>JAQQZT010000016.1:13438873-13475525 GCA_030068275.1 Clarias platycephalus | reverse complement strand
ACACACACACACACATACACACACACACACATATACACACACACACATATACACACACACACATATACACACACACATATACACACACATATACACACACACATATACACACACACACACATATACACACACACATATACACACACACATATACACACACATATACACACACACATGCGCAACAGGAAACAGTCACACACACACACACACACTAATATTCTGATCACTTAAAAAAAAAAAAAAAAGGGGGGGGGTTTGTGTTAAACAAAAAGGTGCCAGGGTCTAAATCTATGTTAACTGTCTGAATGGAAACCAAATACAACACAACCGACCTTCTGGCAGTAAGAACACACCTTAAGTACACGTATAATAAAACTGTAACGGGTATAATATAATACGGTAAAGTTGGCGTGTCTGTAAATTTGAAGATATTTGTGAAGAAAGTATTTGGGGGATGTAAGATACATAAAACACATCAAGATGGTTTCGGGAATTTTTATCTGTCTGTGTCACGTAGAACACTACTGAACGAATTGTAACAAGGTTCTCACTGCCGAGCTTGAGGTAAAACAAATAGGCTTTGTTTCATCGCAGTCGGCCCACGGGAAAGAGAAGATATGCTAATTTGATATTTAAATAGAAAAAAAAATTTTTTTTAAACTTTACAAAAAAAATCATTAGTTCATCTCATGAACATTTTTCCATACGCCATACACGTGCATTTGAAATCTACTTAATAACCGCGATCTCACACCTTCACGAGTGTGCAATTAAATTCCACACAAACGAACCTATAAGGCGCATCTATTAAGCATTTCAAAAATCTCAAAACATTCAGATTCAATCGGCCCAAAACTGGGCAATGAAGAATATTTGAATATTAAACAGCATTGTGAACGTTCCAGTTCCCGGAAATAACTTTTCCCCCTTCATACGGACATGTACTGATCCACAGAGCAAGGAGTCTCCTGGTTCTGAACCTCGCTGACCAAACAGCTCCAGATAAGGTTGTGTTATAGATGTGTAGAGAAAAAAAAAAAAAAAAGTAAAAGCAGGCTGTTAGGCTGAAAGAGGAACTCTAGTGTGAGCCCACAGCTCACAAAAAAAAAACAAAAAAAAAGAAGAAAAAAAATAAAATACTGCACAGGAGACTGGTCTGATTCCAAATACATCAGTTAAGATTTAAAGACTGGTGATGACTACAGTGTACAGAGACTAGAAAAGATAATAGCGTTGAAGCGGTTCTGTCACGCATCCATTTATCCCTGAAATAGAGCCCATAGAACGGCAGCGAGCTGTAGGCCAACAGCAGGTTGCCACATCATTTGCTCGTGTCGACTTAACTAGATACTGTTAAGGCAGGATGCAGTAGCATTGACTCATTTCCTCTCACTACATCAAATGACATCAATGCGGAATATTCGAACATGTCTTCACAACTTAAAGTAAAGATGTAGTGAAGGTGGGGAAAAAGAAAAGAAAAAAGAAAACAACAACACTGCTCAATGTGAGGATTTACAGCAGAATCAATAGGAAGCTCATCAGACTGTGTCTTAAATCCTTGAAGTATTACAGACTCTGAATATAGTCTGATGCAGCCTTCGCTGATGTAGAAGATCATTTAGTCAGTCTATATGAACATTTTCAAGTTAACAAGGTTGTCTTGTTTGAGCTAACAGAGACACGGCTATTTATCTTGTCCAAAGGAAAAAAAAAAAAAAAGATGTTACTTTACAAAAAAAATAATAAGCAAAAAACGTGCTTGCAAGCATAACGTGATGCGTGATAACATGATGCATTTTTCACACTATAAGACAAAATACAGACAACAAAGCAACATACGGTATAGACAGGTAACCAATTAAGCAAAGCAAAAAAAATTAAATAGAAATAAACAGCTTCAAGTGTGTCATCAACTGTCTATATACAGACGAACAGCTTCCTACTAAAAAGTTTTTCTCTCAGCGATGCGTGATAATACACTGTAAACCGGTAAACCTCAAGCTTCAAAACTGTTTACCCAGGCAGATCCACACTAGCTCGGATTTCCTTTAAGATTCAAACACTTGCACTACACAGAGATTTCCTTTGAGCAATGTAAACTGACAGTCAAAAGTCTGGACACACTTTCAAATAAATTCCACATTTCCCCCTGGTTTCTTCCCTCATTGTAGAGCGATGCTGAAGGCGTCCAGAATACCGCAATAATCTTTCCTTTGATTTTAAGACGTGTCCGCTGCTCATGCTCCGTGAAGCCTTCAGTTTCATTGTAATGCTCGATGGTTAAAATAAAATCCGACTGTTGGTACTTGATTACGGTATGCACCAAAATATACAGTACTAAAACTTGTGTATCTCTAATACGCATGTAAAAAAATAAAATAAAAAAGTAGTAGTAGTAATGAAAAGGGAAGTACGCGTGAATGAGGACCGAGTTTGAAAAAGGTGACAGATCAATTCCATCCCATATCCAATCCCCGAAATATCACACCACATGATGCCTACTTGTGGGGAATGTTACAGGAGTGTGTGTTCAACTGTGAAGATCCGCCAAGAACCGTGCCTGTATTACATGAGCAAATCGTCTCCTCTTATAGGAGTCTGGAGAAACCTTTGTTCCGTGATGTGTTTGAGAACACACACACTTCCAACACTTACATTACTCATATCATGGTAAATCGACAAGTTAAAACTGTGCAAGTTAGATTCTTTCAGGATAATTTAAGCTCTCAGAAAACAACATGGTAATATATTGCCCGTCTTTACATTATCATTTAATTTCATGTGTCATGTAATTTCAAAATAAATCCAAACTTTTGGTACTGTATAAATAATAATAACAGCTGATTTGAGTCTGAATGGATTTGCCGTCACTGCCAACAATCATCTTTCTAAAAACAAAAACCGCTTTTAACGGCTCAGCAAAAAGAAGCGAACAAGAACACTGTACTAGTTTATCATCAACATAGGATCTAAAATCGAAACTTCCAACTTTGAACATTTCTGCAACATCCGTTGTTGTAAGCTGCATGTTTCAATTTTGATCCGGTGTTGACAAATTAATAATAATCTTAAACCCAGGATGCAACAACCTTCACAGATATATAAACTCGTATTACTGAAAAAATCCACATCCATATAGAACAGATACATCGATAGCTGGATTTATATACATAAACATTTAATATTTATTACTATTAATATTTCTTGTATAAATAACTCTAGAAAGATGTGACACTAATGGTGCTGCCTTCAATACAAATCTACTCATCCCTCCTTAAAAACCTGTTAAAATCCAGAGTCTAATTGACCGATCTCATGCAGTGATCGACCCAGAACCCTGTCTAATAACCTTAAATTTGGTAGCTAACTTAATATTTCACTGAAAGCTGGACAATATATAATTATAGCTACTTGGAAGTATTCATACCAGAGACTTAAAATATACAATAAGTATTTAAACTACTGGGGTGAAAACACGTCTGTGTAGAGATTGACTTTCATTTTTTCTTTTCTTTTCTTGCACACAAAACAGCACCAGAAAGTCCTTGGCTAACATTTCAACAAAGAGAAGTGCCGTCCTCGCCTTAAAGCAGGTTTAAAAAGGCATTATTCTAGTCTGGTGGGTTTATTTTATTTCAAGCACTGTTGTGGATTTCGATCATTTTCTTGGGCTTTGCCACATCTTCAGCATGTTAGTAATTTTAAGGAAAGAAAGGAGAAAAAAAAAATGTTTATTGCCCAATAAACCATTTGCTTCAAATAAATAAAAAAACCTGACAACCAGATGCCTCTAAATCAAAGATTCATGAACAATTAGTGCGAACCCTAATCTGTATTCTAACATCCATAAACATATAAATTAAACTGGAGAGTGCTACCATTAAAGATAAATAATAAAAAAAAGAATAAATAAAGCAAGTTGGTCAACTACAAATAAGTAGGACGTGCACATGTTATCTGCTTGTCCAGGCTGAGCGCTGAAGTGATTTATAGTAGACGATAAGAATGGTGATGGTATTCATATATCTTATAAAAACAATGACAAAGAAGACTGATGTTTAACTCGAGTCCTGGTTCTGGGACGGTCAAGGAGACCTGAGAAAAGGACATGCTTCAATTTTCGTCTAGTTAACTTGAATCAGGTGGGTGTGTGTTTATAACTGTAGCATCTAGAGCACCTTATAGTCACTTTAGACTCAGGGTCAGTTAGATTATTCTTTATACCTAGTTAGACCTGTGCGACGTCCTATGAATTGGATCTCCGATTTATTATTTTTTTGAAATATAACATGGCTAACACAAGCAGGTAAGTACTTTGTAGGACAGAGAGAGAGAGAGATTTTTTTTTTCATTTCAAAACATTTTTTTTTCCTTAAAATGAATTTTAAAAAAAAATTTTCATGCAAAAACAACATACCCAAATATAAACTGCTTATTTTGACTTAAACTGCACAGTGCAAACTTAGTTTCACTAACAAGTTTTCTTATTATTTTAGAAAAACAATAATCACACCTCATTTTGGGATTAATAAAGTGCACTTGTACTTTCACCAGTAAGTCTTTACAAAATCTTCTGCCTAACTTGTTCTGGTTATTCTAGCAAGATATGACGGATGGTAAAGTACAAGCTGCAGACTTAAACTACTTTTTTTTTTTTCTAAATAAAATAAATAGTTGCAAAAATTGAAAAAAGTATAAATATTCAATTTTTTCCGATCACTTAAGAAAAACTCTTTTGTTAACCACATTTAACTTACATGCTACATAAAATCAAACTGGTGTCTGGCAGCATTTTACATGTTTTTTAGCGAGGAACACAAACCTGTACACTGCATCAGGCTGGAGACACGTCCTGTCGCATCAATAAAATCGACTTTCATGTTTCAACATCGACATAAACTATAAATTCAAATTAATCAATACTAACGATGAATCCAGCAGCTCTATACCTAGTTACATAAATTCACCACGAGGCGCTCAATAAAATATTAAACTGTAAATGGTGCCTAAAGCAGGAGATATTAGGAGCTGGAGGGGAAAAAAAGAAGAAATTAATCCATTTAATTAATTATATATAAATTAAGATTAATTTAAATTTTTTTATAATCCTGGTGATCATCCAGAGCCCATGAACAGCCCTGAACATGTACAACACTAATGAACTGACTGACATGCAACAGTGAAAGAATTGCACTTCAATTTGTAAACTTTGTGATATTGTGATGTGAGAGGTTTATTTTATCATAAACTTTTAGGTTAGTGGGACTCATCGCTACTTAAAGGGAACCGAAACTAGAAATGCACCAACTGCAATTTTCTGGGCAGATACCAATTTTAGTTTAGTTTTTCTTTTTTTTAAAGCAAGACTTCCAAATGTGAACTACACAATAAAAATTTGACTATTAAATAACTAACTTTCCCCTAAAAACTTTTCTTAAGATTTTCTTTAAGACTACACAAAGTAACATGACTTTCTCTCACTCAAACAAACAAAAAGTGATCCAGGTGTCTGGAGGACAAAGCTTTTTTTTTTTTTTTGCACACACAATATTCGACTGAAAATAAAAATTGAAACCATCACATGCATCCTCCGGGACAAGGGACCCAAAAGACACAGCTAGGAGGCAGGAGGAAAGTGCTACCCATGCAAGTTTGCAGACAACCATGATTGGCCAGTGTCAATATGATTGAAGTTGGAGCACCGGTATGACACACCTCCCCCGAGGGTGCGGCCAAATCTGCTTCCCATGACTGCTATAACGGGATTCAACTATCATGACCCTTGTGCGCGCTTTTCTGTCGGGACACTCCAGAGGCTTGGGCGCGATCGCCACAGAGCCAATTATACCTTTCAGACTTTGTCCTTTATTCTGTTCTTCTCTCCCACAACCTCGTCTGTGCACTCGGCTCAAAGAGTTCGGCTGCAGGAGCGGGCTTGTCGTTACAAAAAGCACATCACGAGTACGTTATTTCAACTGACAACTTTAACTACTTTCACTTACCTTTAAGATGCCAGTTCTATAGGGTAAAGACTATTGTATGTGTGTGGGGGGGCACCGTTAGCGCCACCGTTAATGTATGTGTACACACACTTTATATATATTTTACATACAGTATCGCTCAAAAGTTTGGGATCACTTTCCAACTCTATGGTCGTTTCTGATTCTTATTTCTTTCTACATTGTAAAGCAATGCAGAAGGTGTCAAAACTGTGCAATAATCTCCTTTGATCTGCTACTCGTAACCAGTAAAGCTTTCATAACGGCTCTAATCCAGAGGTGCTGGTAGTCCAGAGGTCTTGGTCTTGCTTTCCTAGGAAGGTGTACATGAGGGCCAGTTTCATCATGGTGCTTGATGGGTTTTGCAAATGCACTTGACAATACTGTTCTTGCAAGAACTATTCCAGGTCTTAAAATAACAACTGACTGTTGTTGTTACATAATTATCTAATTCCATATGTTTATAGTGTTGAAATACCCAGTATTGTTGTAGAAAATAAATCACTAAACAAAAACAATGAATTTTGCAAACGCCGAAACTGTAACTCGCTGAAGAAACCATTGTTATTCTTGACCAGTACAAACGTCTCCACTGGACACATTCAATTTAAATGTGTCAAATGACCTTTTAGATTAACAACAACAAAAAAATGCAGAAATATATCCATCTCCTAGTTCTCCCTCAGCATTCTCAGCATCGCTTTATGAAATGCTCTTCTTTAGGATGAGTCACTTGGCAGAAGTCACACATCATGTGGCAGGCAGCATGACTCATTCAAAACAGAGGATTGCTGGTGCAAACTGCTGACCTGCCATTATCATCCAGCAGGAGCCTTATATTAGTCCTGATCACTGTCCAAGCTTGTAGCACTTCAAAAGGAGAACGACGACAAGCGACAGTAATCTAAAAACATCATGGAAGACATCGTTGTTACAATTCATTATGAAATATGAGCATTCACATCAATTTGGTCTCTATAGAGCTTTTAACAGACATTGTCAAAAAGCAACCTTAAAAAAATAAATCATATTCGTCATGTGTCGCATGATCTCGCCCTGTGCACCGTGTGGTCTTAATCAACTGCAGAAAGTAAAATCTGAAATGAAGGCACAGACAGGGGACGCGGAGACGCGCGCACAGACAGGGGGACGTTGATTTGCACAGATGTAGAGGCGCACAGACGTGGGCGGAGACGCGCACACAGACAGGGGGACGCGGAGACGCGCACACAGACAGGGGGACGCGGAGACGCGCACACAGACAGGGGGACGCGGAAACGCGCACACAGACAGGGGGACGCGGAAACGCGCACACAGACAGGGGGACGCGGAAACGCGCACACAGACAGGGGGACGCGGAGACGCACGCAGCGACACGTTCTGACGACTTCTGAGAGATCAGACCAGACCTTCACCAGTCGTGGTCACCCACAACCCTGTCGCCGAGTAAACAGCCGTAATTCCTTTGAGACACTTTTGGTTGGTTTTAACCACTGAGCGCCAGGAACGTTCCACTAAACCGGTCCTAATTAAGATGCTCAGACCAAGTCACACTTTGGTCCTTATAAAAGTCTTTCTGATCCGATATCCTACCCCACTGACTGATACCACAGTAACAAGATTATCAACGCTATTCACTTGTTCAACAACATTATTCACCTGTTCGTGGTTTTAATGTTATGGCTGATCAGAGTATAACCATTCGATTCTGTAGTGTGCGTCAGTAACTCACTGTGCTGCTGTGACCAAGGACAACAAACTCTACTAATGGCTTTCCATCGCTTGCCAGCAGACCTGCCAGTAAAAACACGGGAGTAAGGCACGTCAGGCAGCCATCCAACCTGACATCACAGGAGTCTGAGAACGTCCAGGTGCAAGTGGGAGGCAATAAAGACATCACAGAGCAGGGCTGCCAACATTTACAGTAAACTTTTCTGCTCTTTCAGATAAAGTCAGAACAAACACAACACTTTTTTTTTTTTTTTTTTTTTAAACACCAGCAAAAAAAAATTTAATACTGAAGGAAAAATTACACAGATGCTCAAAAAAATCTCAATTCTGTAACTTCTAAGCCAATAACAAACAAGACATCAGACCTCTGGTCTCTTTGCCTTATGAAAAGTGAAGTAGCCAAAACTAGAGGTCAGTGCAGCCCTGTATTTTATTGCCGTTTGTTGGACATCTGGAGGAAAAAGCAGAAACTAATTATCTAGCTAGCTAACATTACTTCACCACATCAGCAGGTCCACCTACTAGCCAGAAACAGTGTAATAAATGAAATACATATATGCACACAAACATTTTTTTTTCCACTACAATTCTGTTTCAACATGTAGATCCTTCAGTATATGATGCATGATAAGATAACCTGCACATTTCTTGTACATCCAGAATATCACTACAATGACAATGAAGTCAAATCTTCAAATCACGTCTAAACAAGTGACGGAGAAAACAGCTTTGGTCACTACAAGTATCACTAGTCTCTTCATCCTTCAGGTGACTTGATTTTATTGCCACATAACGTTGCCGAGTCTAGACCAACTGAAGCAACCCCAGATCATAACACAAGAGGTTGTACACTGGGCACATGATCGTGCATCTCTTCATGTGCTTTACTTTTTACCCTGATGGACCTGGAATACGGTCAATCTGGACTCACCAGACCACATGACTTTTATTTTTACATTGCTCCAAAGTGCAATCTTTATGCTCCCCAGCTTTTTTTTTTTTTTTATGGTCACATTTTAGTTTTATTTAACAGTCCAACCTTCTGGCTTTAAGAAACACTTTAAATATCTCAAAGAAAGAAAACTGTAGTCAATTGCAACTGTTTTTACAGATCAAGAAAATGGGAACAAATATAGAAATCACTCAATTCTGAGGAAAATGTTATGGAATTATGAAACAAAAACACTACAGTACACCACTGGTACTTGGTTGTACCAACTCTGGTCTTTATAACAGCTTGAAATCTCTGAGCCATGGATTTAACTATCGACAGATCATCAATCCGACTACAACTTTCTCTTACTGCAGTTGTCAGATCAGCTTTGCAGGTTGTAACCTTGTCATGGACCATTTTCTTTAATTTGCACCATAAATTTTCAATTGGATTGAAATCCGGACTACTTGCAGGCTGAAGCCTTAACTTGAGAGTTTTTCACGGTGATTATGTCATCATCACCAAATATTATTACAATTGATCGAATAGGAAAAGTGTCCAAAATCTCAGAACGCGACTTCGTTCACGTGGAATTTTGTTAATTGCCCACTCATAAGCGTGTTTAAATTGTACAACGCCATCTGTTGAATTTTGGAATTGACTAAAAGTTTTACGTGCTACCGAGAAGTGCGCGGAATGAAGGCACAAGATCACAATTATTAAGTAGATTTCAATCGCAACATTCATAAGCGCATATTTAAAAAATGTACAAGCGCCATCATGTTGAAATTTTTTAAAATCAAGGTTGATTTTATGATACAAGATGATGCGCTTGTGCATTAAAATTTATTTAAAAAGTATCGTGTCTTCTCTTCCTCATGGGCCGACAGAACCCCATTAAAATTTGTTCCACAGTTTTTACGTGATGCATGCACAAACAGACAAAAATTCCAAAAAACATCTTATGTTCTCTTACTCATCTTTTGTCCCCCCCAAATTATTTTTTCACAAATATATTTTTATATTTATGTACATACACGCCGCCAACTACACAGTTTTATTATATGTATGTATTTGCATGTTTTCTTCAGGCAGTCATCTTTACACATTTCATTGGAACGGCACCAAACCAAAAGATCCAGCATCGTCACCCTAGCCTGTATAGATTCGTGATTCATCACTGACTATCACTTTCATCCACAGTCCACGATTGCTTTCCTTTAGCCCAGTATAACCTTGTTTTTTCGTTTGCTTTTTTTTCCTGTATGTAAATCCCATTTCCTTTAGGCGATGTCTTACATTCCGATCACAGACATTGACTCCAGTTTCCGCCCATTTGTTCCTCATTTGTTTTGTTGCACAATTTCTGTTTTTAATGCATACAGCTTTAAGTTTTCTATCCATCTTGACTCTTTGATGTCTTCCTTGGTCTACCAGTACATTTCCCTTTTACAACCGACCCATTTGACTTGTACTTGGTCCAGATTTTAGACAGAGCAAACAACATCTTTTGCAACATTCCATGTTGATTTAACTTACTGAAAAAGTTTTATAATGCTCTTCGTTATTTTGAATGACGTCTCTCGTGTTGGAAACATGATTCATGTCAATAAGCTTGGGGCAACAGCTCAACCAAGATGTCAAAGCACTTTTACTTTGCAGACTAATTAGCAGATGTAACCTGATGCAGGTAGTAAAAGTTGATTCCATAATGCTTTCCTCCATATTTTTTTTTTGTCAACAGTTTTCTTTCTTTGTTTAAGTGTTTCTTAAAGCCAGAAGGTCGGAATGTTAAATGAAAATAGTTTTGTGGCATGCCTGCGATTAGTTTTTTTTCCTACACAATTAAACAATTGAATGAACATAAAATATTTCCGTTCCCCTGTAATCCTACAGGTCCTGTGTGGTAGGAATCAATTATTATTATAAGCAATTCTACACAAATGTAGCAAATAGTAATTCTTCATTAAGTTTATGTAGAATTGTAATGTTTATATTTGTAATATTAAAATATTTATAGAATCTCAGTAGAATCGTCACCTAGGTATTGTGAGTATCGTATCGGCTGCTTCCTGGTGATTCTCATCTCAAGTACTGAGGCCAAATTATACTGAATAAGCAAATCACAGCCAAGTCTACAAATATACTTTACTACACATTTGTTGAGCTAATCACTTCTGCAAACTAAAGTTAAATATTAATTCAATACAAGAACTGAGAGGGCACATACGAAGACAGACAACAAAAAAATTAATAAATAAATTACGGTCACGGTTGAGTGTCGTTGGGTTCACACTTTGACTTGCACTATGCCATTGTGAAGAAAATATCCAGCAACCCAGCAGAGAAACCTTTTACGCTTTTTTCCCCCTCTTTCTTCGCAAAACTCACACGTCGGTTCATTCAGATTCAGTGGTTGTCACTTTTCAGTGGGTTTGATTTGAAAAAACCTGGTGCATGACAAGTTTTCTTTTAAACAGTTTGTCCCGGCATACTTTCTTTTTTACTTTCGGTACTAATAACTCAGACTCCTAAATTTTTTACAAGTAGTTAGATGACGAAACGTGGCAATCTAATCTGTAGTCAATTACAGCCACCGCCAAAGGGTTCATAACGAGGTTTGAAAAGGTACTTTAACGAGCTATTTAATTAGTGAGTGCAAGACTATTTTAGAAAAAAAGAAGAAAAACAATCTAGAGTAACCTCGGGTAATTTATCAATGAAAAGAGGAAATTCATGAGTTATATGGCAAGCTTGCACAGATAATTAAAGAAAAGATCCCTAGACTGCATGGCAGCGCAAGAACGTATGAATAGTCGTGATTTTACCAACAACAAGATCATGAACTTGAACTGGACATGTTATGACAATACCGGCTCTGACTGGGATCATGTTCATGTCGTCTATACTAGGAAACATGAGCAGAGAAACTGGGAAACCATTTTTGTATAAGAAAAGTTACAAGGCATTAAAGCAACCAACAGTAATTAATGATGTACTAAGAGGAATCAAATAACGCCGTGGTCGCAATTAAACTGGCAAGATACAATACAGTAAAATTAAGTTGTCTGTAAAATGGCTGTGTTTAAAAAAGTAAAATAAAAAAAATAAATAAATAATGTGCTGTGTAATAAAAACAGCTACAGAGCTGCCACAGGGATTAACATCTATTAAAGCGTCCATGAAAACAGTCCACTACCCCCTACTGAACCCTGGCTTTAATGGGTAACTGTCTTTTTTGCATGTTAATGAGAGCGAGGAAAGAGACGATATCAAAATGTGCTTTAAAACACGGCAGCCTAAATTCCTACACATCCTGGAGTGAGACTTTCCAGGGAACTGGTCTGCTCACGACCCGTCATTAGAGTAACACATCTCCGGGTGTAAGGGAACAAAACGAGAAAGAAAAAAAGAAAAAGAAAAAAAAAAAAAAAAAAACACGAGCAAGGATTCTGAACACATTTTTAATTTGTCTCCACTTAGGTGAAAGACTCCAAACACCTCGGCTGTAAGCGGTTAGTCTTCCAGCGTAGTTTAGTCTCTCACGAGAACACGCTACAGAGTTCACGGTTCCTACAAATATGTGAAGAACGTGCTCGCACTCGGCATTCATTTAGTTGAGACGATTCTGCGACTAACAGCAATTATTTATAGATAATCTTCTTCGAATAAACCGGTTTGATTTTGATTGCTCAATTAGTCTGATTATTTAAAATGCATATTGAATATCAGAAGAAAAAACTTAATATTCCTTTTCAATCAACGTCTACATCTTCTTAACCAGGCTCAATTAAATAAAAGATAACCGATTACTGCACCTCAACATGCCTTCACATTGGTCAGATCTTGAGCCTCGTGCAAGAACAGATAGAAGAATAATTTTTGATCGTATCTATGACTTTTTTCAGCTTTGCTTTGTTCCCATTCATTTCCGGGATTCAACAACGTTTTCTTATTTTTCGGGTTTTTTTCTCATTTTTGGTTTCCCTTTGGTGGGGGGCGGGGGCTTCACAAATTGTTTGCATGGAAAGCATTCTTAAACTTGAGAAACAGTACAAAATGAGTCCAAAAAAATTTGGATTATTATTATTATTGTTGTTTACTACAAATTAAAAACTAAGATAACGGATTCTTGCGCTCGCGTTCTGCATCTGAGCGGTTTACAGATTGCTGTTAGATGCTTTGGTCCTCCAGGGTTTACACACACAGATTGGATGAGATGGATGAATGGATGCCAAGCCGATTCGAAATTGCTCTGAGCACTCGGACACATCATTACTAAAAAAAAAAAACACTATCCAGTCAACTTTATAACACTCTGATATAGGTGACGGAGGTTGTTCCCTCACTCATGGGTCATTTAACCGCCCGTCCCTCGACTGCCGCAGCATCACAGATCTTTTGCCGTTGCTGCGCTTTTGACTTGGTAGCAACAGCGATGCTCATGCTCTGGGGGGAAAAAAGTCACATGCTTACTTTACATTGATGTAAAAGCACTTTTGATTTCACTATTGCTGGACTACGCCGTACTTTTTAAAAAAAAAATTCCCTCTTCAATTCCTGTGCCCGATTTTGCACACAGCACCTGCCCTTATATGGTGCTTAGTGGGTGTTACCTATGCTAATTAAATGCTAATCCTTTGCTAATCTCGCGCACCTCCGTTGTAAGATCAAGTGGAATTCATCACATTCATCTCACCTGGGTAAGAGCAGATTGGGAACGTTTGGTGCATCTGGCACTCACATCTCTTATTATTTTTTTTTTCTTCTTCTTCTCCTCCTAATAGAAAATTAAGACAAAACTTTAATAGAGTTTTCTTTCTTCTTCTCCTAACAGAAATTTAAGAGAATGTTGCTGCATGGGGGCCGATCTACCACAGCATGAGAATTATAGCAAAGCGCTTATTTCAGCCAAAATGAGACAGCCAAAGCAAACTTTTTACTGTTTCTGCAAAATGTTCTGCACAGACAATGAGGAAATAAATGCAGAGTAAATGTTGGACTGGTGATGGGACTGGGAACCATTTTATAATCGATCATCACCAATTAATCAATAATCAGTTTAACCGTTACAGTACAGCGCTTCCTGTACTTGTTGTGTATCCTGAAAATCAAAACTCTACACCCAGAGTACATCACACATACAAACATCAATTAGGATTACTCGCATAAGCATCAACTACTGGTTGTTTCAACGTTACAAACACAATAAGTGTCAAACCAGGAGAACATTTTCACTATAGGCCAACAAGTATTTACTATTTTATACACCATCCTTGTGACAGATTTCGCATATCACGTTCGCCACGTTAAGATTACCCTTTGTAGTGTTTTTCCCCTCCTAAGAACAAAGTACACTATATTTTTTCCCCAGGTCACCTTCAGATGCATCATCCACCATTTCACACAAGCACGCAGCTATCAGCATTACACGCATAAAGTGCTCGCCCTATCATCTGGAGATCGCTGGTTCGATTCCCGGGTGATGATGTAAACTCTCGCAGCCGGAGGTCTAGAGAGAGCTGATTGGCCGTGCTCTCTCAGAGGGGCAGGTGAGAAGTACTTAGAGCTACCACATGAATTTCCTCTCGGCTCTACAACCAATCAGGGGCGTCTTGAAAAAAAATGCGGTTGGCTAGCGTCACGTGGTTCGGACGAAACCACACTCCCGACTGAGTGGTTTGCGAGTGTTTCGCAAGAGGAGCAAAGATTTTTTTTTTAATTTTGGCTTGGGAAAACGAACAAGTCTTGGTTTACGAGTACCGAGTATCATGTATTACGCCTGCGCTTCTTGTTTTGACGCTGAGCGCCACATTTTTTTTTTTTTTTTTTTTTTTTAAATATAAAATTTATAAATTTATTTTCTCTAGTATTACTTTTGATTCATATTTATTCCTTACGTATAAGTCTTTATTTTTAAGGTCACTGGCAGTCGTATAAGCATTTCACTGCATTTCGTACTGTGTATGACTGTGTATGTGACAAATAAAATTTGAATTTGAATTTGAAATTTGAATTTGATCACAACTGAGCCATGGTTTTTCTCTCTCTTGCGCTGCGGAATTGTGGGTAATCGTCTCCCCTGCTAGGTCTTAGTGCGCATCTCTCACCGGTATAATCAACATCCGTGCACGCTTGTACTGTTTACTATAACACTGTGACCACGTGTGTGTGTGTAAAACATATTTTATTTTGTGTCTGTGTTTACAGCACGTGTGTAAAACAAAAGCAAGTCTCATTAGAGAGGTTAAAAATCCATTTTCTCTGCTCATGGCTCAAGTTAAAGTGCAGGTTAATGTTAATTATTTTTATGTATTTATTTTTTGGGGGCTGTGGAACGAATAATTAGAGTTTCCATTATTTCTTATGGGAATTCTGCGATTTGGTTTACAGGTGTTTTGGAATACGAGCCTGCTTCCGGAAGAAATTGTGCTCGTAATCCAAGGTTCCGCTGTGTGTGTGTGCGTGCGTGCGTGCGTGCGTGTGTATATACATGTTTTATTTTACTTGATTTTTTTTAAACAATAGAATTCGTGACGTGATGAGCGACGCTGGTATGCCAGACTCTCATTTATCTGCTGCATCATTCTTGAAATAAAGCTCTCTGGCACTGTTAAAAGACTTAAGAAGAAGAAGAAGAAAAAAAAGTAGGTCACAGAGTCTCCTGTGACTCACTCGTGCTGGCAAGAAACCAAATAAAGCAGGTAAGAGAAAGGCAAGAGGTCTAACTAACTACAGCACAACAAGGAAGGGGAAACATCTCTAATTATTTTAGTCTGTTTGATTGTTCAGGTGTTAAAGTAAAAAATAATAATTAAATACTGTGACTTGAGTAGTATTTAGCAAATGTATTTAGAAGAACCAAAAAAATGTATATATATAAAAAAAGACGTATTTGCATGCATTCAGGGGTTTATTCATTCGGTGTAGATGAATCCGATCTGACCCCGCCGTCCACAGCGCAGTCTCTGGTAGCGTTAACTGCAGCGCCTGGGATTCCGACCCGTCTATTTTTTACGACATATGACTCAGCCGGTCCGGCCGCGCGTTAGACACGGAGGCATCTGCCGTCCTAAAGCTCCATTGATCAACACATCTCCTGAGCCATTACCGACGCAGTAATGCTTTCTTAATACCATCATGGGCCACTTGAAGTGACCAATCCTGCGCAGCGGCAGCAGGATCAGGGCGGGATGAGTCATTCGGCACGCAGGCGGCAGGGCTCAGTCCAAAGGAAATATGACTCATTTGATTAGCATGCAGCATTCATCAGAAACCTCCACAGAGTGATTGTTAAATGAAGCACGGCCCATGAATGCAGCACTATAAGGCAACAAATGAAGAAGAAAAAAAGAAAAAAAAGAGAGAGAGAGAGAGAGAGAGAGAGAGACAGAGAGAGAGAGAAAGAGATGGAGAGTGAGATAGAGAGCTATAGAGTGGGGTGGAGTGGTGAAGCAAGACAGAGCCAACCTGCTGGGGGTAGAAGCATACTCATCACTCATTTTTACTTTTTTTTATTTATTTATTTTTTTTAAGTGATCTGCTCCTCCAGTTCTGCATAGTGCGTTCTTGGCTGCATTCTGGGATTTTCTGAATCACGCTCACAGAAAAAGGCCACAAAAAGAAAAGTTTAAAACAATTTACCAAGTTATAAAAGAAGTTCTTCAGACACGTTGTGAAATGCAAGATTGTAGGAGACACCGGGCATGGCCACCGCCACCAAGACAATTTCTGCAGGATGCAACGTTTCACCCATAATTTTCCCCAAAAACCAATGCGTCTTCGACTTTTATTTGAATAATGCAAACGATCGAAATTTTGCATTTTATGTTGAATTGTGCAACATACTCTATAAAGCAAATAAATGCTCTGTTACTAAGATATCTTACCAAAATCCAAAGACCAGTATGTTTATTCCCACACCCTCACTATACAGTCCCATCAGACACAACCTCGTTTATCTTCCAGACACCACAAAGGGTTCACTATAAATCCACAGAACGTAGAGCTATAAAGTCCAGAGATTACAGGGAGATTCATTAGTTGGCGATAAAATAAGAAACCAGAGAAAAAAATGCTGGGGATTTGTAAACTTTGTTACTGCCAGGCGTCCGGAGTCATCAGGAGGACGCAAGTTCGATTCCCCGGTGATGCTGTAGCCTCCCTCAGCCGGGGGCCTCGAGAGAGCTGATTAGCCGAGCTCTCTCTCTCTCTCTCTCTCTCTCTCTCAGCATGGGGGGGTTGAGATGGGGGACACTTAGCTGATACTCACTGGTGGTAGTAGTAGCTTGAATGTGTGAGTCCCCTAGTGACCGGGAGGAATTGGATACAACTAAATTAGGGAGAAAATCTGTGAAAAATCTTTCCAAAAAGAAAAAAGTAAGGAAGAAGAAAATTGCAAAGGATAAGTTTTTTTTTAACAAATACTATTCTGACGTACATGGTTGTGGAAGCCCTGTACACAGTTTTGTCCTATTTAGTTTTTTTAGTGTGCACAAAGCAAGCCACTTATCACGGGTCTAGAATAAGAACTTCTGCTGGTTTATAACACTTGATTAAACTTTATATTCTACCAGTACAGCACCACCTCCTATTTAAACAGACACATGAGATACAAGTTGTCTTATAACACAACACACCGCCTTTAGGTTTAGTCAAAGCATCAGCACCATGAGAGAAGACATTTAAAACTAGAAAACGTTCGGTCAGACTCAAACTGCCCAGACAAACAAACAATCAGGATACAGTTTCTTTTTTATTTTTTTATTTTATTGTGATATTTTTGGAGCAATAAAATCTATTAAAATAATAAAAACTTTTCGATGATACGATCTGGGTTAGATATTAAATCTCAAATACACACTCAGACGGAACGTATACGCAAACTAGACAGATTATACAAAAACTTCATACAGAAGCTTCTGTATTACATATTGCATATTAATGCCGTTTCACTAGATAAAAACTGTGCGTTAGTAATTCTAGGTTATTAATTCATTCAGCTCGGAGTGATTACGTTTACTAATCAGAGGTTTAACTTCCATAAGCGCAAGAGGAGACTGGACAAAATTGCGGTGCACAGCATAAATGATGATAAAAACCACCACAGTTAGTCAGTTTATACTGCATCAGTTCAGAGCCGTATTTTCACTTGAGCGCTCAGTAAGTTAACGTAATTCAATTAATATCAAATTGCATTAAGAAATCCTAATTATCCCTTTTTAAAACTGAGCACAATCCTGCACACAGCTAGCAAGTCTCTACTTGATAGAAGCATGCATCTGTAGCTGACAGAACGTACTACCAGGCATAGTATTCTGCCCTTTTTTTTGTTTGGTGGTTGTTGTTTTTTTTATTTTTATTTTTTTAAATCAATCAGATAGCTGGGATCTTACAAAACTGAGTAAATACAACCAGGGAAGGAAATGACAAAACCGATCAGAGAAGCATTACAATACTGGAAAATGAGAAGTTTAAAACCGAATCTAACACATTTTTATATAGAATCTAAAAACCCTAAAGTGGAAAACCACTCCTCCCACACCTGCTTTGATTCTGTTAGCCAACTGCAAATATTTTCACCCACCAACTGTAAGAGGTGGAGCAAAAAAAATAAAAGTAAAAAAAAAAAATAATAATTCCAGTTGTCAAAGCAAGACCAGCGACGGTGCGTTACAATGTATCCCCCGAGAGCATTCTGGGAAAGTTTGTGGTAAGAATGCATTATGCGCTAATCGAAGTGGTAATGCGGTAATGAAAGAGTGGCGGCGCACGCTGCATGCAAAACCACATTACGTACGACTTCAGAAGGATTAGGGTTTTCACATGACCGAAATTTTGACTTTTGGCTGCGTATTGTGATTGTTATTTATTATTACCAAAAAAAAAAAAAAAAAAAAAAAAAGGGAGCTTTTGTTTTTAGCATGGGCTTAAAAAAACAAAACAAAAAAAAAACGAAACATCCAAAATGGGAAACACATCTGATATTTATGAATAGCATGTTCTGAACTCGCGTGTTAGATCGGTGACTAATCGTTTTTGTTGATGTGCTTGTGTGTTAATACCACAACTTCTCCCTGAAACATGCACAGAACGTTCATCATTAGAGGTGCGATTCTTTGTGCCCCTGTGATTGACTGCAATTTCTAAAACGTGCGCAGCAATAGGAAACGCATAATTTGTGACGTGAACTTAGTCCTTTCGCTCTGCTTTTCTGAATTCATGCTGAAGCTTTGCACACTTGCTTGTGTAATCTCCACTGAGAAGGAATAGCAGAAATGTTTGTTTTTTTCCCCCTCCAATTCCAGGTGGAAATGTGCTGTGCGATTTTTTGATGCTCTAAACACTGTATTTTGGTTCACACATGGCAAGACTCTTGTCTCGACTCCCTTCAATTAATAAACTGTGCACGGTGTCAGGTCTGAGTTTGTCCATGACTCCAACAGTTAGCTTCACTAGTTTTTCTACATGTACACAAGACTCTTGCTAGACTATATATATTTACGTCTCACTTTATCGGTCTGGACTGTGAAGTAAAAGGTGAAAGGGTCCGTCATCGATGTGCCATCCAGCACATCGGGCGACGGATACGACCCCCCAGCCCCCCATCCCCCCAGCCTTGAGATAAATCCGTCGTATATGTGGCAGTGACTTACGGGGTCGGGTTCCCAGTTAGACGACCGATCGTATTTGAACCGGGGACCTCTTTGATTAACAGTCACCTTAACCACCCTCAACCATCCCTGCCCCTGGTCTAGACTGCAGCTAAAAATATATCCTAGACCAATATTGTGTTGGTTTGTAGTTATAACACCTGTTACAACTACATACTTTTTTATAATTAATGATTTTTTTGGTATGCTGCACGTCCTCCTCAGCAGGATTAGAGACACAGAACCAAATCTCGCTCTTTGAGTTGGTCTTTTTTTTTTTTTTTTTTTCCACCCCCCTCACAAGCTGAGGACGTAAACTGTGTGTTTGCACTTTGCTCGCACCTGCTGCTGGAGCCACTGTACACGTCTCACCCACACATTTCAAATCGCCTGAAGGCAAAACACGTCACGTTACTGCTGCCACATTTTAAATCGAAAGTGTCGAAAATATTCAGTGTTACAAAATAAAAACCTTACACAACCTGGCTGTATTGAAAATGTATTACATTTTCTCAACCTCATGCAACTCAGAGCAGGATTAAAACAACAAGCAAATTTTTAAAAAATAATAAAAAAAATAAAAAACTTGTCTGTGTGGACCAAACACATTATCTTTTCTGCTTTTAAAACTCGCTCGGGAGAGTAAATCTGCCTCAAGGCATGATATATTGATTATATGAATATTCAAACTGATGTTGATGCTGTTTATCTGAGTTGATGCCGAGTCCACGAAAGAAAAAGAAAAGAGAAAAAGAAATCTATTAAAAAGTTATGAAGAAATTTGGTTTGAAACGTGTCAGCTACGACGTGTAAGTAAAAATGAATGAACATAATGCTGCACACCAGAGACAGTTTCAGGTGGGAGGAGCATGGGTGTGTACACACAACAGACAGGTTTAAAGGGGAAGGCTTACTTTTCTTTTTTTTTTTTTTCGTTTCTTTTTAAAGAGAGAACAGTTAAAATAATTTACATATTAAGACATCACAGCGAGAATATATAGGTAGATATGTAACGCAATCTAGATCTAGTACTGAACCCAGATCTAGTTTAAGTGTTAATAAAATCAAAACATGGTGTTATATAAGTGGAGTGTATTTTATACAATATTAAATAGGTTATATGATTGTCAAGGCAAAAGCAAAATGACCGCTGATGTTGCATGCATAGATGAACGAACTTTGGTGTATGGAATTATGTAATGTGTGTGTTATTTTAGAGATTGTCCAAAGTAGTTTCATTTAGGTTTGAAGACACACTCATGGCATTCTCAGATTCACAGGTGTGCCTTTTGGGTGGCCTCTTAATGTGCTTTAGACCGTCAGTTGTCCTGTGCAGATGAAGGGTGGGTACAGAGTCAATAGCGATGTTAGTGCTACTATAGCTACTGTACAAATCAACGTTATGGAAAGAAACACTCAAAGTCAGTCAAACTCAATCTCAAGAACTTTCCGCCAAAACCATCAAACGCTATAACGAAACTGGCTCTCATGAGGGCCGTCCCAGGAAAGGAAGACCATGAAGAGCTACCTCTGCTGCAGAGGATAAGTTTACTAGAACGATCAGTCTCAGAAACCGCCGACTTGCAGCATCTCAGATTAGAGCGCACGCCAATGCTTCTCAGAGTTCAAACGGCTCAAACACATTTCAAAATACACTGTAGAAGACTGCGTGAGTCAGGCCTTCATGGTCAAACTGTGGCAAAGAAACCAAAGAATAACAAGCGCAGGCCAAGAAACACACAGGGAACGGACGTTAGATCAGTGGAAAACTGTCCTTTGGTCCGAATTTCAGAGTTTCGGTTCTAACCACCATGTCTCTGGTTAGAAGTAGAGAGGGTGAACAAACGGTTCCTGGATGTTTGGTTCACACTGAGAAGCATGGAGGAGGAGGCGGTATGATGGTGGCTTTACTGGTGACACTGTTAACCAGCACTCAACCATCCCATCTGGTCTTCCAACATGACAATGACCCCAAACACACCTCTAGGTTATGTCTGTCCAAGATGGAGAGCTGGAGAGCTGGATCAGATGACCTAGCCTCCACGATCACCTGATCTAAAGCAAGCCACTTCAATAATCAGCTATAAAATTTGATAAAAACCAAGCAATTTATAAAAACAATCTCTGTATACTTGCATGCCATAATCTCCACACTATTTTAGGTTTTTTTTTTTTTTTTTTTTTAGTTAGCTGTTCATATTAGACCAGAATTACCAACATGCGTGTACATCCCTTGGCGTTTATATTTAATCCCAGCTATCTCATAAAGAGCTATAGAGAAAGTGTTACCCTTATGTCTAACTTTACAATTAATTAATAAAACTGACGGTACTCCACTGTGACCTACGTATGAAGCAGCAACCTTTAACACAATGGATTAGTGAACCTGTACAACCAGAAAATCAGTGATGGAGTGGTGGTGGTGGGGGGGGGGGTTCAATATTAACACCAGGTCAAGATAAATTTTGAGAAGTTCTGGTACAGTCACAAAGTTTTTAGTATACTGAAAAACTGATGGAGTTATGGCAATGTATTTCAGCATTAATAAAAAATGAAAGTATAGTGCTTCAGTGGATGCGTACTCCCTTCCCGAGGGGTGAACAGTGAAATTCTCTAAACCGATGCTGCATTCCAACATTCATCAATATCTGGCGAGGGGCTTTTTAAAAATTCATTAATTTACAGCAAAAATAGATTAAAGCACCCAGCTGAGCAAAACTAAAAATTTTGGCTTCTGAATATCATTAATAATAAAGGCTGCCTGAAGGCTTGAGGGAATTCGCCTGAAGAAACCTCGCCGGTTTGGTTTCACTTACATCACCTTGGGAAAAATTTATTTTTAATCATTACAAAAACAATAATTTCAACCGTCGTTTATGAATAGTTGCAAAATAAAATGCAAAGCAAAAACAGAGAGAGAGAGAGACAGTTTCTGCAGCTACAGAAGCAAAAGAACTGCAGTTACAGTAAATACTCTGAGATTAAATGAAATCCACATCAGTGCGATTATCGCCTGTGATCTTTGACACAGAGGCTTGAATACACAAAGAGGGCTCACAGTAAGACCGCAAAAACACGATTCGGACTGGAACCAGAAAACCATTTCCGAGAGATGAATATCTTCATAGCTTATCTGTATTCCAGTGATGCACAGCATTGCTAATGAAGAGCGAGCTACTCCGCCCGCTCACTAAGTTGCAGGAAGCTGCGACTTGAGGCAGAAAAAAGTTTCCACTCAAACATTTGTCATGTTATACAATTTAATAACTTCTTTTGACATTCCTGATAAGTTAATAAACGTTCTATAGTAGAGCTGTTCCAAGTTGAAAATTGATATGGTCCCCCCGGTCTAAAAATATAGGATTTCTCAGGCCATGTCCACACGTAGCTGGGTATTTTTAAAAACAGGAGATTTTTCACTGCGTTTTGCGTAAACGCGGTTTAAGGTCATTGAAAACGGAGCTTTCAGGAACTCAAAGCGAAGATTTTGCAAAGATTTTTTTAGCCAGTTGTGTCGCCTTGAATTGGTTTAACGTCAGCTTTGTTTACGAGGATATTTTGTTCAATGGCGGACTTACATAAACTAGTGACTGTGTTAACGATGCTTACGGGACTTTTCACATGCAGGCACATACACGCACAGTTATGTTAACGAACTGAGGTGGCTAAATGTACCACGAAGCTCACTGCTGCTACATATAAAACGTATAACATACATATAAGACGACACAGACCCCGCAGCGGCGGTTTCGGACGACACCCGGTCTGACTTCTACGTGGTGGAACCGGTGATGACGTTTTTGTCTAGGCTTCTGATTGGCCCCCTGTTGACTTGGGATGCCTCCAACAGCACTTAACAGGGCGTTCTGTGTTTTCTTGTGGACGAAGATTATTTTTACAAAATTAATTTAAAAATTCAATTAATTAATAAAAAATAAATAAATAAATAAATAAATAAATAAATAAATAAATAAAAAAGTAGAAAAGTCTCTATTTGTAAAAATACCTAGCTACGTGTGGACATGGCCTATCAAATATTTAAAAACTCACAAGCTGATAGGGAAAATTAATGTATGAAATTGCTTATATACTTAAATTACATAAAACAATCCTACTGAGGATTAAATATTTTTATTTTATTTTGTCATTATAAGGTGGATTTAATGTTTTTTTTTATTAAGAAAAAACATCCAACAGTAAGTTAGCTGTCAGAGTATACAAATACATAACTTGAGCCTTAAGACTGGGAGCTCCCACAACCCTACTTAGTTAAATAAATAAATAAATAAATAAATAAATAACGGTCATGTCTCTTTGACTGTCCAAGGCCTTAATAATGGTGAAAAGAGCAGAAACCTGCCAGTTTAAAATCTCCACAATGTGTCATGTTTTTGTTTTTTTTACTGAAGCTATATTGTAATACAATCAGTCATTTAGTTTTTCTACCACATATTTTTGCTTAAAAACAAGCAAACCTCTCACACTTTGTATTAAAGCTGTTATTACTGATGTGCCACACAGTATAAGGTACACAGTATGTTCACTTAGAGATTGTTGACAAATTTTTATAGTTAGCCCAGTGGTGAAAGGACCATCTTTATAACGTCAAAGCTGTTTTTTATATATATATTTATTTTTTATTAAAGTATAGATTTCCTATCAAGCTGATCCTTTTTAGATTGCCATGGTCAGGGTCAGTGTTTTGTAACCAAATTGATTTCTCCCCCACCCCTACGTGTTAACCAGCAGCACAGGGATGCATCACTGTACGCCTGTCAGTCATTCTGTGTGTGTGTGCGCGTGTGTGCGTGTGAGAGAGAGATACTCAGTGGGCAGAAAAGCAATAACCGTGAAGTTACTGGTGGGCGAACGATATCAAATTTTTTTTTTTTTTTTAAAGGGAGGCATATTAAAAAAATGAATATATATAATAAATTAAATAATAAAATACAGGTTGGTAAGAGAATTAAAGCACACAAGAAATAAATATTGATTCCGTTGGACATCCTAGATAGCAAAAGAAGTGATTAGAAGGGGGTTAGAACTCACGTGTGAAGCTAGCTATTACTTACAGTGCACAGGCGAGTACTTTTCTTGGCACTACCTTATTTCTAGCGGAATTTAATATCATGCCAAAAATATTTCATCATCGATTCTACAGCCTTTGCGCTCGCTATAGCAGCGCTAATCCCTTTTACCTGTTGTGACTAATGACCATGGAGGCGCTACCATGTGACCTCCTGAACTATGAGTCTACAAAAGAAAGAAAAGAGAACGCATGTCATAAGGGATTTTAAGATTAACCAAAACCCCACCTGGGCTAAAAAGGAATGAACAGATTTGTCTTGGGCTGCAAATATTTTATACTGGATATATAATACTATCAACAAACAGTCATGTGACTAAATTAACTGAATGAATGAATTAAACCTGAGTATTAAAATGATATCATCGATAGGCAACATTAAAAAAATGGTTCAATAGAATGTCGGATAGTTTTACTTAAATGCAAAGAGAGAGAATGAGACAGAGAGAGAGAGAGAGAGAGAGAGAGAGAGATATGACAAACTTGTTTTAGCACCTTAGCGGTTTCCAGTATTTGGAGTACTGTACAGCCTCAGTCAAGATCTACATCAAATACATGACTTTAAAAAATTCCTAGCTAATTAACTAATCTTTCAGAGATTTATTTTGGTTAAACATAGTACTTCAAAAAAACAGGTATTTTCAGTCTGCTTTTAAACAAGCAAGTTGTGTTTACAGTCACGGTTACTCACATACAAGTGAGAAACAAATGAGAAAACATGAGTATCAACGTTTAAAATACACTGCTTTCTCGCCGTTCATATCAAGAAATAGACAGTTTTGCGCTTTGATTTCATCTGATTGAATCTTACACTTTTGCTTTTTTTTTAGACTTTTTCTAAAAACATCAATAGGAATCCGTTCATGCCCGATACATCTGGAGTAACTATTAGCAACAAAACCCTGACTGAGGTACGTTAAATACTCATCACGGTGCTAACATTGAGCTCATTCAGTGTGTGGAGTGCAGGAAGTTTAGTCATTCTTCCTCCGTCGTTAGTAGTAACCATTTGTGATAGGGTGTTTATCAGGTAACACGCTGATTGAGAAGATTGTAGCATTAAAAGGAGCGCATCCAGACTTTAGAGAGGGTTGTTGAGCACGGAAGCGGCGTTATTCCTGTAGGGGAATGTCTGCGTGCCGCAGGCGGAGAGAGCTTATTGTTAATGAAACCATCGCTGATTAGGAGTTTGATGTACTGTATTTAACAGAAACTGAATGAGTGTGTAGCATTAAATTAAGCTAGGCCTCTTGGATACAGCTACATGCATCAGCCTCGGCTAACTGATAGAGGAGGAGGAGGAGTCAGTCATTTACAAAGATAATCTGACCATCATGCAAAAGCATGAACAGCTATAGAGAACTTCAATGCATTTGAAGTTCTCTATAGCAACATAAACATAGCCACAAATAATGAGCCTGCTTAGACGATTCTGCTAATTATTATTATTAATTTACAGACACCCAGGCCCGTCGTCCGAATTTCTTTGAGTTTGTGGTCAAACCTGGTCGTCTTTAATCAGAGCTGTAAATCAGAGCTTAGCAGGACGCACTCATAATGCTGGTCATACTTTAGATTTAATACTAAACTTCAGATTAAATATAAAAAAAAATATATTGACATTTCAACAGTCTGAAGTTCTCTCATGTTATGTAAAGTCTGTGTTGGTAATAAAGTACATACAGTGCCGCGCTACCACATCAACTACCACACAGAGCTTTATCGTCATTAATCTCCCAAAGTCATCAGTCATGATTACGGAGATGGTCTCCGTCTGGCTGTTTATACTCGACATTATGTTATAGCGTAGATAATGTAGCTCCAGCTAAAAGAAAAATAATTAGAGAGAAAAAATAAAAGATAAACAAACACTTTCTCCCTGGTATAATGATCACATGCACCTTATAACAGACCGCTCGAGAACTAGAACGTAAATAGCATCGAACTAAATTAATAGTATTTCAAATAGCATGGGAGGATAGTGTCTTGAACTATATATATATGTATATAAAAATATATTAATTTACAAAGCGTAGTGCTACTAGATCAATGTCTTTCTCCATTCTTACAGGAGACAACGAAAATAATCCTAAATTCTTTTTAAATACTGTAGCAAAATTAACCAGGAATAAGACCACCACAGAAACTTACACATCTATAACATGTAATTAGTCAGGACTTGAACAAAGTTCAACAAAACAGGTCAACAAAACTGAAAACATCAGGCAACAAATTCAGACTTTAAAAACATTGATGCAGGTGATAAGTAAGGTTGGACCGATAGACGATGCCATCGTCCATCGATGCTGGCTCAGCATCGCGATCCTCCGCCCCGCCCCCGCCGCACACACTTAATCACACTTAATAACGTCACGCGGTTCGGAGGAAACACGCGATAGTCTTCAGCCCTCCCGGCTGAGTGGTAGCCTTAATGAGGGAGCCCCCTAGTGACGGGGAGGAATTGGCCACGACTAAATTGGGAAGAAAATTGAGGAGTGCAGGCTCCTTGTCAGTACCTCAAATTATGAAAACTACATAAGGGGATAGAGCTTTTTCTTAAAAAGCTCCAAAGGTAAGTAATATTCTTTCTCAACTCTCTCAACTCAGTTAATGTTCGAGATTCAGACATAGGCTTAGTGTTTTAACTCTTGGCTGAAAACTTAAATCTATTCACAAAAACTTGGATAAATAATTGTCTTGGGTAAAGGAGGGGACTCTTGGACGTAGAGTACTATAGTTCTTGTCATATTGGAGGCCTATGGTCTTTCTGGGATTTGTATGGTTACTGGGGACAGTTCCCCTTGACCTTGAAGATGGTCTTGATGGTCTCGACTTATGAGGACTTGTGACTGCAGTCTCTCAAAGGTTCAGGACTGAAATTTTCACAAACAGTTCAGTACCTAAGCTCCACCAATGAAAGTGGATTTCATATTACCTCAAACATCTTTGCTGTCATACTGAACTTCCAACCTCCTAACACTCAGTGTGACTGCAGATCAATCCCTGCTGTTCGATATCACACAAATGAGGATGGGTTCTCTGTTGAGTCTTAAGGTTTCTTCCCATTGCCATCTCAGGGAGTTTTCCCTTGCCACCGTCACCCTCGGCTTATTCATCAGGGACAAACTGATTTATACATATTTCCCCAAACTCATTTCCATAATTTTTGGATTTCTGTAAAGCTGTTCTGCAACAATAATCACTGTTAAAAGCACTACATAAATAAGGATGTTGACACGTTTCCTTGTAAAATAGATTTTTCATTCCCACAAGTGACTTATTAGTTGCTATCAGCAGATAAAGAGAAATGACCAAATATTAACCCAGCTGTTAAATCTGCTGCCTTTTTTGTATCACTGAAAAGACACTTCATGCTCATGGTACACTTTTAACATTATGAAATACTGAGTTTTATAATAAATAGCTGTTATCTTTGCAGCAGGAGCACTTAATGTGAGAAAGAGTAATGAGTCGAGCGGTCAACTGGCCAAATATCTGAAAACTACCACAGGCTTGATTCAGCTCTGTGATCATCAGGGCAACACCCTACTCTCTCCTTACAACCTACATCAGTGGCTCAGAACAGAGCCGGACTGTAACATCGACGAGACCACCAACGCCTCCCTCTAACACATTCTGTCAGGTTGGCGGCAAGACCAAAAGCTCAGGAGGCTGGCGGTGGTGGTGGAACAAAGAAAGCCTGGAGGCAAACAAAGAGAGTAGGGAGCCAACAAATATCCACCTTTCACAGGCAGGGGGAACCTCCAGCTACTACTAGGAAGTCAGCAGCATTCCAACTTCTTACATGAGCGCTGGGTTGGGAGATGGTGGTGGACCTGGGCAGACAGCTCTATTCTCCCAGGGAAATTGCTAACACTACACTGCAGCCAGACAGGTCAAGCTCATGATGCCATGGGAGAAGGGTTTGGGGGCACCCCACGAAAGGAAGCAGGCTAATTACACCAACCTGGTTGTCAAGTGCAAGGAATGTGGATGGAGAATAATGCAGCTTTACCCGATGGAGGTGGGAGATAGAGGCTTCATGGGAGCCACGCTACCACACCTACTCATGGACGGGGACATCCAGAGGAGCCAGACTACACCAGGCAAATAAGAGGCAGAGAAAGCAAGCTTTTGGCTTTGGATGAGAAAACCTGAAGAGTATATGGAGCAAGCAGCCCCTGAAGAAAATCCCTAGGGCTCCCAGGGTGCTTCTCCACAGTAGGCATATATGAATGGAGCTTCTTACAGCTACCCTCCCTGAAATTCATAATCCTAAGTTAAAGGCTGGAGAAGGCAAGGTTGGTTTTGTAGCTGAGGGACTTCCCCAACAGCGCAGTGAGGGACACGCATGTCCGTGTGGTGACAGGAAGGAAATGTAAGGCTGAGGAGGGGGTGCAGAAGGCAGCGCCTGTACAACTTAAAGCAACTGCATTTAAAATCATCTCCTCTCATGAACTAACAATAGGAAACTGTTACAACACTACCACACTGTGAAACTGTAATGTATTGATTACGATACATACGCACAACAATACTTTAAAAAAAATTACTGTGTCACAGAATGATGATCGGGAAAATCAGGATTCTAAGGAAAATCTAAGATCCTCCATTAAGCATCCACAAAGACTGTGATTCATTTAAAGTCGTGCGGCCTGAAGAACCATCTGAAATGCAACCAAACACCGGGCTCTCTAATGACGGCTGCTCATTTCATTATGTTTACATAAGCGGAGCATGATTTGATTGAAAAGATTTTTTAGATATCAATATATATGCGATTATTTTTGACATATTGCGATTGTTGTATTTAACTATTAAAAATACCAATGTATTCAAGTAGGCTAAAAGCAAATAATTAGACAAATGATCTCTAACAGAATGTTTGCCAATATTTATTTATCGACTCCAAATCCTTGAAAAAAAAAAAATCTTTGTAGTCTTTTGTAATTAAATAATTGCACAGGCCAACACTGCAATTTTATTGTGATTTATTTTGCAATTAATTGTGCAGTACTAGTTTACCTAGTAAATTTTAATAACGAGGTCAGCCATGCTACTAATGACAAAGTAGTATGCTTAAATTCTTCAATCTACAAAAATGAAAAATTTCAAGTTTCATTTTTTTTATTTGTTCAATAAGCTTTGGTTGAAAATAGTGAATCCTTGCTTTTATCTTAACCTTATTAAAAAGCAAGCATGACCAATTAGTTAATGTCAAACATTTTTTACAGTATGAATTACAAACAAAGCTCAAACAAACCACAGAAATCTGTACATGGGAAGATTACTATCGCTTCAAAACCACACTCGTGTGGAGACCTGACGGGTGACATTGAAGGAGAGAGAGAGCAGTGTTTTCAGCTAGACTAAAAGCCATTTACCAACAGGAGTCTCATAAATCTCTCTTACAGACAGCCATTCAAATAACTGACAATAAAAACTGGATTCTCTCTATATACAGAGTCAGAGGAAAAACAAAACAAAACACGTATATACATAGCCTACTTCAGGAAAAGAAAAAATAGTATAGTCTATATTATAATAATCAAACATATATAGAATTTAGTTTTTAAATATTTAAACAAGTTTTTCTTTTCTTGAAATGAGTATACATTTTTTGGGCTGACGTTGTACATATACATTATATATAAAAATGGATAGATAGATGGATACACATACAGATGCCCAAGGGAGTATAAGGCTTAATGTTCTAAATGTTAAAAATGTTAAATATTTTTAAAAATAAAAATAAAAACTCATTATTCAACTTATTAAAATAAGAAGTTTTGGGGGTGCAAATTTGTGCTGAAACCATAGACCACTGCATGAAATCTAAAAAAATAAAATAAAATAAAAAAACTCATTAAAAACAATATGCACAGCTCGCCAAAAACATGATGACGAAGCATCAAGGGTAGAAGCAATAGACAAATCTAGCTATATGAAACCATCCCATCTGGTGTCTAGCCTATGGCATCATTTAGTGAAGATGAAGTGGGAGGAATGCAAAATGCCAGCAGTTTCGTGGTATGTTTAGGCTAAGAGGCAGGGTACCCACTGTGAACCCTTTGGGCATAAGGGAAATCAGACTGTACGCGATGCTGCAACAAAGCTCGTCTCACATCCTGACATGTAATGATTACCTTATGCCTTACAGCTCCCACTCTGAACCATTTAACAGTATAGCTATAGAGGAGGCTCAAGTGGATGATGCTCAAGGAGCACTACTTCTTTATCGTTATAGGTCTCATTTGCCTCAAACACCCTTTCGTATGGCAGAAATACCACATTATTTCTCAATATGACAGAAACAGAAAGTATATTCATTTAATTCACTGACACATGCTTCGTTCATGAGGATGCATAAACGCCTTTCTTTATTTCATACTTTCTGGTTGTCATCGATGCCAATACCAAAATGAGTAAACTGCTTGAGTAACCTAGCCTGTTCTCACTGTTCTCTCAGTACCATGCCCAAGTACGACTGCTCCTCTCGTCGGAACTCCCCCCATTGGTCAGCTTTCACATTATTAATGTTGTTCCATACCCAAGAACGCTTGCATATGTGCACAGTAGGTGGCAGTGTGCACCTGGTCGGTCTCTGACCCACCAATAACCACAAAGAAGAGTAAAACAGAGTCGACCTTCGCCCTGTGCCTACCATTATTGCTATTTTGCACATAAAGGCAAAGAACAGCCCTGTCTTTAGCCTTCCTCCAGTATCAGCTATGGCGGTGAAGTTCAGAGAATAAGACTGAAGCGTTCTGCATGCATACACGCATTCTGAGGAGACAGGAGACAGTTGGTGACGTCATATTCTGAACATGCTTCCACTTCTGTGGTTTTTGCCTTCACATCTGACTCAAAATATGGTTCACGCCGTTCAAGATGTACCCCCACTTCGGGGTCAAATGTACTTGCATCCATAGCCGAGTCCGCAGGATGAACGCAGCACAGATGATCAGATCATCAGCGATCATTGCCATCTACAGACGCAAGTCCCATCAGATACGTCTCAAAAATGTAGCACCAAATTTTGAGGTCGTCTGGGACGCATATAGAAAGACCACATCATTGTGAGACTGTGAAGAAATTCTGCTGAAAGGTAGCACTCTCTGCCACTAGGCTAATGTAGAAAAGAAAAAAAGACAATGACAATGCAACAGCAGAGAAGAAAGCAGATTTCATTCGCTGTCTATTCTCTTGTTCTTAAAGTGTTTTGTTAGCAAGCCACACAATTACTGTAAAATGCTCAAAACAGTTTGTACAGGTATAAGACATGATTTGGGGGACAATTCTACCTGACGATCAATACAGACAGCACACAATTAAACTTTTATAACCGCCTGTAGCGGTACGAGATATGGTTCGTGTAACATATGTGCCTAACCATAAAAGCAGGTTAAAAGCCGACATAAAATGTGCACCTTTCTCCTGCAAAGACGACGTACAAACACAGATTTCTTCAACAGGCCACCGGAGACACATTCTCAAAAATCCAACGCACCGCGGCCGTCCGCTTGTGGTCCGATCGCCCATGATGCATGCTAAAGCCAGGTGTTAGCAGAGAGGGTGTGAACACCTTATACTCATCTACTAATGCACCCTTATCCCAATAGAAGACAGCTATTTCAATCTACAAACTATCAGGCATGTTTAGACAAGTACACCACGGTTCAATCATTTTCTGTTTTCAGTGCGTATACAACCCGAGTGACAAACAGGTCTGAAAATATGATTTTCAGGCACTCGCCCATGACTGCTCATCTCATCTCATCATCTTATAATTATAATGTAATATTACAAGCGCAGTAATTCAGATTATAATCAAACATGGTATTTAAAAAGAAAAATATTTGTAATTAATGTGTCATGGTGCAATGTATATCCAATTGCCTAGCATGCTCTTTGACATCCATACAGCGCTGGTAACTACAATTAACCATCCGTATCAGTAGATCAGTACAAATGACACAAAACCAGACAGCAGCTTCTTTAACACACATCACTAGTAACATGTTTTTATATATATATTAAAAAAAAACTTGTGTGACATGTGTAATTGTTTCTGGACCATTAAAAAGAAATACTACTATAGTTCATTACACCAGCTGTTCTCACAGCGGAGGTTTGGGGTTTTTTTTTGCTTTTTTGGGTGGAAATCCCAACCTATGATTAATACAGTGAATCACGATTTCTTATACGTCAGCTTGAACAAAAATTAAATAAGCCTCAAACAAACAATGCCAACTCGGTCATCGCATCATGTCTCGCCGATGGAACGATACAGACTCATGTATAATTAAAAAATGTATTACATTTTTGTTTTGTTTTTTTAATCAATCCCTGACAGATAGATAAACAGCTGGATTACGGTGATGAAATAAAACTGTACTGAAAGCTAAAGTAAAAATAAAAAAAAAACAGATAGCGAGCTCCCTTCACTGCTTCATATCACCTTCGCAGTGGTGTGAGTATTTTCCCTACACAAGTTTGGGGAAATCCCTTCACTGACAGATGGCGGGCATTTTATAGCAGATTACAACCCTAATAATAATAATGATGATAATAATAATAATGTATTTACACACATTTACGGATAGGCAAATGAGGAGAAACAGTACATGTCATGGAGATGACTCAGTGAAGCGTGGATTAAAATAGAAAAATAAAGGGAAAAAGTTAAGATTAAAAAAAAAAAAAAAAAAGAGCAAGCATTCAACAGATGCTTAATGGCTGAGATGGTTTGAAGCACCAAAAATCAGCCCAGTGACAGACATGTCACTACATTACATTACAGCATGACTAGTGTGGGTTTGGGAAACATGTAGAATTGAGGAGGTCATGCATGGTTAGCCATGTGGCTAGGTTAGTACGCCATCATCATCATCATCATTTACTAAGTCAAGTCAGGCCATTGCTTCGTGACAGAGTTAATGCTGCTGCTGCAGCTAGGAAAAGGTTATAACGTTCTCCAAAATAGTTACTGATAACCTTGTGCCAATAACGACTGCCACACTCTGCTGTGCGACCGGATATAACATTTCTGCTACATTCACAAGATGGCACTTGACAGCTTAGCAAGAGAGAGCACAAGTTTGGGGGGTGACGAGTCAACAGCTCGCGCGCTCTCGCGCGCGCGCTTCACCTTAGGAAAGTTAGCAGCCTGGACTTTAGCGTTAGCGCGTGCGCTAGTTGCTGGCATCTGGTTCGTTGCTAACTAGCTAGTTCCCTACCCAAGTTCTTTCTGCGCAGCTGTCTGTCTGTCTGCCCCTAATCCACACCATGACGCGTGTGAGGAGAGAGAGCAGGCCTGTATGTGTGTGTGTGCGTGTGTGCTCAGTGAATCCCCACAGCCTCGCTGTAACACGCCCCCAAGTCAAAGTCGTCCATTTCACGGGCCTCACTTCAACTTGAACCCGCGGTAGCTAACACCCTAACACGCTAGCTAGCTCGCACTTACCCGGGTTTGATTTCACAGGCGGGTGTCCTGTTGAGCAAAAGCAGTCCAGGTTAGGCAAAGTTAACCGTCCCCTCCCCTTCCTTTTCAGCCAAAAAAAAAAGATAAACCGTCCTCTCTCTCGGTTAAAAAAGGAAAGTGTCTGGGTTGTGTAAGGTTATCGCAGGTTTGCAGACTGCCTGTCCCTCTGCCGGTTTGTCCGTGTCTCCCCTCTCCGCCTCTCCCGTGTCTTTTCCCGTTCGTCTTTCTCTGGACAGCTAACATCCGGGCACTTCGCGCTTGCTCCGCGCTCGCTCTCGCTGTCTCGCTCTCACACACACACACAGAGAGAAATCTCGCACTACTTTCCGAGCCGCAGAGCGCACGACTGAGGAGTGTAGCACTCCGCCAGGAAGTTAGGTCCACACTGACTAAGCGTAAAAAAAACACGACTTAAATAACAACGTGAGCAGAAATACTGTAATGCTCAATAAAGGATGGCAAGGTATTTTTCATGTGACATTTTTTTGTGCTATAGTATATAAAATGCATTGCTCTGTGTGCATTAGACCTCTGGTATGCATCACAGCCCACTATTATCAAAGAGACATTTATTATATGATTCATATAGCTTATACTTGTTTTTTAATTCAAACTGGGTGGCATAGTGGTCAGCGCTGTCGCCTCGCACCTTCAGGGTCGAGGGTTCGATTCCCGCCACGGGTCTGTGTTCGTGAAGTTTGCATGTTCTCCCCGTGCTTCGTGGGTTTCCTCCCGCATTCTGATTAGGCATTCCCAAATTGCCCGTAGTCAGTAAGTGAGTGTGTGTATGCCCTGCGATGGATTGGCACACCATCCAGGGTCTACCCTGCCTCATACCCTAAGTCTCCTGGGATAGGCTCCAGGCCCCTTCAGGATAAAGTGGTATAGGCCACGCATAAGTGAGTAATTCAAACTGTGTGGCATGGTGGCATAGTGGTTATCACTCGCACTTCCAAGGCCCGCCTTGAGTCTGTGTGCATGTTCTCCCCATGCTTGGTGGGTTTCCTCCAGGTACTCCAGTTTACTCGCACAGTCCAAAGACATTCAGATTAGGTTAATTGGTGTTCCCAAGTTGCCTGTAGTGTGTGAATGAGCATTTTAGAGTATGTATATGTGTGTGCCCGGCAATGGATTGGCACCCCATCCAGGATGTACCCTGCCTCGTGACCTAAATCCACTGGGATTGGATCCAGCTCCACCTGCAACCCTGTTTACACGATGAGTGAGTGATCCAAACTGGCTGACTGAGTGACTGCAAACATTGTGTAGTGGTTAGCACTATAACCCTGACCCTACCAGGGTGGCGGGTTCGATTCCAGCCTCAGGTCTGTGTGCATGGAGTCTGCATGTTCTTCTTCTGCTTGGTGGGTTTCCGTCCAAAGACATGCAGATACAGGCTAATTTCCGTTCCTAAATTGCCAGGAGTGCACGTGGGCCCTGTGATGAATTGGGTGGGATACCTCTGTATCCCACTTTGTACCCAAAGTCCCCTGGGATAAGCTCTAGGTTTCCTGTGACCCTGTACAGAATAAGCAGTATAAATGATGAATGAATGAATAATTCAAACAGTGAGATTTTTTTTGTCACGACACAGCTCCTAATGTGTTCTGTCTGTGGAAAGGTCGAAAATAAAATACTCTAGATTAAAAAAAATACATATAGTTCTGCTTTATTTTCTTTTTATTATTTTTTTGGATAATAATTTAGTCGTGTTCAATTCCTCGCCGTCACTAGGGAGCTCCCACATTAAGGCTACTACTATCACTCACCGTTGGGGGCGGCATAACACACTCGGAGGACAGCGCTATCCGCTCCTTCTGCTTGCGTGAGCTCACAGACGCCCCTGATTGGCTGTAGAGCCGTAATTAATGCGGGAGCACGAAGTACCTCTCATCCTCCCCCTCTGAGAGAGCTCAGCCAATAAGCTCTCTCTAGACCTCCGGCTGTGAGAGGTTGCAGCATCACCCGGGAACCGAACCAGCGATCTCCGGATGATAGGGCGAGAGCTTTACCACTGCGCCACTCGGAGGTGGTGTTTGGTGTTTATCAACTGAACTAAACGCACAATTTAGGGACAATACCAGTGAAAAGTTTGGACACAAGTTTTGGATTTATTTTCTACATTTTAGAACAATATTTTTTTCCCTAAACTATGGAATAACACATATGCCATCATGTAATTAAGCAACAACAATAATACTCAGTTGTTATTTTAAGACACATCAGGTCAGCTGTTCTGGAGTAGCTCTTGCAAGAACATTATTGTCAAGTGCATTTGCAAAACCCATCAAGATCATCCCAGGAAAGCAAGACCAAAGCATAACTCTGCTGCAGAGGAGAAGTTAATTTAGAATTAGCAGCCTGAAAAATCACCAATTAACACCACCTCAGATTAGAGCCGTTATGAAGGCTTTACAGAGCATAAGAGATCACCATAAGACCTGCTGACCTTTGTAATATTCCAGTATATTAGTTTATTATTGAATGCAAATTTCCGCCGGGTCCTTGGAAAACACTAGCAGTTTGTAAAAATACCAGCAGTAGTGTTGCATCTGGTACACTAACAACAGTGCAATGCTGAGGATCTGCTGGGGGTCCTAGAGTCTGCACTGTACTTTATAATAAAGCCTGATGGACCAAGGTACATCAGTACAAGTAACCCACACTAGTCATGCTGTAATGTAACAATATTATTATTATTATTATTATTATTAATAATAATAATAATAATAATAATAATAATAATAATAATAATAATAATAA
>JAQQZT010000016.1:13428407-13438773 GCA_030068275.1 Clarias platycephalus | reverse complement strand
TTATTATTATTATTATTAATAATAATAATAATAATAATAATAATAATAATAATAATAATAATAATAATAATAATAATGTATATTATTATTATTGGTGTTGTGGTTTACAACAGCAAAAGACCACAACAGGTATCAATCCTGTCAGACAAGATATAAATCAAATTCAGTTTTTTCTTTTCTTTTTTTTCTGTCGTCATTGATTGATGGTTGGCTGCAGTGACCTATGTCTACATTCCAGCAGCCATTTTTGCAGGGGGAAGAAACATTTCTGAGGACTCCAACCTCTAGCAATCTACACTCCCACACACAATCACACATCCAATCATACACTATGAACAATTTGGAAATGGCAGTCATCCAACACATGTCTTTGAACCAGAGTACCTGGAGGAAAGCCACAAAAGCACAGAGAGAACATGCATACACACACACATACACACACACACAGATTGGAGGTGACAGTCTAGCCCCCAACCTTGGAGAAGCTACAGGCAACAGTGATAATCACTAGACCACACTGCCACCTATATATACAGTATGTGTGTGTAAAATTCTATGCAATCATGCCACTTTAATAGGAACACTTGTACACATTCTTATGTAATTGTGTAGCAGCACAAAGAAACCAGCAGTTGCTTATCTTCTGGCATTTTCATACACAACTGTCTTGAGGGTTTACACAGACTGGTACCAAAAAAAAAAAGCATTGTGTCAACAGCAGTCTTATGTCTATCTTGTTGATGAAAAAGGTCAGAGGGAAAATGGCTAGATTATTTTGAAGTGACAGGAAGGATGCAGTGTCTTAAATAACTACTCTTTAACACCGTGGTGAGCAAAAAAAAACAACTGAACAAGAAAACACTGAACCTTAAGGTAGATATCAGATTTCACTCTTCACAGCCAAGAAAAGAAATCTGAGGTTACACTCCGACTGGCCTCTGTTTGAGGCGCACAGGAAATAAATGTCTAATGAATCTCGAGTTCCTAAAGTCACAAAATGTGCAGCACTCACTCATTCTATATACCACTTATCCTGTATGGGGGTCATGGGGGCTTGGAGTCTATCCCAGGAGATTACGGGCGCAAGGCAGGATACACCCTACACAGGCACACACGCAATCATACACTACGGGCAATTTGGAAATGCCCCCTAGCATGTCTCTGAACTGCATGTGTTTGGACGGTGGGAGGAAACTGGATTAACTTGAGGAAATCCACCAAGCACAAGGTGAACACGGAAACTCTGTTGCACATATGTTATTCTCGTTTACATAAAACAAGGGCTAACTTGCACTTTAAAACATGGACAGTAACACTGCTGCTGACACACAATAACACACACATCACTTCATTCCATACCTCATGTTCCACGCATATTGTGGCTGTCACACCCACACGCCATATCTTTATCCTTTTATACCCTTATAGTGCACATTCTGTGTAATTTATACATTATACATATTTAATGTAACTTTGTAAATCTGTAAATTGTAGATGTGTACATTCTACAATTTATAAATAATATAAATAATAATATACATTTTTAGTTTTTAAATGTTATCAATGTCAATTTTCCCTATCGCGGTAGATTCTTTCTATCTTTCTAGTCCATCATATATTTCTTATTTAGGTCATGAACAGTTGTATAAGCATTTCTCTGCATATCATACTGTGTGTGACAAATAAAACTTGAACTCCAGACATAGACAGAAAGACCCCAAGTGGTAATCATACCCTCAACCCTGGAGATAAACACTGCACCACCATGCTGCCTATGGACATACATGTCAATGTGGACCAAATTCTTTTAAAGGAATGTTTTGTGGACATGAACTGTGAAGTGTGGTCCTGACCCAGTATTCTATGGCACGTTGGCTTAGTGGTTAGCACTTTTTTTCTGGCACCTTCATGGGTGAGGGTTCGATTCTCACCTCGGGGTCTGTGTGTATAGAGTTTGCATGGTCTCCCTGTGCTTGGTGGGTTTCCTCCTGGTACTCCGTTTTTCTCCCACAGTCCAAAGACATGCAGATTAGCTAACTGGCGTTCCCAAATTGCCAAACATTTTGCGAAGGAATGTTTTGTGGAATAAATGACATGAATTGTTCAGAGAGCAAAAGTGTGGTTCTGACAGTATTCTGCAGTATGGTGGCTTAGTGGTTAACCATGTCAACTTGCAACGTCCAAGGTCCGGGTTTGGTTCCCGCCTCAGGGTCTGTATGCATGGAGTTTACATGTTCTCCCAGAAGACATGCAGATTAGGCGAATTGGCGCCGCATGTAATGTGTGAGGTGAAAATGGGAATAATATTTTTTTTTTTTACAGAGGTTCCTATATGGATGTTCAAGTTCAAGTTCAATTTAAGTTCAATTTATTTGTATAGCACATTTACAACAGCCGTCTTCACATAAAACATACTCAATAAAACACATGGTTGGATCCAGTATTACTAGGGTGTTCCTAATAAAGCAAGCCAGGGTGAGAAGTGGGCCGATGGCATAGAATTACATGCAGTTTGTCTGCTGGATTCCAACAGGCGTGTGGACATTTTGGAACTTTGTTTTTTTTTTTTTTTTTTCCTGGAACAACACTGCCCCCTATTCCTCAATTCCTTACTCTGGTTTTCCTAAAGACTTAAAAAAAAAAAATAAAGGTTTTGGAATTGAGCACGTGGCAAAGACAAACATACAAATACATTTTGTACACGTGTGTTACTTTGTAAAAAATACAATTCGTGTAAATTCTTGTAAAAATACAACACGCATTCGTTGGTAGTATGTTTAGTTTCGTCCTGAATGTAAAATCACCTGCGTCATTCCTCGGACTTTTATTTTGAAGGCGTGCGTCACCGCATGCCGTGCACCAATCGGGACAAGCTTGCGTAATCCAACCCGGAAGTCGAGTCACCTTGTAAACAAAAGTCACCGTTGAATTAAAAGTTGAACAGTTAAACGTTGTGCTGGCGCGTTAACGCAAAGCAAGATCATTCAATATCATTTGCGGGAACAATCTCGGTTGTTACGTGTAGCCTTTCGTGACGTCTAGTAAGTAAATAAATAAATAATAATAATTAAAAAAGTGTACAGATTATCTCCAAACAGTAGGTGTATACACACACACACACACACACACACTATGGCGAGCTGTGACCCCGCAGCAGCAGCAGGATGCCTGAGCGAGGAGTTCGCCGTCCCTGCGCACGTGGAGGAGATCAGGAGCGCGATGGCGGCGTTCGCGGAGCAGCACGGAGCCGCGGGCCGCCCGGTGGTGCTGATCACGTCAGGAGGCACGAAAGTCCCCCTCGAGTCGAGGACGGTGCGCTTCCTGGATAACTTCAGCAGCGGCCGGCGTGGCGCCTCCTCAGCCGAGTACTTCCTCTCCCAGGGGTATGCAGTGATCTTCCTGCACAGACACCGCTCTCTGTACCCCTACACTCGCCTCTACACCGGGGTCAACCTGATGGACTGCCTGGCGTTAGACTCGAGCAACAGTCTGGTCACAGTGGAGCAAACTAAGCTGCCAAACATAACCGAGGTCCTGGAGCGGTACCAGGCAGTGAAGTCCGCAGGGTTACTTCTTCCAGTGGAGTTCAGCACCTTATCCGAGTACCTGCACCTGCTCAAAGCTGCAGCGCAAGCTCTCAGTTCAATAGGTAAGAGGATTGACACTCTGACTTACAGGGGCTTCGGTGGCTCGGTGGTACGGTTCTCGTCTGCCATGCGGAAGACCCGGGTTCGATTTCCACCCAGAGCCCAAAACCCAGCCATCCGGGTGCAGTACAAGTCCCGGATGGCTGGGGTTTGGGTTTTGGGTTCGCTTGGCTCTGTGTGGAAATCGAACCCCAAACCCCAGCCATCCGGGTGCAGTACAAGTCCAGAGCACCGGAGTGTTGCATCATCTGGCGTGAAACCTGTGCGCGCGGATTGGATGGTCCGCTGTGTGACCCGTTAACATAAGCAGATGAAAGACAATATTCATACTGCCCCAACTAGTGCGTTAGCACCATGCCCACCCAAACTTCAGTGTCGAGGGTTTGATTCCTACCTCAGATGTGCATGTTCTCCCTGTGATTGGTGGCTTTCCTCCGACATGCAGTCCATCCATCCACCTAGGAACCTTTGTAGTCCAACCAGGGATCAATGGTGACCATTGTATTTATTCCCATCTTTACAACCGTGGTAGGACCTCGGGTCAACATTGATTACGGGCAATTAGCCTAAGCTGCATGTTTTTGGAATGTTGGAGGAAACCGGACTACCTGGAGGAAACCCACCAAGCATGGGAAGAACATGCAAAAACTCTGACATGCAGACCCCGAAGCGGGTATCGATCCCGGACCCTGGAGGTGCAAGGCGATAGTGCTAACCGCTAAACCTCCAACCTAAAACTAAACCAAAGACACGTAGATTAGGGTAACTGGTGTTCTAGTGTGTATGTGCTCTGTGAATGGATTGGCACCCCGTCCAGGGTTTTACCCATCCTTGTCCCCAAATTCTCCTCCGGGCTCCCTGCAACCCTGTACACGATAAGCAGTATAGAAGATAAATGATTGAATGCGCCACCCATTGTTCACACCATATACTGCCTTAGGAAAGAAGCTCTACTATGCATCGTGGTACATCTTTTATGCATTTAAAGCTTTTATTCAAAAGATAATTAACTCCAGTTGTGTATGTTGAAATGTTAAGAAAAATAATGTTGGCTTTGTCAAGGCTGAGTGCCCCAGTATAGTAAGGTTTTCATGGGACCCAAAGTCTCTTTCTTGGTCAAGAGCGTTCGTTAATGTTCACATCAAACATCAGAATTAAAAAAACTATGGGATGGTTGTTGGTGCCAAATGGGCTGATCTGAATTTTTCAAAAACTGCTCCTCTCATGGGATTTTCACACAACAGTCTCGTGAGATTACACAGAATGTTGTGATACATACTGTAAAAACAATCCTGTGTGTGTGTGGAGGATCTGCAGGCTGAAACAACTTGTTGATGCGAGAGAGGTTATCCAAGGAGAATAACCAGACTGACCGAAATGATATAATTATTTAAAGCAGAAAAACCTCTCCATGTGTCAAACCTCGAGGTAGATGGGTTACACAAGCAGAAGACTCCATTGGGTCCTACTCCTGTCAGCCAAGAACAAGATTCTGAGGCCATCATGGCCTCAGGCGTATATAAGCTGGACAGGAAAATACTGGAAAAAACACCATGTTTTTTTTTCCTTTAGTTTTCAACTGTCCAGTTTGAGTGAGTACATGCCAGTGATAACTTTCGATTCATGTCCATGGCTGACAGGAGTAGAACCCAACATGGTCTTCTGCTATTGCAGTCCATCCACCTAACGGTTTGAAGTTACATGTGTATAAGGTTTTTTTTTTTGCTCACTACAGAAGTAGAGTGATTGAAAATCTGGCCATTTTTCTTTCACGTCTTTTATCAAGAAGGCATTTCCACCCACTGAACCACTGATCACTGTGATCACTCAAGGGTTTTGTAACATCCTGTTTAAACTCAAGAGGCTGTTGTGAGTGAAAACCCCAGGATATCAGAATTTTATTAAATATTTAAACCAGTCCATCTGGTACAAACATCCATACAGAGATGTTGTCTTCATTCTGATGTTTGACGTGTACAGTATCTGTGTGATCTTTGCCCAGTAACAGGGATGTTTTTTTTTTCTTTTTCAAATTAAAGATTAAAATAAATTGTATTTCCATATTTCAGGTTCCAAAGCCATGTTTTATTTGGCTGCAGCGGTTTCCGACTTCTATATCCCAGCTTCTGAAATGCCAGAGCACAAAATCCAATCGTCCAATGGACCTCTACAGGTACAGAATCGAAGTAATAAAAGTGTCCCGTTATTATATTGTATCCTCTCTAACCAGACATTGTGATCTTTCAGATAAGCATGAAAATGGTCCCGAAAATCCTTAAACCATTGGTGAAGGACTGGGCCCCAAAAGCTTTCGTCATTTCGTTCAAGCTGGAGACGGATCAGTCCATCCTCTTGGAGCGAGCCCGTTTCGCCTTGAACACCTACAACCATCAGGTGGTCGTGGCCAACGTCCTGGACACACGGCACGGCTACGTCGTCATCGTGACTAAAGACTCGCAGGAAGAACTGGTCCTTACAGATGAGGAAGCTCAGAGGGAAGTGGAAATTGAAGAGAAGATCGTCAAGAATTTGTCACACGCACACACTCGGTTCATAAACCAAAAAGATTAGAAGCGTGTTGGCCATGCCTTAACTCATCCTTCTTCATTTCAAACTATTTCCCATCAAACATCTTTTCATTCATTTAAAACAGTTTCACGTACAGGTCCAAATGCAGGTTTCTAGATCATGTCCAAATGCAGACCGGTTCATACATGCTTTTACATTTACAGTAAAACTATAGTCCCATGGTGTTGAAAAAACATTCCTAAGCATGTATATTCCCCATGCACTCATCCCCCAGCTACTGATCATCTGATATACTAGAAGTGTGTGGTAGTAAAAAAGTTTCTTCCTTTCCTCAAATAATGTGTTTTACTTTTTTTCCAGAAACCAGCAGGCGAAGAGAATATAATCAGTACTGAAGTCATTAAGTTTGCACAATAATCACGATAATGCTGCATGATGCATAATCAACCCAGAGAGGTGATATTTTTATTTCATGTTTGTGTACATCATAGCAAAAGATTTGCCAATAAACATCTGATTTTATCCAAACTGAACGGTCTCGACTTTTTAATCGCTTCGTATCGCTGGATCGATCACTTGAGCTTGACGCCCTTTTTAATTCCAGCACGAATTCCAGATAACTCTCCGCTGTATCTCGTCTCCTCACGCCGAACCTCAAGAACCTAAAACAGACGCGCGGGTTACAGATTAGCCCATTTTCAGAATAAGACACAGTGATGTAATCATGTTACACGGTGAGGTTTTGTTTGTTTGTTTGTTTGTTTTTAACTCTTACCTGACCCTTCCGGCGAATCTTGGCACGTCTGAATTTCTCTCTGTGTTTGACTCTGGGATTGCGGTCGATTTTCTTCCTCTTCGGGGTGAGTCCTTTGTTCTTGGCCATCTTTGCAAATAATAATAAAAAAAATATATACATCAATATTTGAAATCAAAATGCACATTTACTATTAAGAATTAGAAGAAACTAAGGTATGCAGTACACCATAAATGCACTTCATGTTGATAGGAAGGCTAAACTTTTCTTAATAACCCCATGCCTACGTTCATCTAACTGGTTATGTGCCATTGAAGAAGTAAAAAACATTTGCATTGTTTTTCGTATTATATACTCGCTCATCATCTATACCACTCAGGGTCACGGGAGGACTGTGGAGGCTATCCCAGGAGACGAGGCGGGGTACACCGTGCACGGGGTGCCAATCCATCGCAGGGTGCACACATGCTCATTCACACACTACGGGCAATTTAGGAACGCAAATTACCGTTATCTGCAGGACTGGACTGTGGGAGGAAACTCACTAAGCACGGGAAGAACATGCAAACTCCACGCACGCAGACCCGAGGAGGGAATCGATCCCTCGACCTTGGAGGTGCAGGGCGACAGTGCTAACCACTACGCCACCGTTTAAAAGTATTCAACACCTTACATTTAATTCATCGATAACCCAATTTAATGTTTTTGGGGCAGTACTAAATCTCTGCTTTTCCTTCTGAATTGAAGGGTAGCTAAACGTTTTTGATTTAATAGCTTCAAAATAAGGCGTGTAAAGGCATGAAAATGTAAATTCCAAAATAAAAGATATTCAACATTTTTTAAAAATAGAAATTTCTCAAAATGTGTATTACACGAGTAGGAATGCAAGTTAAAATTAAGAGAAAAAAAGAAAATAAGGTAATTATAGCCAATACAATGTGTTGTGTAAACACTGAAATAATTGAACACCGACATGGTTGATCCTGTGTACACGCCCATCATTGGCAGACGCTAATGAATATTAATGAGTATTCATTAGCAAATGCAACAGTCACGTGACAAGGTGTCAAAACAAACAACATGTGGGAAGAACAAAAGAGGAGATTTTTCTCGTCAATTTCATAAAAATGAGAAAAAAGTTGACTTTTTTGCAAGTTGGCTCAGTGTGCATTGAGGGTTGTTTTGAAGAAAATTATAATGAGCTCTCAGGTCACGTGATGTCAGTGCCATGGAAGGGAGGTTGGACCTAATTAGGAAGTTAAGGCTGCATTCCATTCCGAAGTGTACTTCACAGGGTGCGCCCTACTCCCTGCGACGTTTGCAGGGAATGTTGGTGAAGTGAACTTCCCTCGACAAAAACCCCACCATTCGGAAACACCCTGCGAAGTCACCAGTGCATACGTCACTTCCGCTGTGCGTTACCATGGTGACATAAGCCCCTCAAATACCTGTCACAATAAATATTGAATATTTATTGAAACAAAAACTGATACCATTATAGAACATACTATGGAAAACTTGTAAATAAATTATAATAATCATTTATTTAAGATGTACTGAGATTTATTTCTTTTCTTACCAATTACTAGACTATATAATACTAAGGATTTCCTGATTAAATAAAAAAATTTTGTGTCCTTTTAATATGATGTCGTCCTCGATAATAATGATAATAAACATTTAAATCCTTTTTTCGAGCTCCATTTTTTTTCGTGCTCCAGCGAGCCGCAGTGACTTTTTTCATTCCCTTTTCCAGTAAAGTGAACACCTGTTGTTCACTCATTTCCTACAACGTTCTCCAAATTAAAGTTCTTCCATAACTAATTTCACTCTACCTGGTAGGTAATGCCCCTCTTAGCCTCTCCATCCATCTCTGCTTCTTCTTCTGCCTCTTCCTGCTCAATCATTAACCTGCACACAATTACAGTCCCAGTGTAACGGTCAGTGACCTTGTTTAGTCTTTCCATCACACACAGATGATGAGTCTGGATCTCTCACCCGTCCTCTCGCTGCATCTTGTTCTTCCTCTTCAGTTTCAGTCTCTCCTCGACGCTTTTATAGAAGAGCAGGGCCGCCTCTTCATCCAAATCGGACTCTTCATCCTCCTGCATATCTGCCACCTTGGATATCTACGAAGACATAAGAAACTCAAGCAGCCGTTTATAACCGACATGTTGCTACTAATCCTATATAAAGAGAGAAACATCTTGCCTCATCCTCGTCCTTTTTTCTGCTCTGTGTTTTTTTAGCCGGTCTCTCTTCCTGCCTTTCAGAAAGCAGCTGGCGCAGTTGAGGGGAAAGTCTGGCATCAACAGCTCCTAGTTCGTTAATTAACTATACAAGCAAATCAACAAGCATGTATTAATTTCATGGTACTTGACAAAATAAAAGTGTAATATCAAATAAATAGCATCTGTACTTACATTTCTGTACGTCACTAATCTCTCAATCACTGGATGGTTATGTGCTGGAATTCTTTTAGCTTTTAAAACCAGGTAAAAACTAATGTTTGTGCAATAGCTGGGGGAAAATAGAAAATATAATTATGTGAAAAAAATATACGTGGTAAATTCTTAGAAATTTTATAAGCTTTTTACAAATGTTATATTTACTTTAGATAAAGTTGCTGCTTGGTCATGATGTAATTTGTCCCCTAAGAAAGAATTAAAAAAATTTTTTTAAAAAGGAGATATTACATCAATTGAGATCCAAATAGTACAGCGTCACCCCACCATACGAACTCCTCCCCGCCTTGTGAATTTACACCCGAAGAACAAAAATTTTGGAAGAAATTAGCCTCGGCTTGCGAAGCGTTCTCGGCATACGAGCAACCGAACCATTTGTGCTGACTTCTGGTTGTGCGCACATCTGGCTGTCCATCAAAACTGTCCAACACATCATTGGAGACATATGGTTAGGGGAAAAAAAATGAATCAAGATCACTTAAACGTGCAGTGGTAAAGTGCTCGCCCTATCATCCGGAGATCGCTGGTTCGGTTCCCGGGTGATGATGTAACCTCTCGCAGCCGGAGGTCTAGAGAGAGCTGATTGGCCGCGCTTTCTCAGAGGGGAGGGGTGAGAGGTACTTCGTGCTCTCACATTAATCACGGCTCTACAGCCAATCAGGGGCGTCTGTGAGCTCGTGCAAGCGGAAGGAGCTGATAGCGCTGTCCTCCAAGTGTGTTACTCCGCCCCCAACGGTGCGTGAGCAAGCAGTTCGAAAAGATGCGGTCGGCTGGCGTCACGTCGTTCGGAGGAAACACGTGATAGTCTTCGGCCCTCCCGACTGAGTGGTAGTAGTAGCCTTAGGCTGAATCCCAATTCTACCCCTTACCCCTACACATAGGTCTACTCCTCCATTTGGCGCGTTCACGTGAAGGGGTAGGGGTGTCTCATTTCTCTTTTGGTTGGAGGGGTAGGGGGAAGGGGAAGGGCC
>JAQQZT010000016.1:13409115-13421512 GCA_030068275.1 Clarias platycephalus | reverse complement strand
AATTCCATACGTGTTATTTTATAGTTTTGAAATCCCCAGTATTGTTGTAGAATGTAGAAAATAAATCACTAAACAAATTTCTTACAAAGAAATTTGCAAGTGACCCCAAACTTTTGAACAGTAGTGTATATAGTAGTTCCTAGATGGATATCTATCTAGGAACCCCTGTAGTGCAACTAGGGCCTGCCCAATGGTGACCAGTGTATTTATTCCCATTTTTCTGACCGTTGTGGAACGTCCAGTCAACATTCACAACATTCGCACATTCACACACTACGGCCAATTCGGGAAGGTCAAATAGCCTAATCTGCATGTCTTTGGACTGTGGGAGGAAACCGGAGTACCCGGAGGAAACCCACCAAGCACACAGATCCTGAGGTGAGATTCGAACCCGGACCCTGGAGGTACTAACCACTAAGCCACCGTGCCACTATGTGCACATAAATATCCCTAAACCTAACCCCAGTTTAACTTAGTAACCTAGTTATTTGGCCTGTTGTAACTGTTTCTTCTTTTAAATCACTTCAAAACACAAACTTCCCAGTAAAAGTCTGGTCCATTCACTACACTAGTTATAATTATGTTTTAAAGCAGTTTCTACAACAGTTATACACATACACAAATATGAAGCTAAACGAATTGTCCCTGGTTGAAAAGGACAGACACATATAGACACTAGGCTTAAGAAAAAACACTTATTTCACAACAAACACTAACAGAATAGTCAAATTAAGAAAAGGGGGGAAAGCATATATTTACAGTAATGTATTAGGCTAAACAGAGACACTGAACAAGAAGTCTGTAATTTCTGCTAATAAATTCAAACACTTAGCACCAACTCCACCTACAGTATTATAATCATGTACACTGTACTGAGCACTGTGGTGTTACGTACCGTCTCGCGCGGACCATGCTGTACTCACGCGCTCGCTCGCTCAACTCTATCCAACTTGTGAACTGTTAATAAAATAAAATGTGGCTTATTTGTAGAAAAGAGTCTTTTTACGTTTAAGTCGAAACAAATATCACCCACGTGATTTACAAAACGCGTGCAGGCGCGACTTTAGAAATTACTTCCGGGTCAGAAACCAGACAAAATAAAAGTCAGATAAAGGTCTGCGCCTCAGAGGGCTTCCGGTCCTCGTTGGCTGCAGTGCAGCCATTTTGTAGTAAATAATTTATTATTATATTTCTCTCAGTGTCTACTTAATGTGGCTTTAGTGGTTAGCAGTGTTGCCTGGCACCGCCAGGGTCGGGGTTCGATTCCCTCCTCAGGTCTGTGTGAATGGAGTTTGCAGGTTTGGTGTGTTTCCTCCGGGTTCTCTGGTTTCCTCCCACAGTCCAAAAACAGTCCCTTGTGCCCTAAGTCTCCTGGGTTAGGCTCCAGGCCTACAGATGGTGGGTGAGTTTTCAAGGAGGGGGAGAAATAAATTGGTGTGTATATACTGTACATATATTATTTATTTATTTATTTTTAACTGGAGTGACAACAGAAGGTTTAAGTTTCGAAGGAACAAAACATGCTTTAGTAGAGCGTTTTTAGATATAAATATATCATCTCTGAAGAGAGTCATTTATTGGGCTTCTTTTTAAACATGCTTATCAACTTATTAGTTGATGAATTGGTGAATAATAAAAGAACACTGAGATTTTAGTTTTGCTCCTGAATGTCCAATGCATTTACTACACACACAATAAAGATGTTTTAGAGGCAGTTTCTGCTAAAGATTCTAAAGTTCAATGTCAATGTATACTTACAAAATAATTTTAGTGGATATTATGGGAATATACTTTATACAGGCTGGAATGCTTGTGTGGACATTGCAAACAAAATTCCTACCAAACAAAATTTTGATTGAATTTGCACCAGTTGTTTAAAAACAACAACATCTGTTTCATCAGTGTTTGGCAAAAGTTTACCAACCAGAGTCATGTTAGATTCAGAGCACAAAGCAGTTATACACCCAAAGTAGCAAACCCACCACTGCATGCAGTATATCTACACAATATATTTTTTGTGGAAACCTTAACATCACACCCTCAATCTGTTTTTAAACACCCCAGACCAAAACCATGGTCAATAATAACAACTTCATCACCCACAAATTATGTATATTGGATGGCATTAGATAAAAGGCCTGTATTTCTGTTTCATGCTTGTATTTTTATTATAGGGGTTTTGATCTGTTTAGGGTGAGTGCTGTCTTCTGTCTAAAGGCTCCAGCCCCCCCTGACCCTGTACACAGCATAAGCAGCACAAGAGATTTATTTTCGAGTAAGCTACATATACACTTAATCAATAAATCATTAATCAAAATTTTACATAGTCTAGTAACTTAATCTTTAAATAATGTAAATGTTTTTTTCATGCTTTTTGGCATGCTCTCCACTAGTTTTTCACATTGCAAGTTGGGTAACGTTTTACCCCTCTTTTTGAAAAAAAAGCAAACAGCTCAGTTTACTTGATGTTTTGTGACCACCCATGTTCCTTATAATTATTTTTATAATAATAATTTAATATTTTATTATAAATTAATTAATGAATTTTTTTTTCCACTGGTGTGAAGTTGCCACAGCATGTCTTCATGGACCTCGCATTGTGCTTGGAAAAAAAGAGGTTTATGTATATATACATTAGTTTATATACAGTATATATACATTGTTAGGGAACTAATGTAGGAACCGATAGAGGGCGCTGAGTGAGGAGGGGAAATGGGGCGTGGTTTAATGGACACGCCCACCGCTCCGGCGGCTCGTTGGTCTTTGTAGTCAGTGTGTGCGCGCGCGCGCCCTCGCTGAGCGCTTTCCCCCTCCATACCGAGATGAGTGTGCAGGCGGCGAGAGCGTGCACGCGCAGAGGAGACCTCGGGTGTTAGTGCCAAATCCCCAGCAACCAAACTAATCTGTTTTAACGCAGATATTTTCGGTAAGGATGTTCAGAGGACAGCTAACCATTACAGATTACTTCTTTTGCACTGTAGATGATCCCCGGCGTTGACGCCATTTGCAAGACTGCACATAAACATGTCCGGGGTTTGCGTAGGGCAGACTGGGAGAGAAGAAATGAGAGGACTAGAGTTTTTTTTTTTTTTTTTTTGCATGATGTTCGCTGAAAGCAGTTTGACGTTGTAGTTCCTTTGCTGTTTGGTAGCTGTTGTGTGTTGCGCTGTGTATGCGTGTGTGTGTGTTTGCGCAGAGAGAGAGAGCTGATGAGCTGGACCTGGGTGCCAGTAGCGCTAGCTGTTGTTTCAGCAGACTGACTGCTGCGCCATTTTGTCATCGTCGGTGTGTTTCAGCTCGATGTGTCATGTGATTTCTACACGCGAAATCCTTCTCCTTATATCAGGATTTCTGCACACCAGGCTGTGTATTGATATTGTTTTCCGCTTCCATACAGGTGTGAGTACTTGTTTCCCCCCTGATCCTGATCTTGATCTTGTGTGTCTCTGGCTTGGTTGATCCGCTGGTCCTCAGTGCTGGCTTTGTCTGGGATTTTTATCTCTTTCTAGTTTTTACACTCTTGTCTGATCAGATACTTGGTTTTGTTACATTTTCTTTCTTTTTGTTGATGTTCTTTTTCCAAACTGTAAAAAAAATTATCAGTTTCTTTCTACGGTTATTTAACGGTTAGCTCTTTTTTTTTTCTCTCCCTTTGGTGACGTCATAGTGTGTCATGTATTCTGACCCTCATGCTCTGCCATAAGCAGACAGGGATTTCCTATCATGCTGATTTCTTGCTCCTTAGAGTCTGTGTGTGATGCTCAGAGATTTGCAGATTTGTTCTTGTTGTGTCCATCTATGAAAATAATAAAAACTAGCAAGGTCCACAGGTCAAATGATGCAGATACAATCAATCAATCAAGTGGAATCATCTTCACAATTATGTATTTACTCATTAATAAATACTTCCCTTTTGTGGCTCAAGGAATTTTGGATTTTTTTGTTGTTGTTCTGTTTTTTTGACGGGTTCAGTGTGTATGCTGCCTTGTTGGCCACGTCGCTGAATGAAAAGTAATAATGGTGTTTTATTGTTTATTTGATTGTTTATTAAGTTCCTAAAACAGCAGCTCTGACAGTACTGTTGGCTATAATGCACCTCCTTTGTTTGTTGTTTTTATTGTGAAGATGTACGCAGGGATTTGTGCCCCAGATGTTGGTGTTAAAAGGATCGAGAAGTTTCCATTGAGAAAAGTTGCAGTAAGCTGTGTATTTTTGGAAGGAGTCTCCAGTATCGTTGGTTTATTAGTTCCCTGTATTTTTCCACACAGATGAGCTTATTTACACTTGTTCTCTATAACAAGCATCGACTTGGCGAGAGAGAGAGTAGTGTTGCATCGACATAAATGTGAACCCGCGTCACAAGCGATTGATATTTGATTGTGTTTATAAACAAATATCGCAAATTGCTTTCTATAAGCGGAATTAAACATTTATGGATATAATGCTAAAAGAACTTCAGGTGGTAGCAGATCTCTACTTTGTCAAAGCACTTTGCAGATCACATTTAGGGCACTTTCTCATCAGGGCAACAGCTATAAACCAAGCAGGGTAAAGATCATCATGCGGTTCCTTTAAGACATGTAGCTCCAGCCGACCGCATCTTTTTAGAACTGCTGCTCACACAGCGTTAGCTTTCGTGAGTTTACAGACACTCATGATTGACCAGTGTCACCACAGACACCCATGATTGCTCCTCGGTTGAGAGAGCACGGCCATTCGGCTCTCCGGGGACTCGACTACAGATGGCTGTAGCATCACCTGGGAATCGAACTTGAGATGTCTCTGTGAACTCGTTTCCGTTATGGAACTTGCAAATTTCTGAACTTGTAATAGCCACACTACATTAGACATTAGAAAAGCAAAGCAAACATTTCAGAGGCAGAATGCACTGGCAAAAATTGACACACATTTCACACATACGAATGACCAAGCATGTGGAAGAGGGGGGTGTGTGTGCGTTTTGTGTTTTCCCCCTCAATTTGCTGCATCTGCTTTTAGAATTTGATATTTATTTTTTTATATACTTTAGATTTTGATACTTTTGCACTTTTTGACGCCTACACCATACTGTTAATCTGCATTTTGAAGACTCTTGTACCATTCTCTGATATGAGCGTAAATTCATTCATCAGTGGAGTCTCAGTTACACTACATGATAAAAAAATATTTAAATTTGCACTCATGCATTTTGAGATTGAAAGTTTTAGTAAAGCAAAGGGTAGCCGGTTTATCCTACCTGTACACTTTGCAGCTGGTGTTGTGTACAAGTAACACAGGGGCACATGGTTTTTCTTATGCATTAGAATCAAATTTCCACGAGACTGGGGAAAAATGCATGAAATGGTTATATTCATGTGTCCTTCATTTTACATTCTTTTTTTTTTTTTTTTTTTTTCCCCCCCATTTGCTTCATCTTTGAGAATCGTTGACCCGGTTAAAAGTGATAATCTTGGTTTTGCTCTTCTGCATGCTTTTCTGCCAATTTTGTTTTTCAATAAATTATGTTAACTTTTAAACCTGGCGAAGGCTTTTGCAGCTGGCCAGATGTCTGGTGTGAATGGTGATGTAAATGAATGAACTCTGGATTTCAACTATGTTATGCCAAAAAGCTTGAACTAGCTGCTGCTGAATGGTGTAGTAGAACATGCACACTGGGCGCTGTTGGTTACTTTGCTGTTTGCATTGATGTTTCTGCCTTCGTTTATTCTCTTATTACAGTCGAGAGTTGATTTTAAATGATTGACGACAAGATTGGCTTGGGTTTCGTCCTCAACTAGTAACGAACCACCGCTAATTATACAGGTAAGAACTTGTGTAGCTTTTAGTTCATTAGACACGTTTAAGATTTTTCTTGTACATGTCTCTTTGTTTACTTGGTGAATTATATTCATACTAAGATTTATTCTGCATAAAATACAATGTTGCTTGTGATCAAATTGTTATGCTGCTATATTGTGAGAAAAACCTGAATCCTGAGTTGTTTGCTGGACTTTTTTTTTCTTTTTTCTTTTTCTGAAACTGAGCTATAGAATTTCACTATTCTTGTTCATTTCCATTTAAATAATATGGAATATTGTGGACCATATTTATGTTTTGCGAGCAGCTAACTTGGCTTTTATTTATGTTTAACAACCGACAATTTCCAACTCATATTGTTGATGGGGGTTGATTAAGATTTGTAGACGTTTCTATATAGTAAATTGGGTAAATAATGTTTTTTATAATTAATATCCAAGCTTTTAAAAAAAAGTATGGTCAAAATTAATTTCAAACTATATCTGTCCTCGGTTTGAAATTGGCTTTTTTGTACACAGTGGTGTACTTGTGGGACCCACATGTGGAAGAATTGAAGCCTTTCGGCATTAGCCATGCTATTATTTTTATGATTTTTATGATGTGAGCTCATTGAGAAGAAATCATTGTTTGATTGGTTTTATTTATGGAGAAATGACTGCATTTGTTTTTGCTGTTTTCATTGTGATTGCTCAAATGCCTCATGTACAACCAACTTTCATCCTTTCCATTCTATGGTTTTTAGGCTGCTTTGTGTGACTTTGTCCTACTAACTGCTTTGTCCTTCACCCTAGCCTGATGGTCGTTGCCTTCTTTCATCTACAGGTGTGCGTTATAGCACCTCAGCATGGCTGTGGTCATCCGTTTGCAGGGCCTCCCCATTGTGGCGGGCACCATGGACATTCGCCATTTCTTCTCCGGTCTGACTATCCCGGATGGTGGCGTGCATATTGTAGGGGGTGACCATGGTGAAGCTTTTATCGTGTTTGCAACAGATGAAGATGCAAGGCTTGGAATGATGCGCACAGGGGGAGCGATCAAAGGTTCCAAAGTGTCCCTCTTACTTAGCAGCAAAACCGAGATGCAAAACATGATCGAGTTGAGCCGCAGGCGTTTCGAAACTGGAAATGCAGATGGGGCTTCAGGAAATAGTAATAGGTCAGGGCCTCCCAATATTACTGGAGGAACTGAAAGGGGTAGCTTGCCAACCACTGCACAAGGTTTTAGTAATACCACTTCAACAGCAACCACAGCTGTCTCCGTTAATGAGCCTGTAAGCAACAAAAGTGCTCCAAGCTTTCCCTCTACAACTGTAGGTAACATGCCTACAAACTTTAATAATTTCAGCAGCCCAAATCTTAGCATGGGGTCGACCATGACTACCGCCATGTCCTCCTTAAGTACTGTACCTCCTCCAATACCCCCCTTGCCTACAATGCCGACCTTACCTCCTATGCCGCCCATGCCAGTACCACCACCAGTGTCCACATTACCCCCAGTACCAACTGTAAACCCTTTAACATCGGTGCCACCGGTTCCTCCCATGGCTCACATGCCACACCTCTCAGTACTCCCTCCTTTTAATCCTGGTGTCCCCCCACCAGTTGGACCTGTTGCTGGTGGTCTTGCTGCTTCAGGACCGCCTTTGTCTCTTGGAAGCCCAAATGCAATGTTTCTTAACCCCCTAAACCCTTTAAATCCACTTAGTCTCCAGGCTCATTTAAAATCACAACTAATGAACCCTGACGAGTTGTACATACAAATACATGGCCTTCCTTACAGTACATCCGAAATTGAAGTTGGAGATTTTTTTCATGGATTAGCGATTGACTCTATTCAAATACTTAGAGATGGTCTTGGCAGGAGCAGTGGCAGGGCTTTGGTTAAATTTTTTACACCCCAAGATTCCTTTGAAGCTCTTAAACGAAATGCTGGCATGATAGGCCAGAGGTATATTGAAATATCTCCTTCTTCAGAGAGACAATGGAGAGATTCTCTGGGATCCGCTGTGGAGCAGCTCAAAGTTAGTATCGACTCAGAACAGAGTCGGCATCATCGTGGAAGCGTTACTTCCGCTTCCCCTTCTGGTCGAGATCGTGCTAGGTCACGGTCACCTCATAAACAAGAGTTCTGTGTGTATTTAAAAGGGCTCCCATATGAAGCAGAAAATAAACAGATATTTGAGTTTTTCAAAAACCTGGACATTGTTGAAGACAGCATTTACATTGCATATGGACCCAATGGGAGGGCGACAGGGGAGGGTTTTGTTGAGTTTAGAAATGAAATGGACTACAAAGTTGCTCTTGGATGCCACATGCAGTACATGGGGAGTCGATTTATACAAGTGCACCCAATCACAAAAAAAAACATGTTTGAAAAGATTGATGGAATTCGCAAAAGAATGCAGGGCTCCCAGGGGGATCATAAAGGCGGCTCATCTGAGGGTGGGAAGGGTGCTCGAACTTGTGCTCACATAACAAATATTCCCTATAATGTGTCAAAGAAAGACGTACGCCTGTTTTTAGATGGAATTCAATTGTTTGAAGACAGCCTCAAGGTACTAGTTGATGGAAATGGTAATGGCCTTGGCCAAGCGGTGGTGCAGTTTAAATCTGAGGAAGATGCTCATAAAGCTGAACGATTGCACAGGCAAAAGTTAAATGGCAGAGATGCTTTTGTCCACTTGGTGACGTATGACCAGATGAAGGAGGTTGAGAGAAACCCTCCCCCTCAGTCAAAGCGGGGACAAAAAGCTCAAAATAATTCCCTTGTACATGCACATGCCCAGGCGCAAGCCCAAGCTCAGGCCCAAGTGCAGGCACAAATCCAAGCTCAAGCACAGCATGCTTTCCCAGGAATGACTGGGGAGGAGTTCAATTTTCTCAGAAGTGCTGTAGGTAACCTTGGCAATGGCCCTCCTTTTGTCAACCCATTTGCTGCCCCAGGTAATGGCTTAGCAGGCCCACCACCTCTGCCTCCATTAGGTGCAGCTTTGGGTGATGTTTCTCTTTCTGTTCCTCCCCCTATTATCGGTGGGCACTTACCAGGGCCTGTCCTGGAACCCCCTGTTTTCCGCCCTGGTGGCAACAGTGCGCCTCCTGGTTTTGTTGGCGCCCCAGAGAGCTTAAGAAGCATGCCATCATTTGATAATGGATCCTCAAGAAAAGGTGCAGGTCAAAATCGTGGTGGAAACCAAAATCGTTCCGCAAGCTCTCAGCCTGCCTTTGGACCATCCTCTGAAAGTCCAAGGCCATCGACCACTGGTGGTGCAGGCAACCCACGACCCACCATTGTCAGAATTCAAAATATGCCTTTTACTGTCACGGTTGATGAAATATTAGATTTCTTCTATGGTTACAAGGTGTTGCATGGCTCGGTGTGCCTTCAGTTTAGTGAGAAAGGGCTGCCTACAGGAGAGGCAATGGTCGCGTTTGATTCCCACGATGAAGCAATGTCTGCTGTTATGGACCTGAATGATAGGCCTATTGGTGCAAGAAAAGTAAAAATCACTATGGGATGAAGGAAATCATGACAAAATGGACATGCAGTAAGCTTAGAGTGGTGGAACAACTTTCTCTGATGATGGTAGATTAATCACGAAGAGGGAAAAAAAAATTATGTTGACTCTTAAAGTGTGATTGTAAAAGCGAACAGTTGCAGGGGTGGTTTATCGTTACTGTCTTTGTCTAAAATGCTTGAGAGTGGCATTCAGTCATGTGAGAGGCGAGCGTTTGTAGAATTCATCAAGAGGTGTAAGAATACCTTATTGCTGACTGATGGCTATGCTGCAATGTCATTTTTTTGGCCAATTTCCTCTCTTTCTCTGATTCCCTCTCTGTTCATGTACTTTTTCCCCAGTCCAGTTTTTGAACATTTGGGGCTATATGTGCCGTATATTTTGTGGTTTATGCTTTTTCAGATCTGGGGTACACCTAATTCTGCCATGGATGGTGTGTATGCCCTTAAAAAGAACTTACCTTTCTATTTAGTTATATTTTCACTCGAGGCAGTAAATGCATGAAAGTGATTTGCCAGTTGATGTTCCACTTTGAGTGCAAGGTATATTAGGAATAATTTTACCTGTGAGAAACACAAGATGATGAATGCGATGACTTTATTCACTGTAAATGGATAAGCAGCATTGTTTAATAAATGCAGCAATGTAATGTTTTGTAAATGAAAGCTTTACACTCTTCTTTTTAATTGCTCTCCATCATGTGTATGTGTATTCCACTTACTTTATTGCTGTGACTTATGGTAGCAGTGTTGCTGTTTTTTTTTCCTTCTTTTTTTTTTTTTTCCTCTTTCTTTCTTAAGCTTTACAATAATTTTGGTATTATTTGCCGCTGTACATATGTTTCCAGCATAGTGACTATTTTGTCAATAAAATGACATTCCTGAACTTTTGAATTTGCAAGGTATTGTATTTTTCCCCTGTTCTTCTTGTCCTCTTTCACTCAACAAATAAACAATAAAAGTTGTTTTTCCTCTGCTGACTTGGATGTTTCACATGTTCCCCTAAAATTGTATGAAATCCACATTTTCGCTTTTTGGTGTCAGTCTCGTTTTGGGTTTTTTTTTTTTTTTTTTTTCTTACAAAAAGCAATGACTTGTTCTGAAATGAAAAGTTGTTTCTTGAAAAACAACCTATTTCTTAATTTATTTCTTATTTCAACTTGTTTGCATCATGTTTTAAAATGAATTTATTTAATATTTTGGGAAGATGGATTTGATAAGTTTTGATAATGTTTATTTGCAAAACTAGCTGAATCTTGTAATCAAGCAGCATCTGTTCTAGTTTTGTAGTATACTTTGTTATGGACAGTGATGCTGTGGATTGCATGCTATAGAGCCACAGTTTTTTCCTGAGTGAGTTATGGGTATATCCATCTGAATTAATATACATTATATATTTGGAAGAGTTTTCAATGTTGACCCAAACCCACAGCACGTATTCATCTGGAGTGGGTCTGTATGTGTTTGTTTTGGGAGAAAATACTTTTTTTGCTTCTTCATCAAGCATCTGATTAAATATACCAGTCCATGATCACCTTCTGTACTGCTAATGCTTCCAGGGAGTTGCACCCATGAAAAAGATCCATAATTAAAGACGCATTATTAACAGCTATTGTTGATTCAGATTTTATACTGATTTGTGTTGGTGTTTTACTGTTTGCCTTTTGATCACTGTGTGCTTAAGATCTGCTTGAGCTTTCTTGGTGCTGGAGGTAAGTTTTCTCTAAATACGGCTTTAAAACTCCGCAGTGTTTGATTTGTCTTTATATGACTGCATACCTGGACATACACCAGCTTTATTTCCAAGACATCTACCATGTGAGTTTTGTGCCTAAATGTGATCTGGTCATTTACTCAGTTGGCTGTTTTTCTATTTCTTTAACATGATTGACATTACGATTACTTGAATTCCCTCCTGCTTTGGCTTGTTGCTACCACCCTGGAAATGGATTTTTGCCATGTTCATGAAGGATAGTCTTCAGTGGATTTGTAATCCCTGACTGGAAAGCTTATGTTTATCTGGTGAATTTCTTTAATGGTTTAAATAATTTTCTGGCACAAATAGATTTTAAGATTTGGTGGACATTTTTGTGCTTCTTATTTAAGTTGAAGATGAAATTCGTGGCAATGCTGTACCCAAAATGTAAAGAGAGGCTATCCTGTGACTGTCCTTATTGTGCAAAGATACGTAATATGGTAAAACCTTGCTATGCAGGACAGCTCTTTTATTCCAGCTGTTGTGCTCGTGCTTCTTTTGGACTAGTGATGGGTAACTGAGTAAATGAAAGCTACTCACAAAGCTGACTTTCAAAGATTTTATTTTTGGGTACAGCAACATTTATTCTCTGAATATCCAATGTTGTGTCCTCCTGTTTGTTTGTTAGCTAGGGACTTTGTGCTAAAATCTTAGAAACAATAGACATTAAAGCTTTTAAATGTTAACTAATTCCTTGCATTTGTGCCCTTCCTATGACTTCACAAAGCACAGGAATCTCAGACGCTTTAAGCAGCAGTGGTTTATTATAAAATTCCAAAGTGTAGATTTCTGATCTGTAATGTCTGTATAATGCTCATATAATGGCTGATTTCCTAGCTGTAAATACAGGATTGTAGCGTTGTTTCATGTTTATGTACCAGCCAGACATAACTGTGTTTACTGATATTTTATGAATTTACTCTTAAAGTATTAGTTTTTAGCTTTTAAGATTTAGCCAGAGCCTTGTAGGGTAATTTGCTCCAGTTCACAATAATTCACAATTTGCCTCAGTTCAGTGACTTAAAGTATACACGTGGCCAAAAGTTTTGAGAATGACATTTTTTTTTTTTTGTCATATGTTAGTTACTATGGTATACTGAAATAATAAGTATATTTTATAAAGCGCCTTTCAAGAGACTCAAGGCCGCTTTACAATAACAAAGATTTATACATAGAAAGAGACATCTAAAAAAACAACAAAAATAAAATACAGATAAACATGAAACCCATAATATTTATCTAATCATAAATTCCGAGATTGGGAAAACAGGACGAGAAAAGATATGTTTTAAGGTGGGTTTTGAAATCCTGTAGTGAAGAAAGATCACGGAT
>JAQQZT010000016.1:13372731-13395429 GCA_030068275.1 Clarias platycephalus | reverse complement strand
CTTCTCTCTTTCTTTGTATGTGTGTGTGTGTGTGTGTGTGTGTGTGTGTGTGTGTGTGTTTAAACATAAATGACTGCATATGATTCAACTTTACAGGTGTCCCATGAGTTTCCTCTAAATTTCAATCCAAGTAATCCCTACTGCAAAGGTACGAGTCATTAGTCTCGTTCGACATTGTTGACCTATAAAAAGTGATATCCGTTTGTTCAGGCTTATTCCCGTGTTTGTCTGCAGGAGTGGACGGCATCATACAGGCGTACCGCAGCGTTCTACCACAGCTGCGTCTGTACGGCCCAACAAATTTTTCCCCCATCATCAACCATGTGGCTCGTATCGCTGCAACTGCAGCTCAGCAGCCAAATGCAGGGGTAAGGTGAAAGCTTCTTTCAAAAGCAAGTGTCTGTGAACATTTTTCTGTGTGGTCGATTTAAAGATCTTGAGCTGAACTGAGTATAATCAGATGATTTGTACTATTTAACTCTGGATGCATGTTGTCAAAAATATGCAAGTTGCCAAAAACTTTAGCAATGACTTTGTGGGGAGGGTACATTTTTGGGCAAAAATTCACATTTGACCAAAACATGGTATTGGTGCTAAAGTGTCCTACCTACAGTAGGTGAAAATGTGAATTTTCAGATAGGATCATGTAACACCATTTTGCATAATACGGAATGCTTCTTATCTCCCGATCTTCGTTTTTTGTAAACATACATACACGTTTATATTTTTAACAGCTAAATTGCTAAATACAGTCCCATGCCCTTTTATGTAGTGTCCGTAACTTTTCCAGTTCAGATCTTCCAATGATGTTCATTGTCATTCAGATGAAACTTTGGCAATTTAGATTTAACATGAAAAGACGAACATGAAAGTTTATTATTCAAAGATGCAAAATTGTTAAGATATTTCAACATGAATTTGACGTGGTTACGGACACTACAGATTTTTTGTTCTTTTTAAGCTTTTACCATAAACCAATTTAAGCACCAATTTTTATAGGTCATATCCTTCTGACACCAGCTTATACCAATTTTAGTATGAATACTCGACTAGAAATATGAGTACTTTGCATTTTAAATGGTTATAGTTTAAAGCGACACAGTATAACGCTGAAAAATGGCAATTTTTGGGCCACATATAAAATCATCTCTCCAAAACAGCTGAAGTTAGCAACTTGAAGTTTTTAAGGAAGCAAGATTGGTCACTTCCATGTTGTATAAACCTCAGTAGCTTCTTTGGCGCACACACTTTCTGTATTATTTAGACACACATTGTGAATATGGATTTAAACTACAATATTTTGTACCATGAACTATTTAATGCATCACTTAGTATTTAAACTTAATAACGTATACTCTAAGTGAATAACCCCACTAGGAGTTTTTCTGGTCTTGGGTTTCGACATTTTCTTGTTGATCCCTACTGAAGTGCTTCATATTAATTATTTATATTTATACGAGCCTTTCCCGGATACCAAAACCACACACGCAATTAGTTTGAAACACACAGTGCACTGATGAATAAGGCCTTTGATTGTACAGTTTCAGCATGAGTCTCTTATTCCATAGGTCATGTTCAGGAAAAAAAAAAAAAAAAAACACATGACTTACTGACTATGCATACATTAATTAAATTATATCTTCATGCACTTGGATAATTACCAGGGTTCATATCGCAATTTTGATTTCTATGAGATTAATCGTTCAGCAATAGTAAATTTACATTGTTCGGCATACCAATTACTATTATTATTTTTTAATTCGGTAGGTGTGTTTGAAAGGGCACGCCTCTTTTTGCGTGTTTCCAGCTTCGAATGAGTTATAATTAATAAAACTATATGTTGTAGTCAAATTAATCCACACTAAGATGATTAAGTGTACATCAGGCTCCTCTGTTCTGTGTTTGAGTCCTTATCATTTAAAAGTATTTGCTGGAGGGGGCGCTATAGAGCCTATTATGGAGTAGGACGTGTTTTGTCGGGCTCTCGCTGAATAATAACATTTAATATGTTAAAATCCTTTTTTTAACTTCAAGTTTATTTCATTAACTGGTCGGCAATACGTAATCATAAAAGTATTTGCTGATCTAGGAAAATGTTACTCTTGTGCCTGATGATTTTGTCCTGCTCTCACCCTCAGCAATATTTCGTGCTGTTGATCATAACTGATGGAGAGATTACTGATCTGGACCAGACCAAGCAGGCCATAGTCAACAGCGCGAAGCTCCCACTGTCCATCATCATTGTGGGTGTTGGTGAGGCAGACTTTAAGGCCATGGAGGTACTCGACGGAGATAAAGGTGTCCTTAAATCTCCCACCGGAGAACAAGCATTAAGAGATATAGTCCAGTTTGTGGCTTTTAAAGACTTTGCCAAGGTATGTCTATCATCTCATACTTTAGGTCTCTTAGTTTAGCTGCTAATTGCTTGTTAATATGAAATTATGTAATGCATAATAACAGATGCATGTGTTTTTAATTATTTATTTCAACATTAAATTTTTTTTATTTATTTATTTATTTAAAATTAAATGCTGTTTTTTCTCTTCAGGCTCCCAAAGAAGCTCTGGCCCAAAGTGTTCTTGCCGAAGTGCCTGATCAGCTGGTGTCTTACTTCAAGATGCGGAATCTGAACCCGGTCAACCCCCCTGCTCCTAGGAAATAAAGGATCAGGAGGACCATCAAGTTCAGGGGAGAGAAAAAAAAAAAGAACATTCATGAAGACCTTTTTATATTATGCAATTAAAATAATGCATGCCTTCATTAACCATAGTTTCTGCTAATCTTTTCCTGCTGTTTCACTGTTTACACTTTTCCCCCAATGTTAAAGCAATCATCAGTATTGGTTTCTATGCTGTGCATTATACACTTTTTTTTTTTCCTTTCTTTTTAAAAATTATTTAGCTCTTTAATCATTATTCAGTTCATGTAAAACACATGTTCTTGTTAAACTCCTCCTAAAATGTTTTGGTCTGTTCTTCCACTCTTGTGCATCTTTGTGATCTTTTGATGACATCAGGTTTTTGCATCCACGGATTCAGATAATTAATGCCTTCAGCATTCCAGCTCAATTAGAATGTTAAATTTGCTGCTTTAAGGAAACCATAACATTAAAGTGCTCGGTTTCGATCCTCAATGCAGCTGTTTATGTGCTGCTTTTGCCTTTTCTAGGATGTTATTTGTAAAAAGTAAAAGTAATTGTTCCGTTCCAACCAACATGCTGCTCTGCTCTAGAAATGCATTTTAAAGGGAACAGGAAAGTTTTAATGAAACTTTAAAAAAAAAAAAAAAAAGAAAAGTTTTTTGGCTTTGTGTTAAGTCACCCTACCGAACACCACTGTGTGTTTGTAGTACTTTTTCATAGCACTAGAATGAAGACGAATCTTATATGCTGGCTTAAAGTTACATGCACTTTCTAGTTCATTTATGGGATTGATGGTAAATGATTATCATATACACTAATCATTTTTCAATGTTTAGTAGAACCAAAGTCCAAATATAAAGTAAAAATGGTGAAATTTATTCCATTATAGTAATATATATATATTTGCTTTTACATTATGTAAGCAACCCCTTTAACCTTTTAAACTGAAAATGGTGTTTGTTCTTGTGTTTGTTTAATCAGGCGGTCATTTGATTCGGTTCATTTAACGGATCAGGATGATACCGGATCAGCTTCAGTTCTTGTTGCACTTCTCAAACACTGTAGGTTCTGGAGGATGTGTTTTTAATAACCATCTTGTCTAGCCTCCCATAAAGCCAAATATCTGTGTGGCTTGTATAGTATGAATGCAAATGATGATGTACGTCTATCAGTATATTACCACCACCTTCCAACATATGCAGCCTTGACAAGCATAAGCAAAGCGTCAAAGATTCTACATACAGTATGTTTACACTTATACAAACTGATATTTGTTTTAAACAAAGTGCCATAAATGTTATGCTTCAGGATTCTTATGAATGCTTTTAGTATCTTTCTGTCTCTAAAAGGATCTTTGAATGTTTAAGGTTACTGATTGTGTTTGGGAGTACGTTTTCTGATATTTTTGTGTGTAAACAGTGCCACTCAGCAGTTATCACCTGCATCCCTTTTGATCAGATTGTTTTCACCTCTGTGCCTTTTGCCTATATATACATATATTTTTTACAAATAAAATAAATAAACTCGGCTCAATGGATTAGAATGCCTTTGTCCCTTTTTTAAGCTTTTTATTTCTTCTACACTCCATAACTCGTATGACAAAAAAAAAAAACTTAAATCATCAAGTTACTCACTCATTATCTATAGCACTTTATCCTTTATCCCAGAGTAAAGACTTCGGATAATGAGAAGACTAGGGGCCATGAGGCGGGGTACACCCTGGACATGGTGCCAATCCCTCACAGGCCATACACACACTGTGGGAATGCCAATTAGCCTAATCTGCATGTCTTTGGACTGTGGGAGAAAACCCACCAAGAACAGGGAGGGAATCGAACCCAGATCCTGGAGGTGCAAGGCGACAGTGATAAACTCCATGCCCGCCGCCTTCTCACTCACTCACCGCCTATATTGCCTTATTCTGTATACAGGGCGCACACACACTATGGGAACGCCAATTAGCCTAATCTGCATGTGTTTGGACTGTGGGAGGAAACCAGAGTACCCAGAAGAAAACCAACTCCATGCACACAGAGACGGGATTCAAACCCGGACCCTGGAGGTGCGAGGCGGCAACGCTAACCACTAAGCCACCACGCCGAGTTACTTAATACCAGAAATGCCCGTTCATCTGTTGATTCTTACGTCGTCTCTTTTGGCACTTCCCACCTGTCACATTACCATATACAAACAGAGCAATCTAAAAACTACACACCTGAGTGGAAACAAATTCTTTCCGGGGACAGTCTTATTCACTGTTCAGTTACTCCACTGAGTAGCTCTGCTTTTTACAGGCCTCCAAACCAATCAGAGTAAAGCAAAACTTTCTTCTGAGCGCTCTCATATTTCATCAAATAAACGGAAAAGATACATAGAGGCAACATGTCAAGCAACTAGTAGGACAGGATGGTGAAGGAGATGTTTCAGGACTGTTGAAAGACGATCTGCTTCGTTAAGCCATGTCTATTTCGGTTCATCTGAGGAAAATTTCAAACCTACCTGGAAAATATGACCGGAAAGTGGAATTGTCTTTTAGAGGTAAGAAGCTGAAAGGTCACCTAATAAGCATTTCTGATTTCATTCTTTAACTTCAAGGTGTTTATTGATAATAAATGCTAAATATGACTTTTATTAGTAGTTTGTAACATTGGCTTTCAGGCATGTATGATTTTCCAAAACTTATTTTTAAGAACTTCAAATTCTTTATTTGAACATACTTATAGTTATTGTTTACATTTCATGTGATTTCATTAAATCATGTTGTTTATTATATAGATTTTATCCACAAAACCAAGATTCTTCAGTGTGAGAATATAGCAATTTTTAATGAGGTAAGGAAAAACATGCTGCTGCATGAGTTCAAGCCTGTTTGATATATTGTTATTTTACATGTTCATATAAAAAGGGACGTGATGCAATCTTAATGTTTAATGTTTAATTTTTATTTAAATACTGTACATCCTGCTTCAGGTAGCCATAGACTAAAAGTTGCTCCTTGATCTTTTAAATCTTGTTTGATCTTGTTTTTTTTAACGTCTACTTTAATCTTTTGGATTCTTATGACTCATAATTCAGATCAAAGCAGTATAAAATAAACATTTGTCAACATTTGATTGTTCGATATAAGCACAAATGCTTTGGTAGATATTTTAAAGAAATATGTGAAAAACAGTTTTAGAAAGGACAGCAGGCATTTCTCTATTGTTTGTCCTGTGGATTTAAAAGTGCCAGTGTTTGGTTTTTAACAGGGAAGAGGTGTGGATCTGTTCCTTACACAAACCGCTCCCCTCTGGGCTTAGTCACTCCAGGCAGCCTTTAGTTAGTGTGTGTTCATATCAATAAATGGCCAGCGGCCAACCTGCACTCTGGAATGAATGTGCAATATTTTCCTGGAGTTAAATTTTAACTTGCGTTAACAAATGTTGAGATTTAACAAACGCAGAGAATCTGTATGTTTCAAACCTAGTCAGATGCAGAAAGCAATTTTGCTGATTTTAGTAACTTTTTTTTTGTAGGATGACATATTTTTTCTACCCCAGCACTCTCAACTTATATACAGTATGTAGTTTAAATCAACAAACTAATGGTAGCTATTACAACAGACAACTCAATTTGTATAGGCAAGGACCCAGTCCAGTGATCCATATTAATACTCACTCACTCACTCACTCATCGTCTATACCGCTTTATCCAGTCCATGTTAATATTCAAATAATAAATAATACCATCATACTTTTTTATTTTTTATCTTATTTCATTTTTTACTTTTTCTTCTTTCGACACAAAGCATTTACAAACAAGACGGGGTGTGCACTCACTCACTCTCACTCACTCATCTTCTATACCGCTTTATCCTGTATTCAGGGTCGCGGGGACCTGGAGCCTATCCCGGGATGCTTATGGTACGAGGCGGGGAACACCCTGGACAGGGCGCCAATCTATCGCAGGGCATGGGGTGTGCAGCTGTATGAAAATAATTAATGATGGGGTTGTGTGATGTGACGTGACACAAAGCAAAATTACTGTTACTATTCGGAAGTGGATTCATTTCCTTAACAGCACGTCAACTTACCTTTACTGTGGAGGAACTGCTTTACCACACAATTATTACATAATCTTTCACTGTTAAAAAAAACAAACAAAAAACATACAGCTCATTCACAATCTATCTATATAACACTAATGCATCATAATTAGAACTTTAAGGTAAACCTGTCATTCAAAGTTATTGTCAGCACCAATGTAAGACGCATGAGTTTTGAAAAATTTAACATATTTTTATTTTATTAATTCAGGAATTTAACACCAAAATATTTGGTTATAATATAATAATATAATATTATTATAATATAATAATTATTATATTATAATAATTTTTCGTTAAAATTTCAGTTGACTTAAGTCTTTATTATTATTATTTAATTGCTCTTTAGATTATTTGATCCATTAGATAAGCTTATAACTGTAACTAATGTAATATATTATATATTATAACAAACACCATAACATAATGACCTGCTTAATACTGAGTAGGTCCCTCCGTGTGGAGCGATGACCTGTGTGTGACACCTTTTGATGGAGATCAGCATTAACCTTTTCAGCAATTTGAGCTACAGTAGCGCTTCTATTGGATCAGGGAACAGTACATGGACCAGCCTTCGCTCCCCATGTGCATCAGTGAGCGTTGGCTGCCCACCACCCTATTGCTGGCCCTCTGGTTTAAATTCCTTGCACCATTTTTGGTCAGTTTTCAAAACTACAGACCGGGAACATCAAACAAGACCTGGAGTTTTGGAGTTGTTCTGTGTTTCCAACACACCAACTTCAGGGATAGAACATTGACTTGCTGACTTCTATACCCACCCACTTCCAGGTGCACAAGATATTGTATCTCTAGCCACTGTGACGAGGGCCAAATTGTGACGGCTAGACGAGCAATTGGTGGCAAAGGGTGGAACCTACTCAATATTAAGCAGGTGGTCATAATGTTATGTCTGATCTGATTATAAACCTTATGGACCTGCATATGACTATGATCCATGGACCTGCATTTGTTTAACCACTGCAATAAAGAACTGCATGATTTAAGGTCAAAACAACTGCTTCTACACCTCACTTTATTGACATCTGTGACCGTCTAGCATTTCAGATGGCCACACCATGGAAAAGTGGTGCAGAACGAAATACTCACCATCAGTGTGTACAACTGCAGTAAGATGTTCAGTAACAGGTCAGTCTGTAGATATAGACCCGTTTGAGTGAAATGTTTAATGCTGTCTTTCAAACTTTGTCTCAGGACAGTCATAATTATGGCTATAGCTGCCATTTAATAGATAAAAGATCATTTATTTGTCTACATGATGTTTTAGATGATGTTCATTGTTGTATTGCATGTGTATGTGTGTGTACGTTTGTGTGTACTCTTTTGCAGGCTGCTGGGGAAGCTGGAGATCAGTCTCCAGCATGCGGTGACAGCAGGTAGGCTGGGCCTGAGGGAGCCTCTCACAGACAGCAACTACAGCTTGACTGATGTGAGTTACCTAAGGGCAAAGCAAAGGTATTACCTTTCTTTTTGCCCAAACTTAGCTGTCATTTCCGATCCGTCCTGAAATCTACTGCATCTGATGACTACATCGACCTGCATTAGATTTAGTGACTATTATAGTCTGTATTTTTGTGAAAAATATATTTGTGTCTTAAAATACACCCAACAGTGATTTTCAATTGATTTTTGCCTTTAGATATATGTGGAGTTGGATGTGAGGTACCATCCTCTACAAGGTGCAGCTGGGGACTGGACCACTGAAGACTTCCTTAAGGTGGAGGATAGTGATGAGTGAGTGACACCCATCCACACACCCACCCATCCATCCATCCATCCATCCATCCATCCATCCATCCACACACCCATCCACACAACCATCCATCCATCCATCCATCCATACATCCACACACCCTTCCACACAACCATCCATCCATCCATCCATCCATCCATCCATCCATCCATCCATCCATCCATCCACACACCCATCCACACATTCATTCATCCATCCATCCATCCATCCATCTGATTTTATCCAATATATCTGTCTATTTTCTTATGTATACATGTGTTTTGGATTACATTAAGGTTTTTATAAGCCTGTTTGTGCAATCTTTTATCTTTACAGAGCAGGTCTTGTGATTAGAAACACAGGCTTCCTTGAACCAGGGTATGTATAGCCATTCAATATATACAGTACCAGTCAAAGGTTTGGAAACAAGTTTGGAGTGTAAGTAGCAGACACATCTCAACATAAGCAGCAGACACATCTCAAGATCAACTGGTCAAAATTGATTTGTGCATGTTTTGGACATCTTCAGCATTGACTTACATTTACATTAAATATAAATTAGAAAAGACAGTGGAATTAGATGGGGCCCCAAACTTTTGACTGGTAGTGTGTGTAGTGTATACATATTATATATAATTTATTTTCATGCTCATTTCATTTTCAGAAACTTGCGGCCACAGCAGCTGGATAGAGAAGCCAGGTCACTTGGCCGCAGTTTGGTAAAGACCGACAATGAAGATGGAGATGATTACGATGATGACGATGACTATGATGATGATTTAGATTTTTCAGACATGGACTGTACCAATATGACCTTCACCCCACTCCACAGGTATTTCCTAACTGTCTATAATAATGTGTTTGATATTTGCTCCTCTGTGATTTCATTAGATGCGATATGTGATAACAGCCACAGGTTCTTTTATACAAATAGTAAAAAAAAAAACTTAAATGGATTAAGGAGTTGTATAAAGAAAAAAAACCCTAAGGAGATTGCTGAAATTATGTAAATTGTGTTTTTCAACATACAATATTATTAAATCCTGAAAGAACAGTATTGAACCATTAAACTTGCAGAAGTAATTTCATTACTGTTGAAGAAACAAGAAGCTACTGTCTGCATTAATTAGAGTTAACAGATTTGTTGGCAATAAGACATTCACCCTCTGACTATCAAATCAATATCAAAGGTTCTTAAGTATTTTATTATTTGAGATCAAATGTACCATCTTTGTCCTCAGGTTTATAATCAGCTTATACAAGTTATATGTATTTTATTATACCGAGCTTGCGTTATAACCTCTGTAAATATTTTTTGGATATTGACATTTTATTTTCTAGCCGATGTGCACCTCTATCAAAGCATGAACTTGCAGTTGCCCCAAAAGTCAAGTCATTCCAGGTAAGTTCCTTTAGAGCTCATTAATAATTACAGAAGTTGTTTAGTTTTTTTCCATTAAAGTGAATGTTATTAATGTATCTGATATGAGCTTTTCTATATGGAGGTGGTGGATAGGATTGTTGCGATCTTTATGTTAATCTGGTATCCTTCTTTAGGTGAATATCAATGTGATAGAGGCTCAGAAGTTGGTAGGTGTAAACATCAATCCAGCTGTTTACATCACTGTAGGAGATGAGAAGAAACATACAGCCACCCAGAAATCCACCAACTGTCCATTCTTTAATGAGGTACATAACTTTAAAAAAAATTAACGTGGAGGTCTGATTATAGGAAGGTTTTTCCTTAGATCACTGCTTATGTTTATGTTTATTTTTATTTTTTTTTGTCTTTCAGAACTTCATGTTTGAGTTTCAGGAGACCCAAGATGTGCTCTTTGATAAAGTTATTCAGATTTCTGTAAGTTGGCTATAGCGTAAAGAGATGCATTGGAATCAATTACTTTTGGAATAGTTCAAAGCAATGCTCATGTAAATCACCGATTTGAGATTTCAGGTTGTTCACAAAAAGATGCTTGCATTTTTGATGACCCACATTGGCTCTTTCAAGATAGACATCAGTACAGTTTACCAGCAGTCAGGTGACGACTCACTCTAGATGACTTGTTCACGAATACCAGCTCGATATCTTAAAATGTTAATAGTGTGCTTTGAATGTAAAAAAAAAAATAAAATCATGATAAACACTTATCTCAGTCTGTTGTTTCCTGATTCCACTAAAATGGATGACATTAGTACAGAGATAACAGTATGGTGCCTACGTTAATAAGCGTAATTAACTCATCAACTTGCGTGCTAATTAGAGGACACTGTAGGAAAAAGCATGTTAACTACAGTATAATTATTAGTCATCAAGTAGTTCATAGTTCTTCTCCCTGTCCTTTTTCCCCCCCAAGAACACCGTTTCTACCAGAAATGGGCTCCACTCACAGACCCTAAGGACACACGCTCAGGGATAAAGGGCTATGTGAAGTGCACACTGACTGTTATAATGAAGGGGGACCCTATGGGAATTGCCAGCCTGCCTCCTGCCAGTAGTCAAAATGATGACATTGAGAAGTAAGAGAGATAGTGCTAAAACGTGCTCTGATGTTTTTTCCTCCTCTACCATTGATTACTTTTACAGCACTTCCACTGCCATAGCTAGAATTGCCTATATATTATTTTGGATTATGCTTGCTTAATGCAGAGGATAACAAAAGGGTTTTCTTTTGCACAGGAACTTACTGCTTCCTAAGAGGATGCCAGTGGAACGACCATGGGCCAAGTTCCTTCTGAAGATCTACAGAGCTGAGGACCTACCCAGCATGAATGCTGGTTTTCTAGGAAGCTTCTCCAAAATGATGGGCGATAAAAAAGTCTTCATTGATCCTTATGTCCAGGTCACATTCGCTGGCCAGCAGGTGCTTCCCTTTAGGTTACACCTTTAACATTTATGAATCGTGTTTTCAGGACACTTGGGAAGGTTAAGTCAGCTGTGCAATGTGACGTTTATGTGCCTTTATTTTGTCTCTGTATTTTATTACGAGCTGGATGTTTATGGCCAAAACATGGTATTGGTGCTAAAAAGTGTCTCACCTAGGTAAAAAAGGTGAATTTTCAGATATAGTAGGCTCATATAAAACCATTTTTCATAATACCTAATGAATCTCATCTCTCGAGCCATGCTTAGTTTTTTGGAAATATACATACACATAGATATTTTTATCAGATAAAAAGAAACACATTTGCTTAATACAATTCCATGCCCTTTTATGTAGTGTCCGTAACTTTTTTGAATTCAAAGATCTTAATTATCATTGAGATGAAACTTGGCCAATTTAGATTTTATATGAAAAGACATAAACCTAAAAAAAAAAAGTGTATTATTCGAAAATGCAACAGTATTAAGATATTGCGACATGAATTCGACATGGTTACGGACACTACAGATTTTTTGCTTTTTAATCTTTTACCAAAAACCTGTATGTTTTAATTTAAGCAACAACTTTTACAGGCCACATGCTTCTGGACGCTTGCACCAATTTTAATATCAATACTCATGAAGAAATATGATTATTTGCACTTAAAATTATTATTGTTTGAAAAATGGCCATTTTGAGGCACATATAAAATCATGCCTCCAAAACAGCTGAAGTTAACAGCTTGAAACTTTTAGGGAAGCAAGATTGTCACTTCCATGTTGCATAAACCTCAGAAGTAGTCCCTTTATCACACACATTTTCTGTATTATATGTATAACATAAAAAAATAGAACCAGCACCAGTACTGTCTTTTGACCAATAGAATGTCTCGTAAGACCAATTGTCATGGCTCAAGTGCTTTCTGTAAGAAGCAATGTCTATTTTTCTCTTATCTATGAAGCATACTGTAACTGGGACTGGGTTTTTATTTTGAGTTTATAATACACACATACTGTACGTACGTACATCTGTGTACCATTGCTTTCTCCAAACGTACATACACACCCTAAAAACTGGTCTGTTTGTTAAATGGGCTGTGGTGCACATATTTGCTATCTATGTTTCCTTATTGGGCAACAGCATTCTCAGCAATTAGTAACATAGTTGAAACATTAAGAGTTTAGTAGAAAAAAACAACACTACGAGTTCCCACTAGAAAAGGTGTTTTACTGACATAAAAAAATCTGGAAAATTGGATTATTGAGTGTGCGGTGTTGTTCTTAGGGAGAGACGTCAGTGGACAGCAACACCAATTCCCCAGTGTGGAACGAGCAGATCTCCTTTATTGAGCAGTTTCCTCCCCTTGCTCGCCGAATCAAAGTCCAGATCCTTGATGATGCCAACATTGGGGACGTAGCTGTGGCCACACACTTCCTTGATCTCCAGCAAATTTCAAACCCCAACAGAAATGGTAATATTCTCAAGCCCACGTCGCGGTACATTATAAGAACTTTGCCTTCCTATTGCTGCGTTTCTGTTTCTGCTGCCTTCCCTTGTTTTATCCCGTCTCTAATATTTTCGTGTAATACGTCTTTTGAGCTTTTCGGTCAGCTCTAACCTTCCTTGATTTTATTGGCTTCCAGGCCATCATGGTATCTGCTTATAAATTTGCATTTTCATAGAATAGAATTGCTTATGCTAGGATTTAAGTTAGTAGATTGTGAAACATGCTACTTTGTTTTTAAAATCTTAAAGCATGATGTGCAGCCTTGTTTCTTTCTTACGTTCCTTTCCCTTGCTGACTTGGTGTCTTTACTACTACTATATTGTAGGGTTCAATCCAACTTTTGGGCCATCATGGATAAACTTGTATGGGTCACCTCAAAACTCCACACTGCGTGACATCCACCGTGACCTGAACGAGGGCCTGAGTGATGGCATCTTCTACCGAGGCAGAGTGCTGCTGTCTCTGACCGTGGAGGTTTACTCATCCCCTGCTGCTGCTGCAGTGGAGAGCAAAGCCCTTGCCAGTGTGAAGAGCAGTTTGAGCAGACTTACTTTAAAGCGGAAAAGCAAGAAGTCCAAAGAAAAGAAGACAAAAGACAGCGAGGGTGAGGATAAAAGAACGTAATTACGTTTTAAGTTAAAATGTGTCTAAATTGCTTTCTCATTTGATTTAGAAATTATAATTAGAGATAATAAACAATGATAAACAATGCTTGTTTTGAAAAATGTTTGCCATTTTATTAACTGAAATATCAAATCTAGATAAATATTCAGACACAGCATTGGTCAGATTTTCTCAAAATAGATAGATAGATAGATAGATAGATAGAACGAACAAACGAACGAACGAACGAACGAACGAACGAACGAACGAACGAACGAACGAACGAACGAACGAACGAACGAACGAACGAACTTTGTCATTGCATAGTACAGGTACAAAATACAGTGGAGGGAAGAAATGCAGAGAAGGGATGACCTGCCATGAGAACAACTATATGATGCACTTAATCAAGCTTTTATGATCAAATAAAACAGAAGCCTCTTGGAAGCAACATACTTTTTAAATTGAGCTCTAAGTGCTGTGTCTGGTGAAAATGATGTTGCAGAGAACAATAAATGCAGCCAAATACAGATACACTGTTGAAGAAAATTAAAGAGTTTTCATAACATCATACAGGGTTGAAGGTTAACCTCTCAGGATAATAATGACCATAGAACCAAGACAACGCTAGAGTGGGTTTGGGAAAAAGACCACAGAACAACTGCGCAGTTCACCAGTGCTGCCCATCCAGTGTGATTGGTCTGCCAGGGTGAATGGAAGAAACTGCCCAAATCTAGGTGTGGAAAGCTTGTAAAGGCTGACCTAGATGACACAAAAGTGTAAATACTGCAAAGTACTAAATAAATGTTATTTTTATATATATATATATATATATATATATATATATATATATATATATTTAATAATTTTAAAAACCTGTTATTGTGTAATAATTACTGGGTATTGTGTGTACTTAATGGCCAGAACATAAGTCAGTGAAATCAATTTTTAATTGGATTTATCTAACAATTAAGTTAGATAATAAATACAAAAATTGTTTGTTTTCTTGTCTGAACAAATAAATGGATAATGTCTACTTTCTATTATATTAAATGAAATAATAACAGTTCAAGGAATGATAGTTATGAAGGAAGTCCAATTCATGATGTTCAATCGTATTATTCTGTGGAAGCGGTGCTTGTGCAATCAGTTTTTATTTCTGTTTCTTGTCTTTGTTTTAAACTTGTTTAATAGTTTTAAAACATTTTAAAACTGTTGTTATCTCGTCATACTATTCAGGCACGCAGGGTCACGGTGGTACTTCTGAGGAGTCCGACGAGGCCCCATCTGAGGTTCCAGCAGCTGTCACTGTTGAAGTGGAGGAGATTCATCCTCTTCCTGAGGTCAAACATGTTTTTCATTTAAACACCTTATATCTCTATACTAGGACACTTCAACTACATTTTTATGGAAGCCAACATAAATAAATATGTTTATTGACTTGGGGGATTTCAGAATAATTATTAGATTTCAGCACACAACACACAACACTTAATCCCATTTTATCACTTACAGTCCTCTCAGTCCCACACAACTGTCCGTTAAATTAAGGATGCCTTTTAAATGAACAGTTCTGCTGTGTATTTGTTGTGTAGTGATTGAAATTACACTTTGTGGTTTGAAGCTTTAAAAAGGCACATATTTTCTTGGTGGTGAGTCGTGGATACTTTCTGAGTTCAAATATTTGGGTCTTCTGCCCATATGGGAATGGTACTGCGAGTGTCCATTAGTGGTGCTATAAGCTGTCTTGGACTAGACTTCCACTTTGGTTTAGTGCCACCTGCCAGTAACCTTTTCTTAGGTGCAGGGCAAAGATCAGCCAAGCTTGCCCTAAGTGATGAACAAGGTCATCCACCCCCAGAAGGGGTAGTTATCGAATTTCAATACTTGATTTATTTCAAATAGTTTCAAAGACTAAGGCTTCCATCGGGCTTGAACACCACTATGATAGGGGTATGATCTTGACCAGGAGCTGGGAACCAGTATTTCAGAGTAGATTGGAACAGTGACCGTGTCTGGAAGGGGGAAGCTTGGCGGCTCCTTCTTCTCAGTACGCATTGAAAAATAAAGAAGCTTTGAATAACTCCTGGCACTAAATGCAAATTCACTAATAAGTCCACCCTATCTTCTTCTCTCTGGAAAGATAATCCTTGTAATTAGGCACATGCATGGACTTATTAAAGCCTGCTGTGTGGGAACAAGGTATGTCTTGTGCCTGGGTAAGCTGGCATGGGATAAACTGAGATATGGGCTCAGTCCTCTATTGGTCAGCCATACTGGATGGCTGGACACTAAAACATGTGGAAGTAGGCCTTGATGTCACTGTCCAGGGTTTGTTTGAGCAGGTGGCATTGGTCACCTCAACAGATGTTAAAGAACGGGATGGTGGTAGCTTTCTGCAGTTGTCAGTGGGGTAGCATTTTGTTCTTGATCACTTGCAGGTCCCAGACCAGCTTGTAGGTGATTGCCTGTTGCTGTAGACCACCTTCCATTGGATGCTTTAGGTACTGGTCTAGGTTGGCAACTGCTTACAGGTGTAGAGCTCTCAACCATAGGGGGCAGAACACAGACATAGGTCCACAGAGTTTTGGTGCAGAACAGTTCACTTTTCTTAAAATGTTGGGGAAAGGTAGGAGGCGAGTGAGAGAGCAAGAGGGAGAAAATGGAACAATTTGACTGGAGAAGGTATTTAGTGAGCTTGGCTGGTTATTATTAAGAATTGCAGGTGGCTTGGTGATGAAGGAGAGGTCACCGACTGGGAGCAATAATGTAGAGATCATCCTAAGTATTCTCAGTAGGGATAATCCTAAGCAAGATTGGTGCTGTGAGGGACATAGTTGTTTGCACACCAGAGAAAAGAAATTACCTGTATTATGGCAATCACTTGCCTGGATATGGTTGTAATGCTCTTTAATATCCTACCAGCTTACCCCATGACTTCATGCTTTTGTGTTAAGACACTGATAACAGTCGTGTCTGAATTCCATTTCCAGAACCACAGATCCAGTCCAATGAAATGCACTCGCAGAAATGTTTCAGCTATTATTACAATCGATACACACTAGAAAAGAACTAATGTCTTTATTTGATATGAAGTGATTAATTCAAATGCAGTAGTGGCTTCTATTCAAATACCACATCTGTTCCTTTTGATCTGTGTTGGACTGATTCATTGCTGCTAACCACAAATCCCTCCTCACTGTGTCAGCAGGAATTCCTCCCTTCTTCCAATTATGACATACAACTGGCAAACACATGTCAGGCATTGTAAAGCAATTATAGCTGGCTTTTTACAATTTACCACCTAGTGTGAAAGCTTAAGGTTGGAGACCCAACCCCACCCCCTCTCTGTAGGTTGAATGGAACATAGTAAAAAAAAATAGCTAGCCAGTGTTTGGAAACTGGACCATTCCCAGACTGTTTTGTCTATTCATTGCAACTGCTAGTCTGTTCACTCATTCACACACTCAGTCACTCATTGCCTATACCACTTTATCCTGTAGACAGGGTTGCGGGCCTGGAGCCTATCCCAGGAGCCTTAGGGTACAAGACGGGGTACACCAATCCATCGCAGGACACACACACACACACACGCTACGGGCAATTTGGGAATGCCAATTACAGTAGCCTAATCTTCATGACTTGGACTGTGGGAGGAAACCAGAATATCTGGAGGAAACCCACCAAGCACGGGGAGAAGATATACGATACATGTACACAGAACCCAGACCCTAGACGTGCACCACAACAGTGCTAACAACTAAGTCACCATGCCACCATAGTCAGTTCAAATGCTGGAAAATTTCACTTAGGAACCATACCTGTAGTTCTCAAGAACCGTACTCCTCATTCTGCTGTGAAAAACATCACTGACAAGAGTGTGAGAAAACAAGAGCAAGAAGGGAGTGATGGAAAAGCTGTTTTGTTGAAATGCATCCTAATTTGTAACCTTTAATCTGGGCCAAAAAGGCTGGCTGTCAGCCACCAGCTGCTTGCTCTGTACTTTCAGCCACTTTAATAGAAACAGCTGTATCTCTGCTCATTCATCCAATTAACATGAGAATGCGTAAAATCATCAGACACAGATGAAGAGCTTTAGATTCACATCAGTCATTAATATAGGGAGAAAAAAAAAAAAAAAAACCCATAATGATTTAAATTGCAGCATGTTTGTTGATGCCATACAGGCTTTTAAAAGTATTTTGGAAACTGCTCATTTCATGGCTTTTTTTTTTTTTTTACTTTAGCGTTTATGCAGAATGGTTCAGAAACCATCTTTTGATGAAAGAGATCAAAGGAAAATGGGAAGACTCGGTTGATCTGACAGACCATAATAACTCAAACTCTTTACAATCATGATGAGCAGAAAAGCACATCAGACTAGGAATCTGAGTGGCCAGAGGATTGATCAGTTGAGCAGGTGTACAGTTGTTCCTGATGAAGTGGCCAGTGTGCGTAGGTCTATACTGTATATTTTCTGTTACTTAAGAGATGTTCTAATACTTAACTTAAATTTGCAGAACTTCACAGGGGATAAAGAGGAATTCTTGCTGTTCGCTTCATTTTTTGAGGTGACCATGATCGATCCGTCTATTGGCTCCAAATACGTCACCTTTGAGCTATCTATAGGTATGAATTAAAGCCAAAATATCTACCAAAAGGTACTGTACTGTATATACATAGTTGAAAATTGAGAAATTCATATTATTTTTAAGGTCTATTACAATATATTAAGATATAACATTTAATAATGAATATGACCTCAAAGTGCAGACTTTCCACTTGAATTTGATGGGATTAGTACTTTTAAATAATCTACATTTTTATTATGTGGTACTCAGCTTTCTAAGAGGCCAAAAGTAATTGCAATTTAAATTTTCATTATTAATACATGGTTCTGCCTATCATTCTGATACAAGTCACATTTGGTCTCATCTGTCCATAGGATTCTTTTCTGTACCTGTAGTGACATTATTTAACAATATTTTGGCCAACTTTAATCTGGTCTGCTTATTAACATCTTCTGGTGTATCCTCTGTATTTAATTTATACTTCAGATGTTTTCTTTAGTCTCACCAGAGCTCACTTTGTATCAATATACAATACCAAATGTATTTCATTTAAATTTGGTGCTGCTCTTTTTGGCCAAAAGTTTATGGACATATGAACAACACACTTTATTTCTATAGCACTTTTAACAATAGACAAAGCATCTTTACAGAAATACACTGGCCAACAAACGTAGCATACTTTAAGATCTTGCCTTTTGTGGTGAGTATTGTGTGCAATGTGGTGGCCAATTTATGTATGAATTTTACTACATGCATTTTATTGGCATATAAAGTTGTTGAGCATGGAACTGACCTAATGAAGCAACCCCAGATCATAACACTGCCTCCAGAGGCTTGTACAGTGGGTGCTGTACGATGGGTGTATCGCTTCCTACCATAATGAACCCATCTCATTGAAATACTAATAATAATGATAATCCTTCACTTATGGCTCCACATAATATATTTCTATTGCATATGATAGAGTGATTTTAGTTCATTCAGTTATTCATCCAGTTAGCAATGGATATTAAATTACTTAAAGGCTATTCTACTGAACTGAAAGTGATGGCGATGTGTGATGGTCAGGTCTTCACATTGCTTTGGCCATACTGTATAGTGCAAGTTAACAGCAGCACATTCCAATTGCAAATTGCACACTTGAACCTCATTTACAAACTGTAGAGCTTACTTGTAAGTAGTATAATAGAGAAATAATACACACCTGTTCATAGAACAGCTTAGCAACCAATTGTTCTTTTATTTTTGGTTTCCCTGGAAAAGGTAGACAACATATCAACATATGAAAAAGAGATTTAATTCTTAAACAATTCTGTGGTCTGCATTTTTAACCTCATATTAATTATTTAATCTAAGATCCAATTTGGTAGACAGGTAAAATAACAATAACTTTGTGAAAGTCCAAATATTTTCCGGATCCAATTTTCTTGTAGATTTTCAACATATATACTGTATGTACTTATAAAAGATCATATGTTGTATGAATGTCATGGCAAGTTCATTGTTTTTCCACTTGTCCAGGAAACTATGGCAAAACATCAGATGTGGAAGTAAAGCGTGAGAAGGGCAGTGGTCAGGAGGGTGTGTCAGAAGATAGGCAGCCTCTGTTAGAACCCGAGGATGAGGTGGAGAGTCAAGAGCTGGCTGTGCCGGGCTCCAGGGATCAGTCTGCTACAGTACCCAGGAGAACACAACCCACGGAATATGATGGGTAACAGATCATCGCTCCTAAAATTTCTTCAACATATAATAATGAAACTAAACTATGGAAAAAGAAGAAAAAAAAAGCTTATACTGGGCTGGTATTGAATAGTTAAAAAGTCATCAATTCTCTAAAATGTTTAGTTTGGCTTATCGGTCCTTGTACTGAACCCTCTCAGGCAAACTGTACCCTGGAGTGTTAGTGTTTGTTTATCAGTATAAGAGAGTTTATACGGACCCCAGTGAGAAAACGCCATAAGAGTCAAGTTGACCTTTTGACCCTTAAGGCTGCTTTTGCACCAATTAGTCCATTGCCTAATTTAATTAATATATATTTTTTGTTGTTGCAAAAATGCCATAATTTTTTTTTCATGGTTATTATTTTAAAAAAGGAAAGAAAAGAAAGAAAAGTGGAACAGAATAAAAAATAGACCAATCAACATTAGCTGTGGCAGCACTGTCACCTCCAGGGTCCAGGTTCGATTTGTTCTTGAAATCTTTTTTTGCCACAACTTGGTGTTAATTTTAAAATGCTCTCTTTTTGCAGGTCATTCCGCTGTATTCCCCTGCTTCGTGAGAAACCCTGCCTCTATGTGTGGAACTATTTTGAAGACCACACCTTTCGTTACTACAACTGCAACTGGCTATGGAAGATGGCTGAAAGACTGGCATGTCCACTATTATATTTCTTGTTAATTCCCAGTTTTCTTAACATTTCCTGATTCAAATAATACCGCTGCAAGGCAATGAAGTTGCTTTGGTGATTTCTTTAGGAGATTGGACTTGATGAGGTAGAGATGCTCCTGAAAAGACCGAGAAGTAATGCTAAAGAGCGCTTGGTGGAACTCATGTTGGAGTTTTTTTCCAGCTGCAAGTAGGTATCTCCATTGACTGGCTTTATGTTGACCCATTAGAACATTTTTGATACATATATTGTGCTTCTTTTTTCTAGACAGTATAGTAGCAACTTGGAGAGAAAACGGCAGACTCGGGCAAACAACCTCGACAAGTGCCGTACAAACTTCATTAAGAGAAACATAGTATGGCTGTAGTTGCATAACAGAATCATTCTTTATTTTTACTTAATAGCACTCAAATTGTTTCACCATTAACCATTGATTTCAGAACAGAATCTTACTTTTTCGTAGCTCATTCTGGCCAAGCAGGCTCTGAGAGTGCAGAGGAGGGTGACCCGACGCACAGTTCGAGAGAAGCTCGCTGATGTCCGGCGCATACTAAAGAGAATACACTTCCTGGTTAAAGAGGTAATTGTGGCATGTCTTCTTGAAACTACACTATATTGCCAAAATTATTCGCTCGCCTGCCATCACATGCATATGTGCATGTCCATAGGATTTAATATAATGTTGGTCCACCCTTTGCAGCTGTAACATCTTCAACTCTTCTGAGACGGCTTTCCACAAGGTTTAGGAATGTGTTTATGGGAATCTTTGACTATTTTTCTAGTAGCGCATTTGTGAGGTCAGACACTGATGTTGGACAAGAAGGCCTGGTTCGCAGTCTCCGCCCTAATTCATCCCAAATGTGTTCTATCTGGTTGAGGTCGGGACTCTGTGCAGGCCAGTCAAGTTCTTCCGCACCAAGCCCGCTCAACAATGTCTTTATGGACCTTGTTTGAGCACTGGTGTGCAGTCATGTAGGAACAGAAAAGGGCCATCCCACAAACTAGAGAACATAAAATTGTCTAAAATGTCTTGGTATGCTTACATTTAAGCATTTGGCAGATGCTCTTATCCAGAGCAATTCAGAGTGCTTTGTAGTTAACATCACTGAATAGATCCTTACACTGGGTTACTAGGTTACTAACTAAGTACTATCAGTCAAACACTGTTGGGAAGTTATGCTGAAGCAATAAGAGTTCCTTTCACTGGAAGTAAGGGGGTCACCACACCCCACACCAGTTCCAACACCCCTAAACCTTGTGGAAAGCCTTCCCAGAAGAGTCGAAGCTGTTACAGCTGCAAAAGGTGGGCCAACATCATTTCATATTAAACCCTTTGAATTAAGAATTGACTGTTACTCAAGTTCATATGCATGTGAAGGCAGGCGAGCTAATACTTTTTTTGCAATATAGTGTATGTCAATAATCTGCATGGTTTGCTGTGTGTGCATTGAACTTTTGATGTGTCCTGTTTTTATGTCTCTTCAGCCCCAAAGCACTCTGCCAGACGCGTTCCTCTGGATGATGAGTGGAGGGAAGAGGATAGCATATGCCCGAATACCAGCACACTCCATCCTTTTCTCTTTGGTGGAGGAAGAGAAAGGCAAAAACTGTGGGAAAATCATGTCGCTTTACATGAAGGTATCTTGCTGGTTCATTTCTAGCTTATAGAATTACAAAGATATCAATCTGTAGACCACATGTGATGTCAGGTAGTGTGTGTGTGTGATTTGGTGGGGGGAGTGGCTTGGGCCACCCACTATCCATCCTCCTTCAAGTGTAACTCACAGACATAGAGAATATAACAAGCTTTAACTTCAAAGCAAATGTCACTCCTGTGATCCTTTTACTACTATCAGAGGAAACGTAGGTGCTAGAGCGTTGGTTCTTGGTTTGGTTTTGAATACAACAATCTCAGACCCAGAGTTTAACATTGCAAAAGTTGTTTCTATAGCTTAATCTTAAAGAAGCTCAGCAACTGAATTTTTCTTAAAAACGTTTTTTCAACACTGATCTCTAGACTCCTGGAGGACCACTGGGTGAGATCTTTGCAAAACTGGAAATTTACATGTGGCTCGGTATCACCAAGTATGCAAAAAACTGTGTCACAAGCCTACCTTCTGAGTTCAGGCCAGTATATGAGGCAGCTACTTTTGGGACCCCAATACCTCCAAACATGCCCCCTACTAAACTGGCTGTCGAAGGTAAGGCATCGAAGACATTGTCATAATAATATGAACAGTTTTATAGGAAAATGAAAGTCTATTTTATGACTTTCACTAATTTTGGCAAAAATAA
>JAQQZT010000016.1:13333602-13369578 GCA_030068275.1 Clarias platycephalus | reverse complement strand
AATTATTTTTATGTATTTATTTTTTGGGGCTGTAGAACGAATAATTTGAGTTTCCCATTATTTCCTATGGGAAAATTTAATTTGGTTTACGAGTGTTCTGGAATACGAGCCCACTTCCGGAACGAGTTATGCTCGTAATCTCGTAAACAGAGATTCCACTGTAGATATAAAATTTTTAAGCCATGCAGTGTTAATTTTTATGTACATGCTTTTCAATTGAATGCTTATCACAGATGCGGCACATTTGAACTTTAAAATTTTTTTTATTTAATGTGTATATTCCATGAGCAGCCAGTCTTGCCACTGGATGTGGAGCCCAGAGAGCCGGAGTACATGGAGTTAGACAGATGTTACATTATCCCAGACGGAGTGCGGCCTGTTTTAAGGAAATTCAGGATAGAGGTACAACGATTAAGATTTAGATAGAAGATATAAGAAAATGGGGAAATTCTACATTTTTCATTACAAAATGTAAAGGTTTTACATTGCTTGCATTCTCTTCTGAGTGGCTACAGACTGCCATGTGGTTTTTAAAATATGGCAGGTCCTGTACTGGGGTCTGCGAGACCTGAAACGTGTGAACCTCTTTGAAGTGGAAAAGCCTCAGATTCGGATGGAGTGTGCAGGGCAGTTGATTGAATCGGAAGAGATTGCAGACTATAAGCAGAACCCCAACTTCAGTGAGATTGTTAAGCATTTTGATGTGGTAGGTCTTGATAAGGGACAGTAACGATTATTACAGTGATGATTCCATGTATGTCAGGTGCGTTGGAGCTGAAAGTGTGTGATGTGTATATGTTTCAGGAGCTTCCAGAGCTGGTGTATCTTCATCCTCCCCTCACCATCTTCGTTATAGAACAACGGGCATTTGGACGCCTGGCGCTGGTGGGGACGCATGTCGTGCAGAGCCTCATGCACTTTGCTCCCAAGGACCTGGATGACTGGAAGGACGAAGATGAAGAGGAGCCTCGTGAGGGTACATGAGTGTGTTTAACTTGAACTTCACATTCATGCCTGTCATATGACAGCACGCTTATGATATTTTTCGGCAATGACGATTATTCTTATTTTCAGAGAAAAATCCTCCAAAACAGACCACCCCTCTTCAGACAGTTGTGAGCATGGACTTGAGAGGACTTCCCCTAAAAGACACAAAAATTCCCCTTAATCCTCTCAAACTAATCACAGTAAGTTTTATCTGTGCATCTACATCGCCTTTATTTCTGGCATTAATTTCCAGCACATATTTCCAGCCTCTCAAAACCTTAACATTTTATGCGGTTATATAGTACCTCAAACGTTAACATTAAATGAATGTTAAATTAAAATCTCTCAAATGAGACCGGCACTGCATGCAATGGTTGGGTAGTATGGGGTGTGGCAACCCACAGATGATAGAGCTCAAACCCTAACCTAGAGCCGTAGCTGCCTGAGCCACCTCTCTCACATCTTACATCTAATGTATTCTTGTAAAAACAGTTCCCCTTGAAGGTAGGACGCGCACACAACACACAACTAAACGTGCCATTATAGCACACAGCCGGGTAACCGTGCTGTAATTATGGGAAGCCATTAGGGTCATACTTGGTTATATGATTAATTTGCATAATAATTTATAGTTCAAAGTTAAAATCTAAAAATTTCTAGATTAATCACACATGTAAATGCGTTAATATTGACAGCCCTAGTTAATACATAATCCTGTATGACTGCAAACATAAGCCTGCATCTGTGGCCTATAAAACCAGATTAGATTGGGAGAAATAAAGAAGAATCTACCACCACTGACTCAATTGTCTACAGTGATGTTTACGTAGGAATTTAGAAGATTGTTTTTGCAGTTTAATGGATGTAAAGATGTGCATTCATTGTTGTCTGGTATTTAAAATAGCTCCTAATTAGTAGTTGGTCTCTCTGACCCTTGATTATGACTTAAAGCTAATAAGGTCCATGTGGTCGGTGTTCCTGCAGCTTGATTGCTCTCTGATTAATTCAGCGCTGAGCACATTTGTAGGAACCCCACAGTGACTTCTCAGTGGGGGTTTTCTACTCACTGTGTCAGCATGCATGCTTGTGTGAGTGTGTTTCTTTTGCAATCAGAGCCCTCTTGATCATCAATCAGCACTGTTTATTACTCATGGTAAATGATTTCTTTTGATGGAAATAAATGCATTTGCACATTTGCTTGTTTTAATATCCACTCCATATTCAGCTTTTGATCTTTTAAGTTTTGATTGATTTGCAATGAATACCCACTGTCATACAACCATGTTTCTCAGGAACTTTCTAAGCTTATAAGTTCTGGCTGATTTGCTGCTTAGAAAAACTAGTCTATGTAACAGGTGAACAGTTGGTCTAAATATCTTCCGGCCATAGTATGTAAGTAGTCCAGTACCGGGAAGAGCAAAGAATGCGCTGCAGGTTGCCAATGCATGCAAGGCAAATGTATCATCAGATCAGAACATGCAGCTCTTACATGCTTGTGATCAACACCAAAAATGGCAGTTTTCAGAGAATCCCATATGAGTTTTGCACTTTGCATGGCCCCCTAAGTGTTTCAACTTTGATGAATGAATCACTAATTATGTCTGGTGCGCTTCCACAGACTTGATGATGGCTAGAGAAACAAACATAATAAGTGGAGTGTTGGAGTTTTCAGTGGTTTATTCATGAAACAAAAGAGGTGCTGTATATACTGTAGGTCTTAAGGCAATGCCCTGAGTATACAGAGTAAATATGTGGTCCTGGCTGCTGAGTATATCGTATATCTTCAAGCATTTGCATGTTCTATATACATCTGATTGCAAACCTCAAGAGGCATTGTTTTATAAGAAATGAGGAAAACTAAAAAGAACTTGAAGACACAAAGAGCATGCTATAATTAATATCCATCCATCTCTCATCTATCCATCCATCCATCCATCCATCCATCCATCTGTGAACCTCTGTAGTCCATCTAGGCTATCCTGACATTTTCCAGAATTATTTTCTTTCCTTCTTGCCATTTTTATTGCTCTCCACTCTTCTACTCCTAGCTATTCTTTGATGTCATAAATCCATCCTCTTGCTGGTCTTCCTACTCACTGTTTCCAATTTCTGTTTCTCTCTATCATCAATCTGATTAATCTTTCTTCTGCCATCCTGTATACATGCCCAAACAGACTCAATTTACCCAAACAGATCTCTTCGGATTGTTTCATTTAAAGTTAATACAGTTTATGGCCAAAACATGGTATTGGTGCTAAAACCTAGGTTAAAAAGTGAATTTTCAGATAGGACCATATAACACCATTTTTCATAATACTTAATGCTTCTCAACTCTCGATCTAGGCTTCATTTTTTTGTAAATATGCATACACGTTTATATTTTTATCAGATGAAAAGAAACCCATTTGCTAAATACAATTTCATGCCCTTTTATGTAGTGTTTTTTTTTTTTTTTTATCCAAATCATTCAATGATCTTAATTGTCTTTCAGATGAAACTTAGATTTAACATGAAAATACATAAACCTAAAAAAGTGTATTATTCTAAAATGCTAAATTGCTCAGATATTGCCACATAAGTTAGACATGGTTACAGACACTACAGAATTTTTGGGTAAAAAGTCTTTAATGCTTCATGGAATGCTTTATTTTAAGCAATAATTTTAACAGGTCATATGCTTCTAGAAGCTTACACCAATTTGAGTACCAATACTCATAAAAAAATAGGAATAATTAGCATTTAGAATCATTATTGTTTAAAAAAAAAAAAAGAAGATAAAATTATAAAATAAAAAAGTAAAAGAAATATATCATTGTTGAAGCAAGACAGCTTAAAGCTGAAAAATGGCCATTTTGGGGGGAACGTATAAAATCATCTTCAAATTACGGCATTCTATTGAAATTAAACAGCACTTTGAAATTTTTAGGGAAGCAAGATTGGTCACTTCCATGTTGCAAAAACTTCAGAAGTAGCTTCTTTGGCACATACATTTTCTATATTTTATGTATAACCTAAAAAAAAATTATCTATACCAATACTGTTTTTTGGCCGATAGTCAATAGAAGAATGTCAGAAAACACTAACTAGGTCCTTATGGACCAAGATATTACGTTTGCTAAATATAACATACAGTAGTGGTTATGATTATTACTAACCTGGGAAAGCTCTCTTAAAAGCATCTCTAGACATAGCATCCTCACCATCAATGAAGAAGAGTGTAAGCATTAGACTATTACATGGGCTCTGACTGCGGTAACAATTCACTCCAAAACTGAGTATAGCTGTGGGTGATCCAGCTAATTTGGCAGAGTAAACCAGCACAGTTTGTGGGATGGTGAGTGATGGTAATGGGGTGGTGCCACTCACTGAGATGTGCAATATTCTGGAAAATAATACCACCAAGTAGAATATGGCTCTGATATGGCTCTGATAGAAGAAAACTGAAATCCAATCTCAGTGTTATGAGTTTTCAGCATTCAGTGGTCACATGGACAAGAAGGTACAGTACACATAATTATGAATAACATTTCAGGGTCCACTGAAAGCAGTCACTAAGAAGGAGGAAGAACTTGAAGAGGAGGAGCCAGAAAAGGAAGAGCTCGACTGGTGGTCTAAATATTACGCATCACTGGAGGAACTCGAAAAGCAGGTATGGATGGCTTTGTTTAACTTTTGGAAGTTTGTATAAATACATTTTTTTAAAAAAGCTGTTTGTGCTCAAACTCAGTGAATCTACCGTATCAGCTTTGTAAAGATCACCGTTTTCACAGAGTCGATCAACTGTTTTCTGTTTCAGGTGGAAAGGGATGATGAGTTGGATGATCCACAAGATGGAGGTGAGAATATCATTGGTTTTATTTATTTAGAGTCAACTTTCTGAGTGTTGCCTAAAGTGCTAAAGAAAATCCTAATAAAATTATATTTGAGCAAAAAAAAAAAAAAAAAAGAAAGTCTAACACAAAACAGTTTAATCCAAATGTAACTCTGATCAGCCATAACATTATGACCACCTGCCTAATATTGAGTAGGTCTTCACCCTAAACAATGTGTGTACAAGACACTTTTCTACTGGAACCAATATTAACCTTTTCAGCAGTTTGACCTACAGTACAGTAGATTTTTATTGGTTCAGTTTTTGTTCCCCATGTGAGCCAATGAGCCTATCACACTGTCACCAGTTTTCCTTTCTTAGACCACTTTTGGTGACAAAACGTCTGACCACTGCAGACTGTTTTTTCGGCTGTCAAGTCTTTCAGTCATCACAAATTGGTCCTTGTCACAGTATCTACAATATCTCGTTACAATGTCACACTGGAATTGGGTGGGCAAACAGAGCAAATAAAAAATGGGCAAGGATAAGGATTTGATGGACTTTGACTTCTTCTTCTTCTTCTTTGTCTTTCGGCTGTTCCCTTTCAGGAGTGGCCTTTGATAAGGGCCAGATTCCTGAAAAGGTTAATGCTGGTTCCCATAAAAAGGTGCCAGAACACATAGTGCATTAGTGGTTTGGTTGGACTTACTCAATATTAGGCAGGTGGTCATAATGTTATGGCTGATGGATGCATTTGTATAATATTACTGGTGGCTCAGAGGACAAAGGCTCGGCGGTTCGATCCCTAACTCCACCAGGTTGCCACTATTGGGCCCTTGAGCAAGGCCCTTAACCCTATCTGCTCCAGCGGCGCTGTATCATGGCTGACCCTGCGCTTTGACTCCAGTTACACTAGGATATGCGAAGAAAGAATTTCACTGTGCTGTGATGTATACAGTATGTGACAAATAAAGGCTTAACTTAGCATCAAACAAAAGCATAAATAAATTAATGTGAAAAATCAATTAATAGACCTATATGTTTATACATATTATAACAACATTATTTATGATTGTTTGTTGATGGAACCTTGGACCAATTATGTCTCTTAGCTGCCTGTAACCACAACTGTTTTGTCTGTATCCTGTCCATGATTGCTCCTTGGGTTGGATTTAGCTGTTCGCTTTTAGGTGCTCACAGCTCTTTGCATGAGGATGATTACGTCCTACGCACAACTAATTGCACCTTTAATGTTTCTTTCACCAGAGGGAGGGAACTTTAACATTTCTTCTATAGAAGCAGAGGAGGAGAACGCCGTGATTGTTGACATAGAGCCACCCAAACCAAAGAGAAAGATAATTTCAACCTTAAAGGTTCTTATTCTTTACTGCATTGTTGTTCTTCAGATTTTGTACAATAAGATGCAAAACACTCTCCTTTTCCCCCCTTGCATTAGCTGTACAAGTCAGAGCTAGAAAATGAATTCAGTCAGTTCATGGACTGGCTACACACCTTCCCCATCTACAAAGGCAAGTCTAATTGTGACGAGGAGGAGGACGACGATAGTGAAAGGACTATGGGCAAATACAAGGTGAATCGCACACGGTCATGAGTATTCAACAGGATCGTTACTTCTTCTCAGATTCTCACATACTTTCAAGAAAACTTTAAGCTTTAAATAGTCTAAGTATCTGTATTATGGCAGTTGTAATCAAAACAGATTTCGATGTGTTGCATGCAGGGTTCTTTTCTGATTTACCCTATTGCTCTTGATGATGAGGACATTGACTTCCAGATCACCAATGGTATCCCCAAAAACTCCCCGATCAAACTCCTTGTCCGTGTGTATGTGGTAAAGGTACAGTGAAAATAAGACTGACTAAATACAAAACGGAATTAATTTGTTAATTTTGCCTGCTTAGTTATTGTCGTCTGCAAAACACAGACTAAGCTTGTTTCACAGTTTATAAATACCTGCTACAAATATATAGTACTGTAAAAAGTCATTCCAATGCAATATATCAAATATTTAATGATCACTGTAGTCAATGATAAGGGAGCTCAAGCTTAACTGGGCAATTCCATGCAATGCAACCATAGGGATTCACAAAATACTAGACCTGTTTATATTGAATAAAAGAATCACATTTATTAGCAAATAAACAAAACATAATTTTATTCTCCTTTTCCTCCTTTCAGAAAGGAAGTTCATGGTTGCTCATAATATTCTTGTTGTTATTTACAGGCCACTAACTTGGCCCCAGCAGATCCAAATGGGAAGGCTGACCCCTATGTGGTGGTGAAGGTAGGACAGCAGCAGGTAGACTCTAAGGAGCGCTACATTCCCAAACAACTGAACCCTGTGTTTGGAGAGTAAGTGTACTACCTTACATTCTGCTTTATTTAGTATTTTAGGATCATCTTAATAACAAGTATCAGTAGATTTTTTTTATGTAAAAATTTTTATGTATTTATTAGTGATAAAATAGCAATAAGATTCTTACAAGCATTCACTATTGGATCTGTTTTTATCATTGAGTAGGGACGTTACTTCCCAAAACCTGAAGTTAATATTCAATAGTTGCAACTTTTTATCTTAAAATTACTTGTTAGTATCAACTAATGTATTGTCTTATTATCACAATTGTAAGTTCTCTTTTCAATAATTAAATGAACAAAATCCAAGCATAGGGACATTAAATAGCCTAATATTTAAGTCTAACTAACAACTAATAACTTTCAATTACAGTATAACAAGTTGGCGGCACAATGGTTTAGTGGTTAACACTGTTGCCTTGCACCTTCAGGGTCTGAGCTTGATTCCCACCTCGGGGTCTGTGTGCATGGAGTTTGCATGTCCTCCCTGTGCTTGGTGGCTTTCCTCCGGGTACTCCGGTTTCCTCCCACAGTCCAAAAATATGCAAATTAGGCTAACTGGTGTCCCCAAATTGCCCATAGTGGTCCTACCACGGTCGTAAAAATGAGAATGGATACAATGGTCACCATTGGGCTCTAGTTGAATTACAGAGCTTCCTAGATGGATGGATGGATATACAGTACTGTCGCAACTTTTTGACAACATCTTGCAATCGCAAGATCAAAAGTAACAATTTCTCATATTCAGCAGAAACAAGCATCCATAGTAACCTATTGTAACAGGGCCAAAAAAAAAAGCACATTACAGATACTTTGTGTGATGTCTCTTAGTGTGATGTCACTAATCTAACCACAAACCACACTTTCACACAAGATCAGCAGTTGCAATGATTGCATAAGGTGTGGTCAAATCGACTGACTGGTACATTCTTCAAAAGAAGAAATGCACTGTTGAGCTCACGATTCGAAGCAAATCACTTCAACTTATAGTGTGGGCATGTACAGTATGGTTGCAGTTGCACCTGGTTTGCTTGTACTGTATTTATTGATGATGTGACTGTTGTTAAAAAATAGCGCGATGAGTTCTGTGTATAGAGCTATATTATCATCTTTGATGTACCAAACGCTACAAAATGAACATGCACATAGACAATCCTACTTGTACTACATGTACTCCATAACCAAAAAAGTGAAATTTACTGCAATGGCCAAGATAATCACCTGACCTGAGTACATTCACTGAGCATGCATTGTAATTGCTTAATGCAAAGCTCCCACAAAACAAAAAAAAAGAACTGAAAAAAGTGAACTGTTCAAGACTTTGAGCAGCCGTTGATTATAAAGGATTTAAACTAACACCTTACTTTTGGACTCTTATTGTACAAACATAAAACTGCAAAACAATTTAAGCTCATATTTAATACTTAATTTAAATTCACATTACTTTTGGTAAATTGCTACAATAGCAATAATGGTTAATTGTCAATGTCAAAATATTTATGAACATGACTTTATATATATTTATATATTATAATACAATATAATAGTTAAGTGCTTATGATGATTAAAAAATAATTTTTTTACATTTCTGACAAATGCTAAAAATGTCCCAATGGGACAAAATGTTAACATTATACAGTTGTACCTCGGCATATGAATGCCCCACCTTAAGAATTTTTCCGCCTTAAGAACTGAAATTTTGCGAGAAATTTGCCTCGACATTTTCGGGATATGAGCAAATTCTGTAAACGTATTTGCGTCAGTGGAAAGCTAAGTGAAGCAAGTTTACATATTTTGTGGGGGGTTTTTGCAAGAAGAAAAGGGAGCCACTTTTAGTTTTGTTTTTAAAGAAGAAAAGGAATCATAAATTAGAAATCAATAAATTAAGGTTAAGTGAGGTTTAATGTCTGTTTATTTCATATTTTACTTCATTTTCTTTTCTAAACGTTTTATATGTACAAATATGATTATAGTGTTGGAAGTTGGTAATATGTTTGTGTGGCTGGAACGGATTATCTGCATTTACATTATTTCCTATGGGAAGATACGTTTCACAAAATGAAATTTCACATTAAGAATTTCCCTTGAAATGGAGTAAATTCGTATGCGGAGGTACCACTGTATCAGGTTATATTTGTAAGAAATACCCCATCACTGTCTGTACTTTGTGTGCTTGCATTCCCTGCTTTTTCTGTAGAGTGTTTGAGTTGACTGTGTCCTTCCCTCTGGAGACGGATCTTATATTGAGTGTGTTCGACCATGATTTGGTGGGATCTGATGATGTGATTGGAGAAACACGCATTGACCTGGAGAATCGTTTCTACAGCCGTCATCGAGCTACATGTGGCATTTCACTGCAGTATGACAAGTGAGTGCGCAATAGATTTGACAGCTACGGAAACTCCAAATTTTGTTCCCCATCCATTTTTATAGAGGAGAGGTAGCTGAAGTAGTCTGATGAAATTGATCAGTTTCACTTAAAACGTTTCACACAAATTAAGTTTAACAGGCTAATCTGATTCAAGACTCGAGAGACTTTAATTGGCCTTTTGTTCACATACCTGCAGTATGAGTACATTGGAATTTTTTGTGCAGAAACTTTCAGAGTCAGTGATAAAGGAAAGCTAGATAAAGTAAAATGAACATATCTGATAAACAAACTAAAATATTTTAAAATAGCAACACAGGAGTTTATCATGGACAGTCAGGAAGTTTTTTTTTTTTTTTTTGCTAAATATAACCTAAATCCATGGTTCGATTCCCACCTGTATGCATGGAGTTTGCATGTTCTCCCCGTGCTTGGTGGGTTTCCTCCGGTTACTCCGGTTTCCTCCCACAATCCAAAGACATGCAGATTAGGCTAATTGGCATATTCGCAAATTGCTTGTAGCGTGCGAACGAGTGAGTGTGTGTACCCTGTGATGGACTGGCGCCTGTCCAGGGTGTACCTCACCTCATGCCCTAAGTCTCCTGGGATAGGCTCCAGACGCCCCATGACCCTGTATACGGGATAAATCGGTTTAGATGATGAGTGAGTGAATGTGTAAGTGATTAACCTAAATCAGATGAAGCTGTTGAAGCATATGTCTTGTGATGACAGAGATGGCTATAATAAGTGGAGAGACGCCAAGAAACCCTGCACCCTCTTGGCTGAACTGTGCCGCAAGGACGGGATCCCCTCCCCGGAGTACAGAGAGGCAGCAGTCAAAGTTCTCAACAAAATATTTAAAATTCCAAATGAGGATTTTCCTGAAGGTCAGTCGCTTCATATACAGTATATCCTGATGTTATGTGTTAAATGTTAATCATAACTCTCACATTAACATTGCTTAACTGAGATTTGGAGGTTAATACACTTGTTGCTATATTAGTCACTAGTCATCGTGTCATGGTGGTTGTTGAATTTTGAAGACAAAAACACTTTATTCTCTCTCAGAGCTGCTGAAGAAGAATAAGAAAACAGAGGAGGACTATGAGGAGATGGACCAGCACAGGGCTCTGAGTGTGCTTCACCGTTGGCAGGAGATGAGGGAGTTTTTAGTGGGAGCATGTCCTCTGGTGCCAGAGCATGTAGAGGTCCGATCACTGCTCAACCCAGACAAGCCAGGCCTGCCCCAGGTTAAACATTAGCATTTATCCAGCAGTCACAGCTATTCCGATTATAAGAAATGATACTTGGACAGTATGAGAATACACACTCCATGTAAACATGTTTCCCTGTTTGTGGCAGGGTTATGTTCACATGTGGATTGACATGTTTCCTGTGGATGTACCTGCTCCTCCTCCTGTTAACATCAAGCCAAGACTCCCGATAAGGTACCCGTATTGAACTCAACTGTGGTTAGTGTTTATTGATGCTAGTGCTAGTTATATACATGATCTTGCAGTATGTTCAGAAAGTTTCAATCAAATAAGAAATGATTCCAAACACATGTAGTATAAAATCTATCAACATGGTGAACAGATTTTATACTGCATCTGTTTACAATAATTTTTTTTAAAATACATTCCGTATAAAATCCATGAATGCATTGAACGCTGCATGTTGCTCATGATGATGCATCCTGCTGAGCTTTCTTCCTTCCTTTTCAGCTACGAGCTCCGGATCATTATTTGGAATACTGATGATGTTGTCTTGGATGACGTTAATCCCTTTACAGGAGAACCCTCAAGTGACATTTATGTTAAAGGGTCAGTTGGAACACATATAAAAGACAGATGATTTGTTTGATTTTGTATTTCACAATTTAATAGTGCATTGACTTGTTCTTAATTTATTAATTCCTGTAGGTTCGTATATACACCATATACACCATCAGCCATAACACTAACATAACATAACATAACGTTAACGTATTAACATTGATTATTAGTTATATACCAGTACCAGTAAATTATGACATGGTTATGGGCATCCAAGAATCATGTATGCTTGTGGAGACCAAATGCCAGCCATTCTAGTCCAATCCTACAGTAACGTCAATGCTGGACACGATAGAAAGGCACCAGAACACCCAGTGCATCACAGTCCGCTGCGCTTAGGGAACTGCCAGGCAAAGAACCCAAGGCCAGCAATCTCGCCTCCAAACTCCCTAGATCCCAGTCCGATCAAGCACCTAAAGGATCCGCTGCCAATGTCCTGGTGCCAGACAACAGAGGATACCCTCAGAAAACTTGTGGAGTCATGGACCATTTGGCCAGATATGCCCAGATGGCACAAGGGGACCCTACATACAGTAGTATTGGCTATAATGTTTTGTGTTATGTTGATGTTTAATGTTATGGCTGATCAGTGTACAATTACAGCATTTACAATTACAGCAATGGCTAACTGCTTTTTTTTTATGTGTGTGTTTTAACACATATGTGTATGTGTGTGTCCACCAGCTGGGTTAAGGGATTGGACAATCAAAAGCAAGAAACGGATGTGCATTTTAATTCACTGACAGGAGAAGGCAATTTCAACTGGCGTTTCATCTTTCAATTTGACTACTTGCCCACAGAGAAAGAGATCACATATAAAAAGAAAGAGTCAATTTTTTCTTTAGATGAGTCAGAGTTTCGTCAGCCTGCTGTGCTGGTGCTCCAGGTCTGGGACTATGACCGCATTGGGTCCAATGACTTCTTGGGTAAGCTGTGTGTAACAAAGCAGAACAAAAACTCCCCAGAAGCTCTCACTTTCTTTCCTCTCTAAAGCTTTGTCAGACGTTGATCCAGTAGTGAACTTTAACGTGATATGAAAAGGCATCTATGCATTCACTCGTTTAAAATGTAAAATGCGTTAGTTTTTACAATATGCAATAATACACTGACTGCCTACACTACATGTGCACTTTGTAGACAAGTAGGATCGATCCTGAATAGATATTATGAGAACACACATTACCATGTCAGTTTCTGTAATTGCTCTCCAATGAAAGAGTACCACTAAAGCCACCATCCAAATGATATCTTGTCACTAATGAGTGGCTCACAAATCAGGTATAGATGAGAAGGGCAACAGTATGGGCTTGAACCTCCAGGGTCTGGGTTCAATTCCCACCTCGGGTGTGTGCATGGAGTTGTGTTCATGTTCTCCCTGTGCTTGGTGGATTTCCTCCGGGTACTTTGGTTTCCTCCCACAATCTAAAAATATGCAAATTATGCTAACTGGTGTTCCCAATAATTTTTTTTTCTTTTAATAACAAATTGCCAGTAGTGTGTGAATGAGTGTACCCTGGCTCGTGCACTAAGTCTCCTGGAATAGGCCTCCGCGACCCTGTATACAGGATAAAGCGGTAGAGACAATGAGTGAGTGAGGTTTAGAACTTAGAGCATGGTTCATTTTGTTTAAAACCCACCCATTTTCAAGTAATTACAAATATTAATAATATGTGACTGACTGGTGTTTCTTGTTGCCCATGTGAACCCACTTAGATTAATTGTATAAAAAATGAATAGCTCTAAATATCTTTAAAATTAAAATTAAAATTCTGATCTATCATCTCATTCATTTTTACTCTTATTTTTATCTCAAATGTGACTCTCTTCACCTTATAGCAAAAACAAAGGAATTGGCTTTGCTGTTCCAGCACTTTGAGAAGTGTCTGCCTGTCATTGCCTCTGTTTTATTATCTATTCAATTCAACTCAATTTTATTTATATTGCGCTTTTAACAATGGTCATTGTCTCAAAGCAGCTTCACAATCTTTATTCATTTAATTACAGCACGTCAGCTCTAAATCTCGCTTTTACATTTTTTTAAGGTTCCATTGAGCTGCGACTGAGCGACATGGTCCGTGCAGCTAAATCCTCTGAGCAATGTAGCATTAAGATGGCCAAAGACAGGGCCAGCCCACGGTTCTCCATTTTCCGTAGCAAGAGGATGAAAGGCTGGTGGCCCCTCATCAAACTGAAGAGTCAAGAGGACATTGAGAGGGAAGAGAGAGAGGCTGAAATGGAGAAGAAAAACAAGAAAAAGAAGAAAAAGAAGCAAAGCAAACGCAGCAAGATGAAGCCAGAAGACATTGAGTTTATAGACAGCGGCGGGAACACCTTCCTTTTAATGGTATTTAATGAGTAAAGATCACTTTGCTGATCTGGTATTATCCAGTAGTAATGGTTATGATTGTTCATTGTTCTCATGAATTTTGGTTTAACTAATTGTAAAACACTCTGATGACACTGGTAGCAAAACGCTCTCTTTTAATAAGTGCTACAGTATTAACAATTTCTATTTTTAAGGGCAAAGTTGAGGCTGAATTCCAATTGTTGACTGCTGAAGAAGCTGAGAAAAACCCTGTGGGCAAAGCACGCAAGGAACCAGAGCCACTAGATAAGCCGAAGTAAGACTCAAAGACAAATACCTATCTGAACTGTCCTGCAGAGTTTTCTGTAAAATATCAAATCCCTTTTAAACCCTGAACCAAAAATTAAACATGTAAAAAATTACTAACTCTCATAAGTCTCATAAGTGCTTTGATAAATTGAAACGTATTTGACATTTTTCAGTGGTTTAACAGGCTGCAATTTGATATGTGTGGAATTACTTTTAAATCATTTCTCTTTGTCTCTCACAGTCGCCCCAAGACATCTTTTAACTGGTTTGTCAACCCTTTGAAGACCTTCATATTCTTAATCTGGAAGAAATACAAGAAATACATAATTGCTTTGGTTATTCTCGCAATTCTGACGCTATTCCTTTTCCTCATCTTGTACACCCTTCCCACACACATCAGTCAGCTTATTGTAAATGGCTAATCGTCTATTGTGACTGTTTTTTTTTTAATGGAGATGACAACATCTTCTAATATTACGCTGCTCAATATCATGATTTTAAACTAAATGAATATTTTTATTTCCTAATTACCTTGTTGGATTCTTGATTGTTGCTTTTAAAACTGTACTTATTTGACATGTTTTGCTGTTTCTGAGGAAATTACTGTATATTTTCTTGCTATATTTACTTGCTAAACTTCTACTGCCATGCCATGGGACGTTGTAAAAAGCTTGCACAGTGTGAAATATGAAATGAAGTTGCAAATTAAGCTAAAATAACTAAACTAAAATTATAGATACACTTTGTTAGAAATGAGATTGTGATCAGTGTAGACACTGAGATAAATAATAGCATCACAATAACAGCACAAAATAAATACCGTTCTTTAACCTCTGCCTGCAACTGATAATTTTTTTCGTTCATTAAATCATTTTGGTAATCATCAAACACTAGATATTGACACTGCTGTGCTGAAAATGATTCACCGTACAAATTATAATAGATCCAAGTTAATGTAAAAGTAAGTGAGTGTGTGTGTGTATGTAAGGGGGTTATGCTATTCTATACCCACTGTATATAGGTCATTTGATGCAGCACTCCATTACTCTTTCTTGACCAAATAGCTCTTACATAACACAGAGATGTGTTTGGGGTTATTTTCCTGTTGAAAGTTCCTTTCTCTGCAAGAAATGTCACAAATGAGCCCAAACTTTTAACCGGTAGTCTATGTATAAAATAATGAGTAATTGAATGAATAATAATTAACTGTAATTTACAACTGTATAATTTTAAAACTTTATTAATAGTCAGGTAATTTATTTGTCTTTCATTATATTCACTATTAGGTTAATTTTCTTAATAATTTGGAATAATTCATGGATACTTTTTTAAGTCTACGAGCTGGTAGTTTCAAGATCAGCTCTGTTTACAAGCTCAGTTTTTTGCTGTATCTCCTCCCTCAGACACCTTAAAACCTGCCAGTAATTTGCTCTGGGTTGCCTTTTTTCGTCTTGGAGACGATGGACTCTTCCACTGTGAAAACTGTTGTTTTGTCTCAGTGTCATACCCATACACCCAAATTTCGTCACTGGTAATGATCCTCAACATGTAGGACGGGTTGTCTCTGGCATGCTGACACAGTCTGCTCCTGTGTCAGTAGCCTGGGGACAATCTTGACAGCAACATGTCGCATGTTCAAATCACAAGTGGGGATTGCCTGGACTGTTCCATATGACACACTGACAATGGCAGCAATGTGCTGCCATCTGTAGGCGTGTTACAAAATTAGACTTGAAACTTTTTGATACCACCTTGTATTCCATTCTACTATTAACCACTCTGACTCCAGTCTCAGGAAATCAAACCTAGGCTTACCTGTTCATTTTATCAATTTAAATGGGAATGAAGTTTGTTTTTATACAAACGTTTGTATTTCTTATTTGGCGGCACGTCGGCTTAGTGGTTAGCATTGTCGCCTTGCACTTCCAGGGTCCGGGTTTGATTCCCGCCTTGGGGTCTGTGTGCATGGAGTTTGCATGTTCTCCCCACGCTTGGTGGGTTTCCTCAGGGTTCTCCGGTTTCCTCCCACATTCCAAAAACATGCATATTAGGCTAATCTACATTCCCAAATCACCTGTAGTGTGTGGGTGTGTGTGTATGGTGTGTGTGCCCTGTGATGGATTGGCACCCTACCTCTTGCCCTAAGTCTCCTGAACTATTATACGGGTCCCCGGCGACCCTGTATACAGGATAAAGTGAATGACTAAGTGATTATTCCCAATTTTAAGTGATGAAATGAACATGTAATGTAAGGATTGTTTCCTCTGGACTGGAGTCAGAGTGATTAATTGAAGAATGGAAGGAAATTAGAGATTTTTAGTAAGGAGTTACACAACATTGCGATATACCCTATGAACTAGTCAGGATTTTGTTCCCAGTTAAGTAATAAACTAATTCTGTACATAATAAACAGGGCGCCGTTAGTAGAACAGGCGCGAGATTAAACGAGCGCTACGCTACGGAGCATGCGCGATGTCACTTTATTTAGCAGCGCGAGGAAGCCGCTCGTTTGCGAGCCTCATTGTCGCGGTCACGCGCCGCGCGCTCCCATCACCTCCGCCGCGCTACTACTGAACAGAGGGAGAGACTTCACGCGCTTCACGGTTTCGGCTTCTTTTAAAACAAACAAACACACACACTATGTTTCGTAGTAACCTGACACAAGCGACTTTTTCGTTCAGGTTTAAACCTTAGAAATATCTTTTTTTTTTTTAAATTTGTTTCAAAAATTAATAAGCAAAAACAAAACAAACAAAAATGCCTGAGTTGATATCAGTGGACGAGTTCATCGCGGAGACTTTAGAGGACTACAGCTCTCCAACAACCTCCTCGTTCATCACCAAAATGACCAGCTGCCGCAATTCCGTTAGCGGTATTGAAGAGGTAGGATGTCACGGATCCCTACTGTACTGTAAATGTTAATCAGAGCTGATCTGCCAGCTGTGTGTAGAGAGATAAAGTGCGCTTATCGAGTGGTCCTGCGTGATGCGTCCGTAGGTTTAGCTCTGGCTCTAAAGCCCACCATAATAAACAGCAGTATATACAGTATAGTATGTGATTTTGGACTTCTTTGGCGCTTTAATTCCGTTTCACCACTAAACCGGGGATGCGATCTAACCTGGAAACGCGCTCCCTTTAATTCTGACGCGGCTTCTCTGTTCCGCTTTAGGCAGCTCGGAGCTCTTTGTCCACTTTGTCTACTGGATTCCGTGTATATATGACTGTCTGTACAGACATGTGGTGTGTTTTTGGGATTTCCATGAACAGCCATCACCAAAGACACATGTATTCATTTGATCAGAAGACAATAGGGATGCGACAGAGGGAATTCTGCACGGCCTTTGTTATGAGCAGTGAATGTGCTCCTGTTAGATGTTATGCTGCCTGCTCTGTTCACGGAGAGATGAGCTGAACCTACATTTGTCTCTCACTCTGATGAATGCATGTTTAGGTTTTATGCTCATATTTTGAGGATTTTCTTTTATTCAGGTTTGCTATCTTGTCGTCCAGTTTAATTAGGTGTAAACAATTTTTCCTTAAAGGACAAATATGTATCACATATTCTACTCACTAATATTAAGTAGGTCATTTTTTTTTGCCTCCAAAACAGTAATAACCTAAGTGTTTTGACACTTTTCTACTGGACCCAACATTAACCTTTTCCTCAATTCGAGCTACGTTAGCTCTTCCAATGAATTGGACTACACGGACCAGCCTTCACTCCTCATGTGCATCAATGAGCCTTGGCTGCCGGTTCCCCGGTTTTCCTTCCTTGGATCACTTTTGGTACGTCCTGACCACTGCAGCCTGCAAACATCCCACAAGACCTGCAGTTTTGGAGTTGCTCTGACCCAGTTGTCTAGCCATCACAATCTGGCCCTTCTCACAGTAGCTACATTTTCCACATCTCGTTAAAATGGCGACTGTAAGTGGGTAGGATATAGTGTATTAGGCAGCAAGTGAACCCCTTTTTCCTGAAGTTGATGTGTTGGATGCAGAAAAAATGGGCAAGCGTAAGGATTTGATTTTGAAGGGCGAGATTATGATACCTAGCGGACTGGGTCCAAACCTGCAGCTCTTGTAGGATGTTCCTGGTCTGCAGTGGTCAAGACATATCAAAAGTGATCCAAGGAAGGAAAACTGGTGAACTGGCGACTGGGTCATGAGTGGCCCGGGCTTACTGATGCACATGGGGGAGCGAAGTCTGGCCAGGGTAGTCTGATCCAATAGAAGAGCTAATGTAGATCTAATCGAGGAAAAGGTTAATGCTGGTTGTGATAGAAAGGTGTCAGAACACACAGCGCTTCACTGTTATGGTGGCAAAAGAGAAGACTTACTCAATATTAGGCCGGTGGTCATAATGTCATGGCTGATTGGTGTATTGTTTAAATAATTTATGTTGCGTAAGCTGTTGTGTGTATGTTTGTTCTGTATTTATGTCCCGATTGATGTAGGTAGACCATAAGTAGACCAATAAATGATAATCAATTCAACAACACATTTTTGCCAAGTACAAAAAAAAGTAAAAGATGCATCAACCAGGATTATGTAGTTTCAAGCCCTCCTCTTATGGATGTTGTGCCATTTTTACACCAGATTGCAAAATACATTCTATGTCTTGCCCAGGGCAATAAGCTTGGCGACTTCCTCAAATTCTAGCAGATATTGTTAGATTATCAGGTAGCCATGGTGATGACCTAGGCTGTGAAAAGCATTGTGAACTGAACAGCATAGCACATTACATGCTCAATGATTTGAGCATCATCTGAGAGGACTGATCCCACTGGCTCTAGTGAACTCAGCACATTTATAGCCTGAGGGGTTTAATGGTACAAAGGAACATGTCTGCTTAGAAAATCTATAACTCTATATTGATTGCAGAGCAGTGGCTCTAGTCCGTATCTTAAGGCTAGTCATTATTAGAGACAACTGTAATCTCAGATCAGATCACATGAGAAAAGTTGATTAGATTAAATGGATTAGTGCTCATTCAGCTAAGGCTGGATACATTTAAGAAGCGTGACTTACTGAAAGTAGAGCCATTTTATGGTTTCATTCTAATGTTGTCTAGAACAGCAATTTTATGCATTTTGTCACCACATTATCATCTTTTATGTTTGAAACCACGAGTCCCACATGTTCTGTCTATAGAACCTGTAAGTTGAAATTCATATTGCATATTAATAAATGAAATCAAATATGTCAGTTGATAATTTTTGTATTATTTACTACTGTATGGATGATTTTAAACTGCCTTGAGTTTAGATCATTTGGGATTAGCAGAGGTACTGTGTGTGGGAATACATGACTTGTAATCGGAATGTTTAAATAATACACATCACACGCACCAAGTATGTTTGCCTGCATGCCTGATGCCATTCAGCATTATGACAGACATACAACATAGACTATTATTATTATCAACTTCCCCTTGAAAATGGAAATCCCCCAGGGTGTACTGGTGAGTCGCGCTCTCCTTCCGCTACAGTGGCCTGGCTCACTTGTTCTGCAATGAAACCTTAAACTCTTCCGTCCCCATAAATGTGGATTTCTTCACGTTGCTGTCTGGTCCATGTGCTGTTCTCAAAAACATCTATCCATGATTCATGAAATCATTCAATCTCTGGATCAGTTGGTTCCAGTTTTGTAAATTGTGCTGAAAGACAAAAAAAATGCTGCACAGATGGAAGGCGAATGCTTTAATTATTACATACTTCCAGTAATACAGTTCCCTCTGGAACCATGTGCAAAAGCCTTTAGTCATAGTTTCTGTTTATTTAATGAGAAAGCACAATCTTACGCTAAATCATTATGCTTTGGTAGGAGTATTATTTAATTTAATTAATTTTATTTGGGACTCGTGCATATACTGTACATGTCATTTATATAGTTTCAGTCAGATTAGATGAAAAATGGTACCTTTAATGTTTATTGCTATTAATGCTTAAAGTAGGATTTTCGGTAAATATAAACAGACGATACTGTATACTTACTGTACATATAATAACATAAAAATACCTGAGTCAATGAAGCCCAGAAAATGCATAATACATACAAATATCTCACTGAAAGCTAGACGCTTTGGTTGGTTTGAGGAACAAAAGATTTAACTGTGCTGAGCCAAGTATTCTCTCTGACCATTGTGCGTAGTCAGGGAAATGTGAATTACACAGATAAATACAGGCGAATTCTGGAACCAGCCATGAAAAAAAAAACATGTGTCAGTGAAAATTTACATATACAGGTACTTACAGGTACAAGCTGATAGAGAAAAGCTCAATGTAAACCTTAGTAATGTAACATTTGAAGCACCCCACTTGATTATAAGAGACTAATATGCTTATTATATTTTAATGGAAATGAAACTGAAAAAAGGACTATGTCTTCAACTTTGCCCCAGGACATAGGCAGTGATGTGTGAATATACTTAAATATAAGTCACTAACCACTAACATTTCTTGTTGTTTTTGAGTTCTTATTATATCCAGACAGATGACTAACGAACTCTACTATGTTGTGACCTTAAACCATTGCATGAACACTATAGGAAGAGACAGAAATGGTTTGCTTGCCATGAAAATCTCATTAGTCTCGATTTGCTTTCGTTAAAGTCTAAGCTATTTGCACAACAGTACTCTAGTGTAGCCTGCCAAAGTATAGGATAACAACCACGACTTGGTTGACTTAATTGAGTTAAACAGTAGTTTCCAGTTACCATCTTATCCTCAAACGATTGCAACATACTGTAAGCCATTGTGTTTCTGGTTCAACTATGTGGAAGCTTTATCTTAAGAAATATCTCTGAGAACTTGAATATTTCGTCCAATTTCTTCTGATTTTGAGCATTATTATTCATTTCAGCTTGTTATTAATCCATGCTCACAATTTAAGGCTTAGACTTCTTAGAATACCCTCAGCTTTAACTAGTAAATTTCCTTGCAAACCAGGATTTTTCTGAACGTTTGATACTAAAACTAAAGTGAAACAAAGATACGGTTTACCTATATTTTTTTCAAGCAGTGCACCGGTAAAGTATTTTTCGCACCTTTTGTATTTTTAAAGTGTGAACAAGTTTCATCTCACAGTCAATAAAAACCCTAAAAGGCTAATAATAGTGTAAATGTTTGAAATGCACAGTGGAAAGACTGGTTTACTCTGATCTGTTTGCTTTTCCACCCTCTTAAAACCCAGGCTCAGGACTGAACCAGCAACCCTTGAACACTTTTTAGTCTTTTGGCTTTACAATTGAACTGGAAAACAACAAACAAGTGATATTAACCCCCTGATGTGGTAGAAAATCCTTTTTTTTTTTTTTTTTTTTTTTTTGAAAGGCGTAATCAGATTCATCATGAATGAACTACCACAAATATAATATGTCTTTGGTTTCCAAAAAAACAATGTCTGAGAAGAAAGTAAAAAATGTATTTATTATAATTAGCCTCTATAAGCATACAGTATATGCAGTGGAATGATATATACCATCAGGTGTATGGCGTATAAAGGCTCTGTATACAGGGATACGTACTGTATATAAAGTGCAGAGCAGTATAGCATGCGTGCCAAAAACTATGCACAAACTGAACGGATTGTGAACTGTTCTGAACAGTTGAACATCATTAAAAGCATAAACAGGTGAAGTGTATACAGTATGTAAGCAAACAAAAAAATCTTGAAAAACAGCCCTCACTGGTATACACTTTGTTTTTTCAATCAAATGAAGCCTGAACCATGGGCTGCTGCTCTACCTGTAGGAAATGTTTATTTTTTCATGACCTACTGTATACAAATGGGCCTCAGATAACTCAGATAAAACTTTTACAATTATAAGTTATAAAAGTCTTTTGACTTAAGTCAGAAGACACTGACATCAGCCATCAGCACTTTAACACACTGCGGATCATGCTGTTTATACAGAGAGGATGAGTGGCAGGAGGGAGATAACGGCAAACGGAAATTCTGTTCTCTTTAGGGTTGAAGTTACAGCTTAGTGGCTGAAAGTCGTGAAGTCATCATGTACCTATGCTGTTGTTAAGATGCACTTAAATTAATTTAAATGCTTTCCACAATGATCTCATACTTTTCAGCAAACTATTATGGACAAAGCTTTGCATTGCACTGCTCAATTCTGTTTTAAACTAATACTTTTATATGAGCTTTTAACATTGTGCATTTAGTGGCTCATCTACTCAGTTATATAAATGTGCAATATTACCTCCAACTCAGTTAAAGCAGATTAAAAAGTACTGTAGAAACAAAATCAGTCCCTAATGCTGTTGGTCTTTTTATTATGCCTCATACACACATAACAATGATGGAAGTCTCAGCTGTTGTCTATAATGCTTTTACCATTTCCTCTGTGTCTTCTTATTTTATGCTCTAATTACTTTTTTGCACACATCAATGCTTTTCTTAACATCTGTTAGTTATAGCAATAATATGACTGTTACACAAATATTACAACATTATAGTTACTAAGCATAACCCATAGGAAGGCATGTTTGTTTGTTTGTTTGTTTGTTTGTTTGTTTGTTTGTTTGTTTGTTTGTTTCATGATTTGCTGAAACAGGAAATGTTTCTGCAAAGGTTTGTTCCACGTGGTTATTCTTTGCTCAATAGGCTCATTGTCATGCTAGGAACATTTCCTATGGAAGCCCTTTCCAGCATTTGAAAGGAAAATTACTACTGTACATGTAACGTCATGATTTCATTAGATACTAACCAAAATAGGATGTGGCCAAAATCTGATTATATCTGAATTTAGTGCTCGAATTCTTAAAGCTGTCACACATCATGCTAGCTCTCCTTGAGTCATTTACTAAACACACTCACTGTGAATCCCATTTAAGGTGATGGAAATTTAAGTTAACCACAAGCTTATCACAAAGCTTGGGACTCTCATATTAGAACAAGTCAACAGCATTTGACTTGTCTAAGGCATTACCATAGATATTATCCTGTTTGGTTAGAATTCATATTTTTTTATATGAAAATGTGAGTTTATTTTTATAACATTTGGAAAACTGGCAGTGTTACAAATTTCCGGTTTAAATTTCTTTGTTAGATGTGAGGAAAACTTATCTATGTGTTTCTCAAATATTTGCAATGACATACACTGCCTGAGGAAAAAAAGTCACCAAGCAGTAAAAACATAAAGATTTCTTGAAATTGGGTCAATGCATTATGAAAACCTGTAGTAACTGTCAAAATTCCTGGAAGAAATATGGTTGGAAAAAGTGTTGCATAGATAATTTTCACATATATATGATCTGGTTAATTTTTAAAAAGGGCTTTAATTTGCTAGGGAGCATTGACTTTAGAGCAATGGAAAAAGGTCATGTGGTCTGATTAGTCCGAGTTGACCCTGTTCCAGAGAGATGTACAGGCTTCTGGAGGCTGTGTTATAGGCTGGGGTTATGTGACACAAAAATCAGCTGACGACCTGAATGTCCAGGTTATCCCAACTGTGGAGTTTTAATTTTATTTTTTATTCCGTGGACACATTCCTGGACTCAAATCTTGAAAGAATGTTTCTGTGAGCATAAGGAATCATTTTTACACGTGAATTGACCACTATATTGCTGTAGTCAAAGTTAAAGGCGGATAAATGAAATTGTAGGATGGTGCTAATGGCACATGCAGTTTGGCACATTTAGGTTTGTTTTGTACATAACATGCACTTTATTTGCACAGAATGCATTCTAATTACTTTAGAAAAAAAAAAACACTTGCAAACTACTACTTTGTATGAAAGTGTTTTCTTTGCTCCCAGAACACCCAATTTAACAGTTTTTTTTTCTGAATAGAATTAGGTACAAGGTAATTAAGCAAAGTAAACACTAAAATCTATAGATTACACCGTCCTTGGGGACCAGGGTTGGGAACCACTGATATAGAGGATGTGACTGTCCACAGAAATGATGATGATATTTTTTGCACATTTTACTTGCTTGTATTCTATTAGGTCCAATTACAAGTTGCCTGACTTTGGCAAAGCTCTGATAATGTCCTTGAAGTCCTTAATTATTGGCCCAGTTTTCTTGCAGAAGAGACAATGGTTAGTCCATTGAGCATTTCCTGGCTCACTGTCGAGCGCATCTAGTTCCATTTTTGCTGAATTACCCGTTCACCTCCAGGCATAGTCAGCGTTAATGTGATTGACCATATGTTTTCGACCCAACCATTCTCACAATATCAGAAGATCTCAGAACTATCTCAATAGTCAAAAATCATGCACAATAATTAGTTTCGGGGGTGTGCACGTGTGTTGGTCAGGTGACTTAATGCAAATGTGATAATAAAGAGTTCTAACATACTGTATAGTCTTCCTGTTTTCAGAGGTTTTGAGGCATGAATTTCTGTGGTCTTAAACACATGATCTATTATCCATGTTTACCATGAACAACCTATTTCAGTGAAATTCCATTTGCTTTGTAGGCTTTGGACTGTGACCGTACAGTATTGCAGAAAATGAAGAAGGCTTCCAAAGGCAAGCATGGCTCAGGTCAAGGTAACATCGCCGATGTTCTATAATGACACGAATTTATACTTCAGTTAAAATAGCTGTGTGTATAGAAAGAAATGTCTTAGAGATTAGGAGGCAGAGGAGAACCAACAGTCATCAAAAACTACTGGGATAAGTTGGCATGCCCAGACAGGAATCTGTTGGTTTAGAGAAAATGTCATTACTGCTTGCTGTGTGTAGCATATCTTTGTTAATACTTCACTAACCATAGACAAAGCCATACCAACAGGTTTTCACAATCTTTAGCATGATTGCATTTTATATGGTGATGTTTCCAACATTTCTTTAACAAAAATAATTTGAAAGGTTAAAATGCTTTACTTTGCCATTTTACCATGTTTTTAATTTCCATTTGCTTTCCCTCAAGAACACATATCGCAGTTGGAGCTGTATATCAACTCCATGGAGAAGCTAGCTGTCAATTTTCGCAACAACGGAGAACAGGAAGTGGCCTCTGCCTTTATTAAGTTCGCGGAATTCTCCAAAGAGCTCCTGACACCAATGAAGAACTTGGTTAGTCATTGAGGGAGAAAACACCCTCTGGCCAGCACGGTGCCCACACTGACGTAGTTATTGTGTGAATTGGACTGATAAAACTCCCATTTTTAAAACTGCAAACAATGAAGTTCTCCGTTTACAGTTACAGTATTAAACTACAGCTCATAGGCTCAAATTTAAGCCTTTTGTCCCAAGAAAGATAATGCTGTTTATCATATACTGTATTTTTTAAATTAAGCTCTGCTTTCTGTAAGACTTTATTGGTTGGTTGAGATTTGTGCCACAATGATTGTTTACCTTTCCTCCCATAGTTAAAGAGCATGCTCCACAATCTCAACTTTTTCCTGGACTCATTGGTGAAAGGGGATTTGAAAGAGGTCAAAGGGGTATGTTTAAAAAGTCACATGTGGTGTCTCTGAAATGCTGTATCTGTTCTTGTATCTGTTCTTGGGAAAGTACTGCTTGAAGGTTATTTCAGAGCTATGCTTCTGTGTTTCTGTTTTGTATTTTTGACATAACATCAACTACTAGATGATCCTTAGATGCTGATTGAAAATTGATCTATATAGAAAAATAAAGGAAATTGATCTGTTTCTTCCACTACAGATATCTATATAGACTGATATATCGGACACTAAAACATCTCTATTCATAAAAAACTTGTTGCTCATACTGAGCATACATTAGCATAAGTAGTAGTTTATGACTATATAGTATACACATACTGTACATAACTCATTATCTGGTGCCACCTAGAAGACGAGATTTTCCTCACCACTCTTACCTACAGTGGAAAACTCATTTTTAATCTAAATTGAATTCTATTTCTAGATTTTTTAAGCTACTTTTATGATCCTGTCTCTAATTAAAAGCGCTATACAAATAGAATAGAATCGAAGAGGATTGGATTGAAATCCCTCAAGTTTATTGGAGCTTTTCTTGTTCTATCATTAAATGAAAAACATCTATTTCTAAAATTTCTTTTCCCCTAGGATCTGAAGAAGCCATTTGACAAGGCTTGGAGGGATTATGAGAATAAATTGTGAGTATAGCTCTGCTGTATTAAATTATAAGGTTCTGCGATACTGACAATAAAAATGAAATGTATACACACAGCTCAGCCATGACATTCCAACACAAAATATCATGCTCAGTATGATAATTAGGCAGCTCTGGCCCCTTGTGGCATGACTCCACAAGGGATGTGGTTTGATGTCTGCCAGTTGGCATTGGGTCCTTTGGGTGCTGTAACATTTATATGATTGGACTTGTTTGTCCATCTCATCCCATGGCTGCTTGATTGGATGGGGATCTGGGGAGTTTAGAGGCCAGGCTGGAAGCCTGTGGTGCACTGGGTGTTCTGGTAAATTTCTATGGTGGCCAACATTGTCTTTTTTGTTTCGGTGAGTTGTGCTGGTTTGGCTTTTCTTTGAGATTGGACTGTACAGGCTGACCTTGAGTACCTATGATCCAGTTTACTGGTATATAGTTTTACTGGTATATTGTTGATAATCAATGTTAATGTGTTAATGTTAGTAGACAGGGGTAGCTTAGTAAGTGTCATATATAAATGTAAGTTGCTCTGTATGAGGGCGTCTGCCAAATGCCGTAATATTATGTGGCGTTAATCTTCTGGCTGATCGATCAATATAGTCTTCTATACATATAATAAAACTGTAAAGTTGGTGTGTCTGTACATTGAAGATATTTGCGAAAAAATAATTTGGGTGGAGTTAAGATTAGTAATAGAACTGATCAAGACGTTTTTTTGGAATTTTCATCTGTTTGTTTGTGCACGCATCAATTAAAAACTACTAAACGAATTTTAATGGGGTTTTCACAGGTGTATTTGGTCGCGACTGAGGTATCATGTATGGTTTGTTTTATTGCAATGCCTATTAATTAAAAAACGAGATAAATAAAAATGCTTCCTTCCTTTATGAGCAATAATGGACTGTTCCAGCGAGAACAGTGTTTTCAAGTGCAGAGTATGTCACACAGCAACTGCCAAAAGCTAGACTAACAAAGTGCTAATTAAAAACCTTTTAGTGACCATTTGTATGTGTTTTTGTTGCCAGTTTATCATGTTAAGAATGCACGCGCCATTTAACACAGGTGCTTCATTAACATACATGGCAGGTGCAGTATAACTGTTTTGTGCAAGTCTTACTGTCAGGAGTGTTCTGTTCCATCATTTGTCTTTTTCAACTTAACAAAACAGAAATTGGCTTAAAACTTGTGGGTAAGCTGGATAAAATGTGTTTTATGCATCTTTCCTCCCATACGTACTGTACAGTGTACATGTGTTGTTGTTGTTGACTGGAGTTCCTGCTTTAGTTTCTTTAAGGTCTGTCATATAGTCCTGTGATCTGGTCACTCACTTCCCATGTCACTGTCATAAGTTAAGAAACACTTTAAAAAGGAAACTTAAAACTTCCCACTGACTGTACTTCCCCTTGAAACCTAGCTTTTCTTAAAAAGTCAGTTTGTGTATTTCGTTGAAGAATAAAAATAATTGTAAATGGCCTTTGTGGTATGATATTTAGTAAAATGTATTCAACTCTCAGAATACTTCAAGCTAACCTGCATGAAACCTGTGTCTTTTAAGCAATAAGATAGAGAAGGAGAAAAGGGAGCTGGCGAAACAGTACGGCATGGTGAGGACAGAGGTAAGCGGTGGAGAGATTGCTGAGGATCTAGAGAAAGAACGAAGAATGTTTCAGCTACAGATGTGTGAGGTGAGATCTCTCTCTATCTCTCTCTCTATCTCACACACACAAACACACATTTTAAAGAGCCAGTCTTCTGCCTTTATTAAAGTAACTGATATAACTGTATCAGCTCCCTCTTACATACAGTACATCACTACATCATAATGTCTCAATGATATAAAGTAGAATTGTACTGAATTTTTCCACTCTTTTCTCATATCTATCAATAAACACAACTCTTTGTGCTTACTCCTCCTCTCATCCTCTTACGCAGTACCTCATTAAAGTGAACGAAATAAAGAGCAAGAAAGGTGTGGATCTGCTCCAGAACCTCATCAAGCACTACTACTCCCAGGGCAAGTAAGGCGTTTAACGTTGTCTCTATTTTGTCTTTTGCATCACATAACCATGTATGTTTTCATTCCACATAGGTCGTAACCTGTCTTGATCGGGCAATTACATAAAAATTTGTGCACCTTGTTGCCCGGTATTGTTCATGTGAGCATGTACAAATCATTGCTATAAACAGTATATAAACATCTGGATGAGTATGAACTGTGAAATTTATTAATTAAATTATGAGCACTACTGTAATATGATTATTTGAATGCTTTTAAACAATTAATCACATGGAAATATCATGCAAATAAAGCACCTGTTCGTTATATTACCCCCACTGTTTGTATGCTAGTCATTGTATAATAGTTACAACATTTGATTTACATTTTATCCATCTTTTTTTATTACTGTTACATTTTCTTTTACCCATTGTGTGCAGGTTCTTGTGGTTCTGTATATTCTGCAAATTTTACATGAAAGTGCAGGGCATAGAAACATCTCCGTCTTTGGGTGGGCGATTAAAAGTCATTGATATTATCTCTCAGAGGGGAGGGATGAGAGGTACTTAGTGCTGCTACATTAATCACGGCTCTACAGCCAATCAGGGGCGTCTCTGAGCTCACGCAACTGGAAGGAGGAGATAGCTGGAGCTGTCCTCCGAGTGTGTTATGCCGCCCCCAACGGTGTGTGAGCGAGTAGTTTGAAAAGATTCGGCTGAAACATGTGATAGTCTTCGGCCCTCACGACTGAATGTGAGACCCCTTAGTGATGGAGAGGAATTGGATACGATTAAATTATGGAGAAAATCGGAGAAAAAAAAAACAATTGATATTTAATTAACTTTTTTATGAATGAAAAATCCCCACTACTGTGAAATGTCGACAAAGCACAAAGAAAAATGAATATGCCAGTATTTCCAAGGTGTGCGTCTGGTAATCCTTGCACATACATGGTCGAACCCAGTAAATCAGCCTGGGGTTCATCTGGGCCACAGACAAGTTTACTATACTCTACCATACTGTATATGATCATACCATGTACAGTATGATATGGTCTCTGGCTTGAAAACAGCATCCACACTTCACTAATTGTACCAAACTTGGGGCTCAGACGACTCAGCGTCTGGAAGAGAAAAAAAAAAAAGTGTGAAAACACTAGGGAAAGAGGCAGCACTGCTTTGTCTGTGGGCAGAGCTAACACACAGACTGCAAAAAAAAGAAGCTGTAACTGAAAAACAAAGGACTTGTCCAGATTCACTGCATTTTGTCAATCGTGGAAATAATTTATAAAGAGTACATAAAAGATCAGTGAACATGTAACTGGCTCACAGTGTTAATTCCAAATAACTAGGCAAAGCTTTGCCAAAACAGATGACACACAGCTCTATAAATAAGGAATACTCTTCGGAGCTGAACTTCATTTGCATATCTTTTCTATCCCCGTGCTGTCTGAAAAAGTGCTGAGTGGTTACTGCACTGATAACACCTGAGTTTCTTGTCTTTTCCTTTTGTCTCGTGTCTATCCGAGACCGTGTTTGACTGTACGGTGATTTTGTAAGGGAGGAGGGAGATGAGGAAAATGGTGGGTGGAGGATGAAAGATGAAGTGTTGAGGGAGGAAGGAGGAGAGAAATGGGGCTGCAGTAACAGCAAATCACTGGTGCTGTTTGTAATTACATTGGTTTCCTTTGTCAGTTTCTTTCAGGAGTGCTTGACTGCCACAGAGAAGCTAAAGCATTATGTTGACACTCTCACTGGAAAACTCAGCTCTGTGAGTGCATTTTTACATTAATAAATACATCTCTTGATTCAAATGGTCTTACAAGTCATACGATTTTACATGCACAAACTGTCACAGTGAAATCGGCAAGAGATTTAGTGCTCGTCCATGGTAACTGTTTTTGAACTTTATGACTGCTTGTAAGGTTATTTTCCCCGTCATATTTTTCCTTCCTTTTGAGTGGATGACCTAAACAACTTGAGCTAACATGATGAAAATCTGTGAAAAGAGCTATAGTCTGCCAGTTAGCTCACAGTGTTAGAACCCAGGTGCATTGTTACCTCTAATATCATTCTGCCAAACAGCATCATGTGGCAGTAATTGCGCCTTTGTGTGCGTATGTGTGTGTGTATGTGTGTGCGAATGTGTGTAAAACTGAGAGAGAGAGAGTGAGACTAGGACAGCTTATCAGCATTCAAAGGAGATCTCATTCTGCAGCTGCCACAAGCAATAAGACTTAGTTTTAAATGTACCAGTAGATCAGTCATTAAACTCTTTCAGCTCCATTTCAGCTGTTACATTTTTATGAACAAGTTGACGGCTAACCAAGATAAGCGCCATTTTCTGACTTTTACTCATTTTGGCAAATGTTTTCAGAACCACAAGAAAGAAGAAGAAGAAATTTCCCTCTAACAATATGAAAATTGTTATATAACCTTGCTTTATATAATCTATAAACATGCACTATTCAGGCAGACCATGACATGTCGCAGCTGCATTTTACAGCAATTGGTTCTTTCTGTCACTGTCACATTGGTGTAAAATCAGGTGTAATGAAATAAAAGTATGCGTAAATTAAAATCTGCAATATTTTCTGTGAAATAAAACAGTGGCGACACAGTGGTTCAGTGGTTGGCACTGTCACCTCCATGGTCCGGGTTCAATTCCCGGCCAGACTCTTTTGTGTACATGCAGTTTGCATGTTCTCCCCGTGCTTGGTGGGTTTCCTCCGGGTACTCCGGTTTCCTCACACAGCACAAAGACCTGTAGATTAGGCTAACTGGTGTTCCCCAAATTTACCGTAGTGTGTCAATGAGTGTGTGAGTATGTGTTTGTGTGTGCCCTGAGATGGATTGGCATCCTGTTCCCTAAGTCTCCTGAGGTAGGCTCCAGGCCGCTTGCATCCGTTTATATGGGAAAATGTGGTTTAGACAATGAGTGAGTGAGTGATCAAAATAAGACTTATTTTACAGGATGTTAACACCATGTTATACACTTAACAAAACTATGTCTGATACATAGATTGGACCCTGGCCATCACAAAGATTGGACCTTCACCCCACTGAAGCTCTTGAGGGTGTACTGAGTTTGTGGAAACAAAGCCATGGCGAATTTATGCCGTAATCAAAGCTAAAAGTGGTCCAACAATATTTTTCCAACAACTTTGTTCAAACAACTTTTCCGGTGTATCGCTCTCTGTGGATTTTATTGCTTTCAGACTAAATTAATTCACTCTGCGTTTTTTCCTTCCATTTGTATCTCAATTAGGCTTTATCATCAGCAAAATCATATATTTCGTAATGTTCAAAATAGTTATGCATTTTAAAAAATATGCCGCAAATTCGTAATCATGCTTCATGATCACATGTAAAAAACTTAGTTATGCATACCTAGCAGGAAATCTTGTCCTATGAAGGAAATGTTGTGGGGTTAATGTCTGTTTTTGTATGTGTGTGTGTGTGTGTGTGTGTGTGTGTGTGTGTGTGTGTGTGTGTGTGTGTGTGTGTGTGTGTGCAGCTAAAGCATAGTCAAGATGAAGAGAAGAGGCAGCTTGTGTCTCTCAGGGACCAGCTAAGACCTGCCTTGCAACTTGAACTTAAGGAGGTGATCACTTAAACACTCACTTACTCTCACTCAACATGGCATTAGTAAGCATTATTTATTTCTTAATACTATTCCCTAATACATTCTGTGGTATATTTTAGTCTTCTCCTATATCGCACTGTCCAAAGTGTTTCATGATGAAATTTGATTTATTTAAACTAATTTGTAGCTTTCAATATTACAGACATATTAGACATATTTATGGGTTTAAATAACTGGCTGACTGATATGTCTTAACTGTTATGTTTCTGCTTTTACATGTCTAAGTTTGACTTGTGTGCAAAAAATGGCAAATGGTACTTAATTTCGCTTATACAATGTATATAAAGGGGTTAATACCTCTAGCCTTTTTAAAAGTTTTTTTTGTTATTGGGCCTCTACATGGAAATATTCCCCGAAGAACCTGAAAACCCCACTAGGGTGCAATTTAGGAAGGAGTATCTGAATGACTTTTATTAGCCATAAACAAGTGATTTACTTTTTTAACCAAAAGTAGTTTTGTGCTAAGAGTTGTTGACAGAACTCATTTCTGGTCAGGGACAGGGAAGGAATGGTATATACCCGACTAAAATAGCAATACCCTAAAAAATAATTTTTTACAGGAAATGCAAGATTGTCATTGGGCAACACTAACTGTTGGGAAACATTAGCTGTATACCCACTGAGCCGAGTTAAGGAGCACTGTACTAATACTGGGTGGAGCTTCCCTTTGCTCTCAAAATAGTCTCACTCCTTTTTGGTATGGGTTCCACATTATGTTGCAAACATTTCTTTACATTTTTACTCAATGTTCCTGTAATTGCATTATGCATTTCCTACAGATTTTTGGATGCACTTTGATGGTGCAACTCTCCTGTTCTCTTTATATGTCAAAAGTGACGGAAAGTCCATTTTTCAATGGAAAGTCCATTGAAAAACACTGTCATGTTCATGAATCTAGTTTGAAATTTTTACTTTGTGAAATCGTGCATGTTCATACTGGATTTAGGCGTCGGAAGATGAAGGGATGCCATAAGGGCATGCAAATTGTCATCAACAATAATAAAGTATGTTTTGGCATCCCACTCCATTATAGACACAAGGCAGATTGGGTCATTGCGTTCATGTTAATGGTGCCAAAACCTGATCCTACCTGCAGAAATCCAGATTGATCTAACCAGCCAATGTTTTTCCAGCCTTCAACAGTAGTTTTGATGAGCCTGTGCCTACTGCAGCCTCAGAATTCTGTTCTTGGCTGATAGGAGTGGAACCCCGCAATGGTGCTGTTGTAGATGTTGTAGTTCCACGTCAAGGTTTAAAGAGTTGTGGATTCTGAGATGCATTTCTGCTCACCATGATAAGTTATTGTGGCCTTTCCGTCAGCTTAAACTAGTCTCTCATACAAGATGGACAGATTGACAGAATTACCACTTACTTTTTTCTTGATCACACTCTTGAGAATGTTGTGTATGAAAAGCCCAAAGTCACAGAAGTCACATTTTCTCCATTTTAATGCTGGCCTGTACGGTATCTGCATGATAGTATGCATTGCGCTGATGCCACCAGACTGGCTGGCTATAAATATGTAGGTGTAACAGTGTTCCTTATAAAGTGCTTATTGAGTGTATATCTACTAAAGTTACAGACAATTTACCATGTATTTTGAATGTAATTGCCACCGTATATTTCACTCTCAATGCACTCGTTCAGTCTAGGAGGGTAAGTTCTCTTTTATGATTCTCTATATGCAGTGGTAGATTTGTGGAAATTAAATAATGAGAAGTGACTGCATGCTACAAATTTGTGTTTTTCTAATCTATTGTCTCCATTATTTGTGTCACATTGTATTGTAATGTAGCTTAGTGCCTAGTGCCAAGTAAAAGACATTTAAAAAAAAAAATCTTTTTAATGTTTCTGCCTTTCTTGTGTTATGAGGAGTGAAAGACATTGCATTTGTGTCTTTCAATTAATGAATACAAATAATTAATGAGACGTGTGTGTGCGTGTGTGTGTGTTGTAGGATTCTTTAAGTAAACAGCATGTGTACAGTATGCACCAACTTCAAGGCAACAAGAAATATGGAACAGAGAAATCAGGCTACCTCTACAAGAAGAGTGATGGGTAAATAAACGTGTTTTTCCCCCACATTGATTCTTACCTGTTTAACACTTTAGTGTTAGTTCAGTGTTTTCGAATGCCTGTTTCCGAGCATAGTCTTTCTACATCTTAATGTATCAATTGCAATTCATCTCCAAGTTTGTAAAGTGAAACTGATTTGACCCTGGTGTTCATATTACAAGTATAATAGGAAATAGCTTTCCAACAATGAGAACTGATAACACAGAAGTGAAAAAGAAATAGCCTTTCATGGCCTCTATATTAAGATTAGTGGGTTGTGATTCATGTGGTATGCGTTGTAATTTATATTTCTGCCTGCCACAGGTTGAGAAAGATGTGGCAGAAAAGGAAGTGCACTGTGCAGAACTGCTATCTCACCATCGCTCACGGAACTGTAAGCAAAAGCACTTCATCACTGGCATATCTGAGACTTTTACCCTAAATAAGCACTGGCTGTTAATGAAATTGTTTAACAATGTAAAATACACTTACACAGCAGTGGTACTGTACTGTATATATCATGCATCATTTATATATTAGACAACTGTTTATTAACTACTTGTTTTATGAATAACAAAGAAAGCTTAAACAGAACGCTTTAAACAGTGTGTGATATTTTGTTCTCTTCAAGCCAAATAAACCACCAGCCAAACTGAACCTCCTGACCTGCCAGGTCAAACCCAGTCTGGAGGACAAGAAATGTTTTGACCTCATTTCTCGTAAGTAATAATGGACCTCTTAAAAGGAACTCTTCTGCCAATTTTATAATATAGTTCACTGTACTGTATTATAAGCAGGATTTAAACAAATAAATCACTGACATAAGTATGTAACTATGCTTTCATGCATACTGCTGCACTTAAATATTAATATCAGTGATACGAGACATGAAAAACCGATATATGAACAAATGTTCTCTTATTTTGGATCCCATCTATGATTAAAAAAATATATATCTATTTGTTTATACCCATTCATTTCTGGGATTCTCCAATGTTTGCTTCATTTTGCCCTGTTACTGGTGGTTGAGAGCACTCTTTTTTTTTTTTATTGAGAAAGATAAGAAATGCATCATATAATCAAATTTTTAATGATTATATGCTTTAGAGATATTATAATGTTTTTACCATGTAATTTATGAGCTAAAGAGATTGTATTCGTCTTTTGATCTCAGTTAACTCTATTAAAACCTTTGAATGCTTGCAAGCGTTCTGTTTCTGAATGGAAGCACTTTTTTTTCTTTAACTGTGTGTTCCTGGGCTGACATGGCATTCACAGCATCACAGATCGTATTCCATTGCATAGATGAAGATCGCATATTTATTTACATTACATAGACTTCACTACTGCTGTAGTTCTTTTTCTTTTTACTACTTTTCGTCTCTGACATCTCTCCAATCCTAAAGCCCGATTTGCACATGGCACAACATGCACCTGCCCTTATATGGTGTTTAGAGGAATTAACTATACTGATTATAGCATAATCCTATGCTAATCCTACAGTATGTGCCTCCAATTTAAGATCAAGTGGGTTTTATCGTTCAGCTCACCTGGGTAAGAGCAGATTGGAAAAGACAAGAATGTTTGGTGAATGTGGCGTTGACTTCTTTTATTTCTTCTCTTAACAGAAAATTCAAGAGAAAATACAAAAAAATTGTAATGAATGTTACTGCATGAGCCCCATTGCTTCTTAGTATCAGTATTTACACTAAGTGTATTATGCTAAATATTCCGTTAAAAACATGCAAAAACTATTATTTTGGACCCTTTATGTACTTATCTAATTGAGTGTTTAAGTCAGAGAGAGTCCACCCTCTCTCAGTACGGTTTTAAAAAATGTGATTATGATTAATGCAAGGTTCTTTGTTCATGTGTGCCTTTGTTGCAGATGACCGCACTTACCACTTTCTCACAGAGGATGAGTCTGACTGTGTCGCGTAAGTCATACCTTAAGGAATGGTTGAGATGTGTCCATGGTAGTCCTGTTTTATCACGGGCAAAGAAAATATGAATAATAGAAAGTACTGAAATTGTGGAAACCTACATGCACAGATAAAAGCCATATCAGAGATATTTGACGCTCAGGGGCAATTCAGAGTTGTTAAAGTTAGAAGCCCCAACCAGTGAACTGAGCACAGGATCAAAGGGACTAAAAAGCCGCGAGGTGGCAAGTTACCTGATGTACAAATGTATTGACCAATAACACAATGTAGATT
>JAQQZT010000016.1:13312858-13325617 GCA_030068275.1 Clarias platycephalus | reverse complement strand
CAAAGCGTTTTCACGCAGCATCTCGTTCCCGCCTTTTCAGGGAACAGGGTTACAGCAAAGTAACCCGAGACGTTTTGGCTAGACCGGAGAACTACACATATGACACAGAACAGCTCTGAAATCCCTACGTCTTTGGAGAAAATCATGTGGATTAAAAATTATCCCCTTCAACTCCCCCTAACTGGCCCAATAGTGAATGTATATGCTTCTGGAATGACCGGACAGTTATTCAGCAAAAAACTACCTTCATCTCTCTCTCTCTCGACATTTCTCCTGACTGCCCCAAAGAAACCAATAGAGAAGATTGGTCAAACCATTTGGGATTTATAATGATATGCTTTGGAATTACACAAAAAATTATTTTCTCGGATTTAAGCCGGAACGGTGGCTTTGATTTGATTGTCAATGGTATAATTTATTCTGTCTCTTCGACTTCAAGGAAAAACGAGAGACTGCATTGCATCTGGCTGTCTTATTAGCTGACCGGATGTCACTGCACATGGTGGACTTTTTGGTACACAACTGGTGAGACTGTTGTTATTCATTGCTTTTGGCCAAAACATGGTATTGGTGCCAAAAATTGTGAAAATTTTTAGATAGGATCATATAACGCAATTTTTCATGATACTTTATGCTTTTTATCTCCCGAACTATGCTTCGTTTTTTGTAAGTGTCCATACACATTTATATCTTTATCAGATAAAGAGAAACACATTTGCTAAATACAATTTCATGCCCGTTTACGTATGTACAGTAGTGTACGTAAGTTTTTCAAATTCAAATATTTCAGTGATCTTAATTATTCTGATGAAACTTGGCCAATTGGAATTTCACATGAAAAGACATAAATCTAAAAAAGTATATTATTTTAAAATTCTAAATTGTTAAGATATTGCAACCATGAATTTGACATGGTTATGGACATGGACAGATTTTTTTTTGAAGAAATCCTTAATTTTGCACGGAATTCTTTCATTTAAACAACAATTTTGCACAGGTCATATGTTTCTAGAAACTTACACCAATCTTAGTATGAATATTCCTGAAGAAATATGGATAATTTGCATTTTAAATTATTATTGCTTGAAGTGAGACAGTATAACGCTAAAAAATGGCTATTTTTGGGCCACATCATCTCTTTAAACCAGTTGAAGTTAGCAACTTGAAATTTTTAGGGAAGCAAGATTGGACATTTCCATGTTGCATGCATTTCTTTGGCACACACATTTTCTGTATTTTATATATACCATAATAAAAAATGTAAATAAATCAGCACCAATTCTGTGTTTTGGCCAAATACTTTGACATTTATATCTGATATCAATCAAAGTAGTTCAAAGTGGAACACAATCTGGATATTTCAACAGAAAATGTTGTTTGAGACAAGAATTTCATGGCTTGTCTCATTTCTTTCAGTAATAATATAGATGCACAGACTGTGAAGGGAAACACTGCACTGCACTACTGCTGTCTGCACAATAAAACAGAGTGTCTGAAGCTCCTGCTGAAGGCCAAAGCCAACACACATATCAGTGAGAAAATCAATCTTTGTGTCATTATTTCATGTATTTAATTCAATAACAGGTATAAAGCAATTTTCTAAGTTTATATAAAAAAAGGTTTGTTATAATTGTGGATGTAAGTGTCTAAAAATGATGTACCTTATGAAGTGAGGGCATGCTGGAAACTGTTGTTCTTATAGAAAATGAAAATGGTGAGACCGCCCTTGATATCGCTCGAAGACAGAAGCACACTCACTGTGAAGAACTGGTACACTGCATTTCTGTTGTTTTTTATTAAAGATTATGTCATAGCGCACATTCCCTAACAACCAGATAGATATGTCTTTAACTTTCCAATGTTGTTTTTTTGATTAAACTTCACATAAAATACAAGCCATAAAATATTTGAGTTTATTGTTCAGATCCAGCAGGCTCAGAATAACCAGTTCAACATGCACATTCACGTTGAGTATGAGTGGAGACTGCGGCAAGACGACTGGTACGAGAGCGATGATGACCTGGAAGAAAAGGTCATTCTTTATGTAATAATAATCATAATAATCTAAATATTAATAGCAGTTGTTCCAAAGATTGACAAAAAAAACTGTTACAATGTTAACATCTAGACTGTTGTATGAAACGAGACATTTTTAAAATTCTACATAGTTCACATTTGCTGTACTAAAGTACTAAAGTGATGCACCTCCGTGTACAGCTAGGCCCTGTGAAAAAGGATCGTTTTGCTCGTCCATTGAGTGTGTACCACAGCAGTTCATCTCATAATCGCAGAGGAGGAGTTGGAGGAGGAGGTGGAGGAGGAGGTGGAGGAGGAGGTGCAGTCTTCTGTGTAGGCCGCAGGCTGCCTCCGTCACGAAGCGAGAACCGGCGGGAGATGTACGCTGTTCCCAATCCACAGACACGCAGCTTGGACAGTCCTCCACCTCCTCCACCATCTTCACCAGCACCTCCTCTGCCCCCGAGAGTGAAAGGTAAGATATGATTCCTGACTCATCTGACTTACATGTGACCTACACCAGCTCACAATGATATGCACCATCTTTGCTGAACACTTTGCTGCGGTTGTGGTTACATCTTTGCTGAACTAAATGTTCCTCATTTTTAAAAAGGGGACGGGCAAACGGAAACTAGAATCAGGTGTGGACCTTGTGTGAAACATGCTTGAGTTCCTCTGGGAATATACACAGTATCCGTATACAAATTTCGTTGTGTTGGTTCGACTTCAACCAGATTTTTAAATAAATGTAAGCATGTTACAGTCAGTGGCACTGGTGGCTCAGTGGAAGGTGTTTAGCCTGCCATGCGGAAGGCCCGGGTTCGATTCCCAGCCAGTGCCCAAACTCCCCAGCCACTGTGGTTGACAATGTATACAGTAGACATCATAAAGATATTTCATTAAATATTTTTTACATTCTTCAAGGCGGATGGCTAAAACGTTATTACACAATATGTTAATATTCTGTTGTGTCATATCGATGGCAACATTTTAAATTCATGGTGAAATCATGGTTAACACTATAATATAGCCACATCGACATAACAAGTCAAAATACTGTACATGTGGTGTTTTATAAGCACAGGGACAGCAGGTATAAATACATGTGTAAATGGCTTATAATGGTTAAATATATTTGGAGGCTCCCTGTCCATGTGTGTTAATATTGTTTATTTTTTTTAACATACAAAACATATAGAACAAGTAAGCAATGCTTTAGACAAACAGTTCAATTCAATTATATTTTTAACAGTGCTTTTAGAGCAACTTTACAAACATTATGGAAATGTGCATGAAATTTGAGAACATGTGTATGAATCAGATAGTCATCAGATAGTCCCTGATGAGTAAGCCGAGGGCGACGGTGGCAAAGGAAAAACTTCCTGAGATGGCACTAGGAAAAAACCTTGAGTTGTATTTGGGTGATGAATTGTTTTGCAGTCATCCTGTGTGTTAGGAAGATGGAAGTTCAGTATAACAGATGATGTCCAGTTTGTTATTGGAGGCTCAGGTATGAAATTTCAGTTCTGAACTATTGAGCTACAGTATGAGGACAGGATTGTCTTCATGGTCAAGAGGAATCGTCCCCAGACACCCACAGACACCTAATACACCTGCTGTTCACTACTCAATAATTCATTTACGGCATATGTAGCAGTTATTATGCACAATTAGGAACATTGTTAGTTATAAAAATAGTTCAAATCAGTTGTAAAACTGTAATAAAACAATACAGAATTTGAATTATGAATTGAATATGAATGGTCTGTGGTCTCCTCCCATCTCTGTTTCAGTACCAAACATCCCTCCGCCTCCTCCTCCTGTCAGTCCGCCAGATGGGTGGGGTGAGGTCACTTACAATACAAAGAGAACTCCTCCTCCTCTAGTGATCCGACATAAGCGGACCTATTCTGAACCCTCGCCTCAGGTGCCTTACAGCCCTCGTGTAGACTGCTGCCCTGCTAGTGCTGGTAAAGGCACTTCTTCTTCCCTCTGTTTCCAGAACCATACTTACTGTACAAGTCTCAGAGTCAGTTTTAATTTAAATCTTTTGGGATTTTTTTCTTTTTCTTTGATAGATTATGGAGTTCCGCCAAGTCCTCGAGGCTTTAGTGTTCAAGATTCATCTTTTCAGAAGTGTGGGTAAGTTCCTTCACCTCTAAATGCAGAAAATATCTGCCCTCTGCTGGTACGATGTGGAAATTATGAAATATTATTCATTCTTTAGGCCATGTGCACAAAACAATCCAAGAAAAATATTTTTTTTAATAACTTTTAGCAACTAACATGCTTTGTGAATTGCTCTAAGACCTACAAGTCATATTATTAGTCTTCAAATTAAATTTGCACAACCATTAAAGCAGCCTGTTAAAAACCAATTGGGGCCCAGTCATCTAAAATATTTCTGTATTTTTAATACATAAATACATTAAATACATTTGAAATAAATGTGACCCACAACAAAAAATCAGGTATTAAGTGGCATCTTGGGTGATTTGAGTTGTGCATATTTTAAGATTCAGCTTTATTGCGATACTAATTTCAAAAGTCTTGTTGCTGAGATATGGGCAGTGTGATTTTGTTTACTGGGAGGACCTCGGAACAAATTCTCCAATCCTATTTAAATGACGATTCTGTAATATAATAAGAAAGAGGGAACCCTCAGGATCAGGATTTCCCTCTACCCTGAAAAAATAAATTTGCCAGCAGCATGGTTTTTGTAGTGAAAACCATCATAGCTGCAGAATCTAGCTTGAATAGAGTTCATTAAAAGGCTTTAAAGCAATCTTTAGGATTTAAACTTTCTCAGTTCTATTAAAGGACCAGGAAGATAATGTATTTATCAACCAATGTTTGCCAAAATTATAAAACTGATACATTTCACCTACTGCATACTATTGGCCATAGCACAAAAATAACCTTTTAGACTTGATACATGACTTGATATAACGGGTCACAAATAATTTATAAATATAGAAGAGAATAAGGCAGCGTGGTGGGCTAGTGACTAGTAGCCTCACACCTCCAGGTCGAGGAGTTTGCATGTTCTCCCCGTGCTTGGTGCGTTTCCTCCGGGTACTCCGGTTTCCTCCCACAGTCCAAAGACATGCATATTAGGCTAACTGTCATTCCCAAATTGTGTATGTGTGTGTGTGTGTGTGTGCCCTGTCGTGGATTGCCACCCTATACCCTCGCCCAATGTCCTAAGTCTCCTGGGATAGGCTCAAAGCCCTGCCACTCTGTACATAATAAGCAGTATAGAAGATGAATGAATGATTGAGAATATTGTTAATGAAATTGAGATTATTTCAGCTCAGGGTCTCCAAAGTACACTGTACCAGTGACGGCCCTCAACCCACTGTCTGAACTGCCAGAACGATGTAAGTCCTCATTCATCTCCCTTTTTCTGTGTCTCTTTATTGTCATGTTTTTCATTTATGCTGATATTCTTCTTATAGGCGTTATACTGCATTCAGTGTGTTTGAGTAAAATGATGAGTCTGTAACGACAAAATGGAAAAGAAAAAAACGATTTAGTATTAAATACGAACAAAACAGTGCCCTTTAGTCTAAAGCAACATAAAGCAGTAATATAACCTGTGTCCTTCATCACTGATTTGTCTGCAAGTGATAATAAAATCATTGTTATATGATTACATGGAAACGAAACGTAACCTGAGTGAAAGAGTCGGTTCTCACTTCTCCCAGTGATGCGTGGTGTATTTTTAGGATCGAAACACACTGTGGGGTGTTCCTTTTTTTAACAGCGGGGTGGGATGAAGGATTCTAGTGTAGTTCAAAAAGACAAGCGGATATAAATCTCAAACTAATTGTTTTTAATTGAAGGAACACCTTTGCATGATAAAACTGTTGCCTTTCTTGTACTTGAAGTCAAAGTGGTGGCTTAAATATGGCCAGGGGTTTGCTTCATAAGAATTTGATGGCATTTCGCTTTCAGCTGTGTCTGCATCACTGCCATCTGTTTTGTCCGTCTCCATCGTTCTTGTGAGTTTAGCACGTTTGCTCTCCCCGCCCATCAATCAATCAATCAATCAATCATTTTTTCATTTTCATTCATTTATTTTTTACTCAGTAGTGAATATGATTTAAAATGTAGAAAAGTACAATACTTCAAACAAAACATACTTAAATAAAAGTAAACTTACTGATTTTAAAAACTACTTTAAAAAGTAGAGGTACAAAAAAAAACTACTCAATTATACGAGTAAATGTAATTCGTTACTTTCCACCTCTGTTAGATAGCCAGTTTTAAGTAAAGTCTAACAGCGGTTCTAACTTCTGTAAGGTGTAAAAGTTATAGTTTTAAAGGTGTGATGTTGAGGTCATTTACAGGGCACATGACATTACATATAAGTTGAGAAAGTCTTGACTTTCTTAACTTTCTCAGGAACTTCTACCACCATTGCTATCTTGCTATGGGGAAGTTCCCCACTCTGTTATGCATTTCAAAGGAAGGATGAGATAAATTTATTTGTCATTTCCTGCAGGTCTTCAGTCAGAGTGTGACAGCCACACCTCCCACTTCCTGTATGCAACTGTTCAGAGCAGAAGCAGCTCGGGGCGACAGGGAACAGCGTTCTCCCCCACTTCCCCCCGCTCCCTCAGTCTGGACTCTAATGGGAGCTCCTCATCCTCCTGCTTCACCACCCCACACCCAATGCCCAGACGAATCACAGTGAGCTCATCGTGTGTCCGCAAATGACATAACTTCTTTAACCACAGGCTGACTTACTGCTGATTGAATCACCAGTGAGCTGTGTGTTGCGGTTGACATAATGTGTCAGGGCTGTGCTCTGTGTTCTACTCAGATGAAGTCGAAGCTGAGACGGGTTAAAGCCATGTATGACTGTGTGGCTGATCATCATGACGAGCTTACCTTCAGTGAGGGAGAGGTACTGGTGGTTTTAGCCGAAGAAGACACTGATTGGTGGGTGAGTAGTAACGTGCTGACCTTTGGTCTATATAAAAGCACAGATGTTAAAGCTTCCTCTCCATGAGGCCCACTTCCCACTTTTCTTAAAAACATATCCAAGAACAATAAAAAAAGAGCTGAATTATTTAAATTGATATAAATAAAGTGCATAAAAGTGTCATAAAAGTACCTTCAATGTCACGTCTCAGTATCATACAGTCCCAAAGAGGAACAATGTGTTATTCAAATTCCTCTATACAGCATTTTAATGCTTTCTCTCTTCCCAGAACCCCCGACTTAACTAAAAAATGTTGACTATATATTTTTTCTGGGGTATCAATTGTAATAAGCTAAAACATTTAATACAAGAAACAATAAAAAAATATTATAGTTTAATAAATATATGGATGAAGGGAGGGAAAGATTTCAGTAACATTGAATCTAATAGCAGTGGTCTAATACAAGCATTCTCAAACTTTTTGGGCAAATGTAGCAGGAACTGACTCTCCACTCTGTGAGCTCTGCGAGTATTGTAGCTCTGATAGAACACATGCTGTGTGCATCAAGTTTACGCATGCGTCATCCTTAGTTAATTAAGAAACAAATCGCTTTCTCTCTACGCATATTTTATTGTGTGTACTGAGTTAGGCGTCCAAGAGTCTCCGGTGGACTTAAACAACACCCTTCATGTGTAGCTCTGGTCACCACAATAAGCCGTGCAGGACCAATTTAAGGAATACATTTCAGGATATAGGTAGCTCTCTAGAGGGAACAAAAAATAGGGAGGAGATAGTGAAGTTCTGTGGCAAAGAGTCTCATGTGTCTCAACATGAGGTTTTTGAATACTTTGTGCAGCCTGCAGTCTTTTTTTAGCAGTGGTGTATTTTAAGTCCCATTTGTATAACTTTCAAGATTTATGCAGTCTTTATACTGAAGTCTCTAATCACCAACAATCTTTTCTCTTCCAGCATGGCTACGTTGAGGGACAGCCAAACAAGACTGGCCTGTTTCCTGCATCCTTCGTTTCCATATTGTCTGAATGACACGTGACAAAGACAAAGAAAGGTAGAAACACTGGACGACTTCTGAGCAAACAGTGATTGAGAGCCCATATGTACAAGAACGATCAGTATTAAAAGGCAAAGACATCCGTCTCGTGGGCCATGAATCTTACATAAACACTGAGTTCTTGCTAATTCAGGTTAGGATTATTATTTTTCTTGTTTTCATAAACCAGAAAAACAAGCATTACCACCGTTACTGTTTTAAGGAGAATCGGCAAGGGCATAATATTTTCAGCTGTGCAGTCAGAAACTGCTTGCTGGCCATAATGAAAACTCAGCTGTATGGTACATTTTAGGTGATTCTTCATTAATGTTCTCTAAACGGTAAAAAAAAGGACCATATTTCATCAGTTTTAAATTAGAGTTGTTATTACCATTATTTGTAAAGTGTTAGGTTTGACATTTTGTTAAAGGCTGGTTTCATCTTCTTTAGAATAACATTGTTGTCCTTTTTTCTTTTGCACAAAAATGCTGTTTTTATTCATCCTTAATATAGAGTACATCTTGAAAAATTTGAATATCATGAAAAAGCACATTTTGTTTAATAACTTAATTTACTCATATATATATATATATATATATATATATATATATATAAACACGTATAGTTTAGTTTCTTTGCAGAGGCTGGAGTGTACACAGCACAGATGTCTTCAGGAAATGGGCTATAACCGTTACGTCCCTAGTATCAACCCACTCCTTAACCACAGATGAGCCATCCTGAACCATTGCTCAGTGGTTTAGAGTTCTCTTTTCAGATGAAAGTTAACTTTGCATTTCATTTGGATGTTATGGTGGCACAGTGGCTTAGTGGTTTGCACTGTTGCCTTGCACCTTCAGGTTCTGAGTTTGATTCCTGCCTCAGGGTCTGTGTACGTGGAGTTTGCATGTTCTCCCCGTGCTTGGTGGATTTCCAAACAAGCTGGTGTTGGTTCGCTGGGTTTTATCAAGCCATCCACCAGGAGATTTTAGAGTAGTTCATCCTTTATGGAATTTCCTTTTTCCAGCAGGTCTTAGCACCTGTCCACACTGCCAAAACTACCACTAACTGGTTTACTGACCATGATATTACTGTGCCTGATTGGCCAGCCAACTCGCCTGACCCGACCAAAGAGAGTATATGAGGTTGGGTAGATGAGAACTACCTGAATCAACAATACAGACACACTGAAGGCTGCAAAGCAACCTGTTCTTTAATAACTCCTCAGCAGTGCCACAGGCTGATCTCCTCCATGCCATGCCGTGCTGAAAGAATTTTTTTTTAAAAATTTTCAAGATGTTAAAACTATACTATCTAATATTGACACATCTAATGTTACTCAAGTTGGACACAGGTTGTTAGATTTTTTTTTTTTCACATTGATGAAGTCAAAAGGTTCTCTGTTTACCTTGACATAAAGTGAAGTGTCCTGAGAATCCAGTCATGATTCACCTGCAACATCTGACAGTCATTTCAGATTCAAGTACCAGTTGGTCTTCTACTAGTTTGTAGCCATAAAACTGCTCTTTCTGGAGTATTTTGAGTGCTAAAATACACTAGCATTCTTAAATGTTAAATTGCAGCACTCCGCAGGCCTGATATTATCATATAATTGGTGTAAATTTCACTGGGTGTTGGGCAATTACAGTAAATGGGCAAGCCTAGTTTTTGGCTTGAATGTATAACCATACAAGATTATTATGTAAGTCCAATGATTAGACAGTGTTCATTATTTAAGTACAAAACAGTAAAGTCACCTGAATTGTGATTTTTAAACAAACACATTGTAATTCCTTAACTAATGATTGACTCATGATGGCTCAACGATATATTTAGTTGTGTGTACGTGTTGAGTTAATGGATTAGGTTTATGTGAACCATTTTTTGTTTTACATTGTAAACTGGTATTAAGCTGTCCTCATGGGAAAAAGAGGATCTCCTTATAAAATAATTAAAGATTTTTCACAACTTTTCAAGTGATCTGCCTAAAATGGGTGTCCACTCTTATCAATGGTGGGCCAGTGTTCAAGTATACCCTGCCTGGGCCGGAAAAAAAAATAGCTTTGATTACAGCACTGGTGGCCAGTTCCAGAACCACCCAGTTGCCTAGAATATGCCTGTATCAACAGGGAAAAAACTCAATAGATGTGTCTTTCAGCACATTCAGGTCATTAGCCGATTTAAATTTAATGCCACATAACGTTGCTGAGCCTAGACTAGACAACCTGAAGCAACCCCTGATCATTACCACAGATCATAACCAGAGGTTGGTACAGTGGCCGCTGTGCATGATGTGTGCAGGACGCTTCCCTTTTTATCCTGACGCACGCTCTGGTATAGGGTCAGTCTGGACTCATCAGACCACATGACTTTTTTCCATTGCTCCGTAGCAAACTGAAGCCTTTTTCCATATTTTTCCTGAGTATTTTTCTTATGGCCACACAGCTGTTTAAGTCCCAATCCTGTGAGTTCTCTTTACATTGGGCGAGTATGGAAATGCTCTTACTTTCCATAGAACAGTTTATACTGTTGATATTGTACCATGCAACTTTACTAAGTGTTTAAGTGACCTCCAACTATGATTTTTTTTTTCCGTCCACCATTCTTCCAGCACTATTGTGACTGTTTTTTTTGGTTTTTTTTTACCTGAAAAGATATGAACCTGTTTGGTGACTTGAGAGCTCACATATGTCAATGTGTGGACATGTATGTGTATTTAAATGTTATGCGTGTTGAATTCCAAGAAAACAGGACAAAATGCTAGGCCAAACATTTTAAAAGTAATGTTTAAACTGTTTTATTTTATAAATAACAAGTAACCAAGATGATTGATTCATTCTTTATTTTTCTACTTGCACACTTGAGTACAAGTTAAGACCTGTGACTATGTTTGTGATGTCATTATGTTTATAACTGAAAATCATGTTTATCTTTGTCGTTTCCTTCAAGTCTATGATAAAGTACAATTGAAATTAAAAAACTATTTAATATATCTGTAAAATGTAATAGCAATCTGTATTACCAATTAAAATGTTTTGCTATCTACTCTCAACTTTTTATTGTTCATCATTTTAAATATTTGACATTTTGAATAATAAGATAAGATATACCTTTATTCGTCCCATAGTCTCGAAATTTCTTCATGCTACGGAAACGGATCCATATCCACTAAATTATTTTCATGCATGTATAAAATAGGCCATCTATCTATTCTTCCATCTCAAAAGGAATGATTATCTTTAGTGAATCTGTGCTCAAGACAAGACTTTAAGTGTCAGTAGACCACAGTAATAAACACAGGGCAATGAAGTGTACAACAAAAACCACAATACATTCATAAATATATATATTAAAAAATAATAATAATTAAACCACAGTCATGTAACAAAGAAAACTTGGCAAGAAAAAAACTGTAAAAGAAAAAAAAAAATGAAGGTTTAGGATTTTCACTATTGTGAAAGAGATTAATTGAGCCACAGTGCAGCCCTGTTTCATGTCTGTCTGCTTTGCTTGTTGCTAAAAATAAAAAAGGTAGGAGGTGTTCGTATGCATGTTACTAAAATACAGAAAATAAAATAACAGTAAGGAAACAATGACTAGAATTAAATTACTTCACTGCTTTGAAGTAGAAAAGGCCACAGATCCATAATGCTGAAAACAGCTGAGGTTTCAAAACATCATTTACACCAACAATGCCTCACATATTGTGAAAAAGAGAATACTTATAAAACACCCTGTAGCACTTGGGATTGTCCTTTGACCTTCTATATCTGTAGTCTTGTTCGATTGTTACCAAAATCCATGCGGATACCCATGACATAGTACAGTCCAAAAAAAAAAAACAATGCCTAGTTATTGCCATTTTCCCTCTGTGTCAAATGAAAACAGTTTTCATGTCTGTAGAGAACGACACTTTCCTTAGACATTCCTTAATTATAACTCAAACTGTGTCTTGTTGTCTTAGACATGACTAAGGGGTTTAATGTCAACAGGTTTTAACCATTGTTTTGCTCATTGTATTCTTTGCACTGGGCCAAAAATGGACAACCCCTAAATCTGCATCTCTAAGGCTATTAGGTTTAGCACAGTGTCGACAAATTCAGCCTTAAGCTGCTTGCCATAGCTGCTTTTGTCTGCTCACTTTCTTTAGTTTCTGAACCTTTACATAAAACTGGTGCAGTATAAAAAACAAGGCAAGAAACAACAGAATATCTGTAAAACAAACTAATAATAATTAAGGACTGTTTGGTCTGTAGAGAATACAGCTTGTTGTCAGTGGGTTTGGTTCAGCGTAACTCACAGTGGTTATTTAACAGCTGGGCAGGTCATAGCTGTTTGTGGCACTTCTTTGGCTCGGCTTTACTCCATCGTATGCTTACGTAGCCCCAATGTATTCATTAAATGTCATTAGGAGACATACTTTCCCCCTTTGTGTAAGTGTAGAGTTTAATTTTGCCTGCTTCGTCCAAATTCCGAATGATCTCATTTTCAAAGTCAGCATTGTGCACACCTGTCTTGCGGAATGCTCCAGCATATTTGTTATTCTCCCAGTAGTGATGCCAGTTCCCCTTTGAATCTGCACCGTACCCAAACACTGAGACCTGGAGGGAGGAGAAACAACAAAATGATTATCTATTTACTTGTCTGTCTGTCTATCTCTATCTCTCCCTCTCATACAGACACACACACCTACATACACTACCGTTCAAAAGTTTGGGGTCACTTGCAAATTTCTTTGTTTTTGTTTAGTGATTTATTTTCTACATT
>JAQQZT010000016.1:13265444-13280997 GCA_030068275.1 Clarias platycephalus | reverse complement strand
TGTGTGTGTGTGTGTGTGTGTGTGTGAGAGAGAGAGAGAAAGAGAGAGAGAGAGATTTCCTGGAATGTTGAACCAGGAAAACTCACACACACACACACACACACAGAAAAGAAAAAAAAAAGTTAGTAGAGATAAGACCCAAAATACTGGGCCGTGTCATTAGGAGTCAGGGAGACCAAGACACTGAATATGTGGGAGGCAGAAAAGTGTTATATGAAACATACCTTCTGATGTTTTTTTTCTGGCTTAACTCCCAGAAATCCACATTTTAAATGTTTTTTGGTTCATATCTTCCAAAGAAATTATGGTACATTCAAATGTTTTATTTAATTTTCTTATTTATTTATTTATTTATTCATGACTACAATGACTAGATTTCTTTGTATTCTGCTGAATTCAGCTCGTATCAAGTCCAGGCCACTTCCTCCTCCACTTACATATAAACTGTGTGTACAGGAAGTGTTGAGTGGATTAAAGTTAACTAAAGATTAAAGAAATACTCTGTTAATTTAATATAAAGGAGCTAGATCTAAGTTTTTAAAAGTAGGGAAGGCCCCCAAGGGACTCAAGTGTGTGTTGGTAGGTGTGTGTGTAAAATAGGGAATCGTCCCGTATTTGAAAGCTGAAAGACTTGTTCCGTATTAAATCGATATGAGACACCATATGTTCCGTGTTTTTGAGAGACAGTTTAATGAACTCTATGGGAGAGAAATATTATGCTATATTCTGACTTGTATGCAACGCAAACAGTCAATAGATAGAAGGAAACCCCATGTTATGTTCTCTACAGAAACAGAGAACAGAGAGTGCGCTTCTCATTGGTCAGAACTCACGACTCTGAAGAACTGATATATACATTCTGATTATTTGTATTACAAAACTTTGTTATCCCAGTGTGTAGCAATTAATGTTGACTATATTATGTGTAGTAACACATACAAGCCTATAATAGCTCATATACATATACTTTAAGATGTAAAAAAAGATATATACATATACTTGTAAGATGAAAAATTATATATATATACATACGATGGGCAACCACATCAAACCGGATGGAAACTTGTGAAATTTCTTCTAAATGATGGCGTAAAATGCTTATGTGTTAAGGGGGGGTGGCAGGGGTTAACCTTCACAGTTAAGAGGGGAAGCGAAAGTACAAATCTCACTACAAAATCACTACACAGAAGGCCTTCTGTAGAACTGTAGAAAAATGCAGCACATTTCACTGTTATTAAAGTTATTATATTTCTTCATGCATAATTATCTCAACATGTACATGGAGCTACTGTATACAGTGGAACCTTGGATTGCGAGTAACTTGGTCTGCGAGCCATCCCCATTTATTGCACTTTTTGGTTGACTCAAGTGGTGCTCTCTTGAATGACGACCAGGCCAATATGATCGCCTTTAGCTCCCTTCTCGCTAGGAGAATGATCCTGTTTAAGTGGAAGGAGTCGTCGCCACCAGTGGGTGCTTACTGGATTAAAAAGGTCTTGTATTTTATTCATCTGGAAAAGATTGGCTATTCTATAAAGGGATCCACTCAGGAATTTTATGATGTCCATTTATGAGCTATTTTGAAAATATATAAATGCAGATAAATTGGATCTGTAATAAAAGATTTCCTTTTTAGTTTCTGCTTCTAATACTTGCTGTTTTGTTTGTTTGTTTGTTTGTTTGTTGTTTTTTTTGTGAGGTGGGGGACGGGTATGGGTTGGAAAAAAATAATGTACAATGTATGTATGTCTATGTAACTTGGTTATATTACCAATTAAAAAGACTTTTAAAAAATCTACTAATAATACTGTAGTAGGTGTACGCTGTTTCTGCCGAGTATCACATGATCACAACTGAGCCAATTATTCCTTTACTGTATATCTGGCATAAAACGTCCGTTACAGACTCTGTTACTCTGTTACTGTACTTTACTCAGATAAGGTCAGTGTTCATGATGCAACAATAAGAAATAGACTGGTCAACAGTCTTTGTGCAATATTAAAATATTTAATAATCTAAATAATTTAAAGTGTGGCAAATATGCAAACAAATGTAAAAAATAAAAATTTTCACACCACAGTTTATATATATATATACTGTATGAGTGGAAATGAAACTGGAAGCATGACCTGATGATCCACTACATTTTGACACATGTTTATCTATAAACATTGGTGTGGAAAACTCCTATATATATATATATAGTGCATATAGAAAATATAGTGCATCATCAAGTCATCCTTCAAGTTTCATTTCCACTCAGCTCTACTTGCAGTTTGTTTAAACTAAGCTACTATATTTTTCTCCAATAGTCAGTTATAAAGTCAGATAAAGTCACTACACTTTCCACTAAGACCTTCAGTAAAACACACTGCACTTAGTTACAGCAAATCACATTTCACTGTTATTAAAGTTATTATATTTCCTCATGAATAATTACCTCAACACGTACATGGAGCTATTAAATACTGTATATATACTGTATATATACACACAGTGGAACCTTGGATTGGTTCGTCTCTCTCTTGCGCTGTGGGATTGTGGGTAATCGTCTCCCATGATCAGTGTCAGTGTGCGTGTGCATCACTGTATATTACTGAATATCCGGCATAAAAGTAACAAAGTTATAAAAAGAACATCATGCCAACAGTCAAACGTGGTGGTGGTAGTTTGATGGTTCCATAATTGATGGAACCATGAATTCTGCGCTCTACCAGAAAAATCCTGAAGAAGAATGTCCGGCCATCAATTTGTGACCTCATGTGCGCTTGGGTTATACAACAGGACAATGATCCGAAACACACCAGGATGTCCACTTCTGAATGACTCAGAATAAGGTTTTTGAGTGGCCTAGTCAAATTTGGAACTTAAATCTGAATGATTTTCAACCTCCAATGTGACTGAATTAAAACTATTCTGTAGAGAGAAGAGTGGGCCAAAATTCCTCTACCGCAATGTTAAAGACTTATTGCCAGTTATCGCCAACAACCAGACATTCTGTTTATTACTTAATACTTGTATTAATAACTTTATGTTGGCTTATCTTCGTGCAATATTAAAATTAGTTTAATGATCTGAAGCATTTAATTTGCGGCAAATCTGCAAAAAAAAATTATTTAATAAATTAGAAAGGGGCAAATACTTTTCCACACCAATGTTTATAGTTAAACATGTGTCAAAATGTAGTGGATCATCAGGTTATGCTTCCTGTTTCATTTCCACTCAGGTCTACTTGGAGTTTGTTTAAACCAAAGCTACTGTAATTTTCTCCTATAAAGTCAGTTATAAAGTCAGATAAAGTCGCTTTAGGAACTTCTGTAAAACTGTAGGAAAGTGCATTTAGTTAATGCAATGGAAACCAGATTTCACTGTTATTAAAGTTATTATATTTTTTCATGAATTATTAGAATCATAATTGTGTTTCAGTAAAATAGGTTTAATCCGAACCTCAACGTGTATGTGAAGCTAATAACAATATACATATATAAAGGTATTTATAAAAATACTGTGTATAAGCTGGAGACTTGGGGCACAAGGTGGGGTACAACCTTGGTGTTGGGTGCAAATACTTTGCCCTTCGCAGGGCATTCAAACACATACACACGCTCATTCAAAGCACTTTGGGCAATTTGGGAACGCCAAATAGGCCTAATCTGCATGTCTTTGGACTGTTGGAGGAAACCGAACTTGCTGAAGGAAACCCACCGAGAATGGGGAGAACATGCAAACTCTACGCACACAGACCCGGACCCTGGAGGCACAAGGTGACAATGCTAATCACTAAGCCATAATTTTATGATTCATGTTCACAAATCTTATCAATACATGTAACCAGTTAAAAGATATACATAAATAAAAATGTTCATGTCATAAAGCTGCACTGAGGTTGTCAGTGAGATTAAGTTTTACAGTAAAAGTCCTCCCTGGCCTGACTACAAAAAGTATTTTGCTTTAATTTTGGTTGCGGTGCTTCCCCTCCACACCAGCAGGGGGCGCGTTGTTAAAAGTTACTACCCCATTCACATTCAACAACAAAGCAAAGCACAGCTCGTCCATTGCTATGCTAGCGAGTTTGCGTAACAGAGTGTAGCTGGGGTTTTCACCGGAGCGCACAGAAACAACCATGGCAAGTAATTTACTGTATATTTACGGTGCTGTATTTCACCCGGAACATGACTGTGTGTAAATACAGCTCTGAATTAGCACTGACATAGTGTGTTAGCAGAAGCGGCTTCTCCTCACTGCTACAGGGCGTTGTCTAGCTAGGTGGATAGCTTGTTAGCATGCTAACTTCACACTGGACAGTCTGTAATGTTCGAGTTAATTTAATATGCGCGGTCCAGTAACGGCAGAATGAATTTCAGCTCGTTATTTAATAATGAATCTGTCAGTTAGCAATAATAAAATAAAATTAGAGCTAGCACGGTAGCTAAATGTACCACTGCTAATGTTAAATCTTTAGCTTTGTTGACATGAGTACTGACAAACATGAGACAAATGTACAAACGGATATAAATTACTTTATATGATAGTAAACCAGTACGTTTGCTTTCGCAACAGAATAGAAGTTGTTTAAGTTAGTGTCACACACTGATCAGTCATAACATTATGACCATCTGCCACCCTTTTGCCACCATAACAGTGATGCACTGTGTGTCTGACACCTTTCTATCACAACCAGTCTAGGGCTGTAGCTATCGAATATTTTAGTAAGCAAGTCTTCTACCAAACATTTAATCGAGTAATCGGATAAAATGTACTCTTGCTTAATTTAACAACAATGTAAAATTTATAAGAGGAACAAAGATTAATTGCTTTTCTTTTTAGAAAAATCTACTTTATTTTTTTAAATGCATACAGCATTTTATCAAATATAAACATTGTCGTTATTCACAATACAAGGAACCAGCTTAAAGTTGACTGAGATGAATTAAGTGCATTACAGTGTCATATATTCTTATTTCAAAGCCTTTTCTCAGATGCAAAAACTAAAAAAAAGGTGTTTCAAATGACTTTAAGTATCCAAAAAACTAGGGCTCACATTAAAAAAAAATAATTATATAAAAACACTAAGTTGTGCAGCTAAACTTTCAGAACTAAAAGTTTCAAAAAATCTACAGCTCAGGCATAACCATAGCCTTTACTGACAATTTCTGTCATTTTATCCTTCTGGTTTCTTCTTCTCTTGGCTCGCTGATAATTTTATCGCTCCGTTCCACTTTGCATCCCGCAACAGAACGGTCCCTCAAATCAATACACAGCTAACTGTTTACGTCTCCGTCAGCTTTGAAGAGTTACTCGAGGAATCGTTTCAGCCCTACAACCAGCATTAACCTTTTTCTCAATTAGACCTACCATAGCTCTTCTATTGGATCAGACTACACGGCCCAGCCTTCGCTCCCCATGTGCGTCAGTAAGCCACACATGACCTTGTCACAAGTTTGGATTTGTCCTTTAGCAGTCACAATCTAATCCTTGTCAAAGTCACTCAAATCCTTACACTTACCCATTTTTTTCCTGCTTCCAACACATCGACTTCAAGAAAAAAGGTTAATTTGCTGCCTAATATATCCCAGCCACCATTTTAATGAGATACTGAAAATGTAGCTACTGTAAGAAGAGTCAAATTGTAATGGTTAAAATTAAAAACTGCAGGTCTTGTGGGATGTTCCTGGTCTGCAGTGGTCAAGACATACCAAAAGTGATCCAAGGAAGGAAATCCGGTGTCCTGGGTGGCCAAGGCTTACTGATGCACATGGGGAGTGAAGGCTGGCCCGTGTAGTCCAGTCCAATAGAATACTTTTAACAGTATTGCTGTAGGAATGATGACTGATTGTATACTCTACTGGGTAACATGGTTGTCAATTTTGACCCATAATTTCAGCGATATAACTTATCTGGCTAATCATTTCTCATTTTAATGAACAATTTAACATCAAAATCGAACAAATAATTGATTAAAAATCATAAAACATCTGTAATCCATAACAGTCTATGTTACATAGTCGGTCAGTTAATATACTCGATGACCGCAAGCTATTATAACTAAAATATTTAAAAGAAAAGGAGAACATTTACTTGAGTGTGTTTAAAATGTTTTCCATAGAGACGTAGTATCACATGGTTTAGGTCACTCGGCATTGGAACAAATAATTTTGAGTTACAGGACGAGGTTGGGTTGGTAACTTAGTTGACAGAACTTTTGCGGATACATTTCTATATTTTAGTTATTTAAATTAGAATCAATTTAGCATAGCTTTTTTTAGTATTTAAGCTTTTTAAATTTATTTAAAACTGTTGTTGTTAATCCTGAGCGATTTTATTCATTATTCTGAAACCAAGAAATCCGTAAATGCAAAAGCGGACGTGGTAAAAATGGTCAGTTTTTCCCTTAATAGATAAAATATGATCTTTTCCAAGTACAGATAGTCCCAGATTTACGAACATTTGAGTTAAGAATTTCTAAAATTACGAATGGATGAACATTGTATGAACATTCATAGATGAGAACAAATCGTGGAACAAAAAATATACTATGCAGTGCACCAGATACTAATATTTACACACTTATAAAAAATATTGCATATAATTGTAAGTGAATGTATAAAATATCCAAAGACCGGTATATGCGTGTGTGGTTTTACTGGAGAAATGAGTCAGCCTCCCCGGTTTCAGTGAATCAGTCAGTCCGGAAGCACTAATGATTGAAAATGGCTATCCTGTAAAGATGCCCTGATGGTGAATAATCCTTAATAATTTAGGAAAATCTTTAACAAAAAAAGAGAGTTCACAGTCTGATACAGTGGAAAGAAAAAAAGAAAAAGAAAAAAGCTCTGGGATAAAATGGTGTCCAGGATTCCCCTGGGGATTTAAAGGCGCAGAGACAACACTGTTACATTTGACATGTGTGAGATTCATTTTCTTACGTTTGGTTAAGTTTTTTTCGACGCTAGTCATCATTCAGATATTTCATTTCCCTGTTGTGTTTTTGTATGAAGGCTGAAGTCGAGGAGACGCTGAAGAGAATCCAGACTCAGAAAGGAGTGCAAGGAATCATCATCGTCAACTCTGAGGGTAATCAGTAACTTCACACTCTAATGATTTTCTTCCTTCATCCGATGTTTAGTCTGTGTATGAGCAGCACATTAACTCCCAGTTATAAGCAGTAACCTGATTTTCTCTTTGTTCTAGATTAATTAGAGTACACTAACAAAGTCACAGGGTTATATTAATACTCTCCTTTTTGTACAGTAACATTTCTGTATCTTGTTTACAGGGACAGCGGTGTTTAGGAGGAGTTTTACACTTTTTCACAAATTCTTCAGGAACATGCTGTAGTTTTTACGTCTTCTTAAGAGAGGAAAAAGGGAGGTTGGCCAGGGAATGAAATTAGTAATAAATGGTTTGTCATGTAGACATTCCACAACAGAAAATATAACAGAAAATGAGTGTTTGAATCTGATTGATCAAAGCGTTATTGTATACGCCAGCGTGGCAGGGACGGTTGTTCTGATGGTAAGATTTATGGCTACGATAACAGTTCCATACGCAGGAATTTGTACCATGTATGCACTTCATAAACCTAGACTATTAATACTAGGGTTTAAAATGTATTGTTTAACAAAATGATACTGTAATCATTGATGCGGAAATGTTTTTGTTAGGAAAGTTTATTTAACACTTATGAAAGGAATCCAGCATGTAAGCACTTTTTTAATCGCCAAAGATTCCCAGCTTAGGAAAGTCTTTCAGACAGAGTTGTTTATGCTTGCCTGCTTGTTGGTAAAATGACAGGCTGCATTTTTAGAGACTGACTGAGTGTGTGTGAAAGAGATGTGAAAATAAAGACTTGTCTCTTATGTTGTCTAACAATAAATTGGCATCATCATCTTGGAATATACCCATACCATCAGTGAAAAAAAACAAAAAAAAAACTGGTCATTACTGAATGCAGGTCATTAGCTGACTTAAGTTGTATTTTTTGGGGGCACATAATGTTTCTGAACCTATACCTGAGCAACAGAAGCAACTCAAGATCATAACACTACCTCCACAGGCATGTACGATTGGCACTAGGCATGATGGCAGCCTCGCTTCATCCACCTCTTTTCTTACACTTATGCTCAGGCATATTCTAAGATGACGATGGCAATTTAATCCAATGTCATGATTTTTTTGATTGGAGCTCACTTAAACGTTTGGTGAAATCAAATAGTAAAAAAAACATCTGAACTCAGAGCTACGTTTAATAGTGAAAGTGAGAGCTTTTCCATACACACACGCACAACAAAAGACAACAAGTGATTGAGACTAAACAGCTGTGTAGTCTTATTTACCCCACTGGTAAGTGGTTTTCTTGGGAAAAGCCTTCAGTTTGCTAGAGAGCACAAAGAATAGACTGTCATTGGAAAAGGGTCATGTGATCTGATGAGTCCAGCTGCTGTTGTTTTATTTATTTATTATTATTATTTTTTAACACTATATGATTTCACCAAACGTTTAAGTGAGCTCCAGTCATGACTATTCAAGTTTCTCGATGAATTTCTTCCTCGAAGATGATGGCTCACCACTGTCCTTCCAGGTTTTAATAATTCATTTTACAGTTCTTAACCCACTTTTAGTAGTTCCAACAATCTCCTTAGTTTTCTTAGCTTGATACAGGCCAATAATTTGGCCCTTCTGAAACAGAATAACATCTTGGCAACAAACACTGGATATGCCTTCTGACAGGATTGTTTAAGAAATGAGAAGCTACTCACTGCACCAGTTAGGGTTAAATAACTTGTTGCCTTCTCAAACATATTAATTGCTGCAGTAATTATCCAAGGGATGACTTTTTGCTTAGAAATTTTTTTTTTTACATTACAAACATTGATGAAATTGCTGTACTATTAAAGAAAGAATAAGACTTTGAGGTGGTAACTGTAACTATGTATCGGTAACGGTATCTGGTTTTTTGAGCTAAATCACAACATTCTGTTTTTTAATTTTATCTACTAATTTATTATACAGTAGCACCAGCGTTTCATTTTTTTTATACAATCATTTTAGTTCTCTTTAGATTCTCTTTAGTCAGTGGAAAAGTGAGTTTTTTTCACATGGTAATCCAGCATCACATAAAAAAATCACATGATGAAATCCAGCTAAATTTAAACAAAGTTTTAATTGTTGTATTTGATCTCTTTTGCTCTCTCTCTCTCTCTTTCTCTCAAGGCATTCCTATTAAAACAACTTTGGATAACTCGAGTACAGTGCAGTATGCAGGCCTACTCCATCAGCTAGTGATGAAAGCACGGAGTACAGTGAGGGACATCGACCCACAGAATGACCTCACTTTCCTCCGAATTCGCTCCAAGAAGAATGAGATTATGATTGCTCCAGGTAATGAAAGGCTTCCCTCTCTATCTCTGTGTAGGTTGCTGTCTTTTGTATGTGGTTGAATGTTATTTTATTGTTCTGCCTAGTCATTTTCATCTTGATTTAAGAAATAGTGTTTAGTTAGTGTTTTCCCGCAATGTTTCCATTGTAAACTACAGCAGTGTTTTCCAGACCTGTAATGCAAATCAGTATTTTCTTTGCTCCTGATACACCTCACAAGACATTAAAGTGTGTTCAGGATATTTTGTAGTTAATACTCTGTTATATCCAGTCAAAGACCAAAGTTTGTTGCAGCTTCTCACAGTTGAAACAGAATCTTTGTATGTTAGTCTGCGTTTTAGGCCCGTAAATATTTTGATCAGCACATATCTGCTTCAGATTTTCACTAGAGATGCACCGGCTGATGAATGGAATTGGCTGGTTTTCAGCTTGATCAGACAGGGCTTGTGATATCGGACTCAGATATAATAAATTAGACTGATTCTGTGCCAGTGCATGCGTCCCTGAGTGGCACAACAGAAACGCATCACCTCTTAAACCCAGAGAATGTTTGCTCGAATCCCACCTGTAGCCAGGAGCTGTCAGGGAGGGGCACACTCTCACATCAGTCAGAGCAGCACTAGCCAGTCATGTTTAGCAACAGGGTTTGGAAAAACGGAAAGTGTACAAATACGCATTTTTATAATCATATGGGCTAGAGTACCATGTTATAAAGTGTGAAGGCCCAGTTTAAAGGTGTGATGGTGTCCAATACTTGTTTAAATGCAGTTTGTTTACGAGGGAGCTTCTCACATTTATCTAACACTAACCTGTTTCCTTGCCTCTCTCTCTCTCTCTCTCTCTCTCTCTGCAGATAAGGACTATTTCCTGATAGTCATTCAGAACCCCACGGAGTGAAAACGCTATTTATAACTGTATAGCTTTTTATTTAAAATACACCCTTTTATTTTTCTGCAGAAAATAAACTTTTGTTTATGAAGTCTCCATGTAAGTTTATAGCTAATATCATACAATCTGAAACTAATAGACAATATGGTCTCTGTCTAACATAAGTGACATGCAAAGTACATTTATAATCTGTTATTCCTTATCATTCCAGTATTCTTTTTCAGAATGTGTTTAATCCACTTAAGTTATTGTCCTTTTTATTTTTATTTTATTTTATTTTTTTATGCCAATGCGCAAACTATTTCTCACCATAAAAGTAAAGGAGGAACTAAATGTAGTTGGTTTCTCTATCTGTAATAAGCAACAATAAACCCACCATGTCCAAACCAGTGTTTCAACAGTTCTTTGGTTAAGGTCCATCAGCAGCTACAGCAAAAGTGTAAGTCAGCTTCTTGATTGTGAAAATCTCATACTGCTTAATGTTGATGTTCATTAGTCCATTGAACAACAATTGTCATGGCAAGGTTGCAAGGAGAAAGCCACTGATCTCCAAAATAACAAGCAGGATATTGGAAGAATTATCCCAAGAAATTTTCATGGTCAAGTCAAAGTCTTGACCTTAATCCTACTGAAATGTTGTGGAAGTATCTGAATCTAGCAGTTCATTTGAAGGCTAGCATCACAGTGATTAAACTGTTGTGTATGAAGTAATGGGCTAAAAGATTTTCAAGGTGATGTGCAGAAGTGGTCAGTAGTTACCAGTTTGTGGTACTTATTGCTGTCCAAGGGAGTCACTTTGCTTTAAAGCAAAGTTGTACATGCTTTTGCGCCACACACACAATTTTTGTTTTCCTCAATAAATTAATGACCAAGTATGATCTTTTTGTCTCATTTGTTTAATTGGATTCTCTTAATCAACTTAGGAGCTCTCTGAGAGAATTCTATCATAGCTGAAAAAGTCCTAGATTAAAAGTGATTTAGGAAAGTTCTCAGAGCAACTCTTGAGTAAGGAAAGTACAAAAACCTTTATCTTAGTAAGGAGGTGTGGTTGCTAGGGATGATGCAACAATTCAAGTATTGTGATTGGTTGATAAAAGGCTTAAAAGGACTCTTTGTGAAAAAAGAATATATCATAATATAATAGACAGTGAAATCATAATGTTTGTATATATAAAAAAATTAGATAATCATGAATACAGGCTACTTTATGCAAAGTTTCTGTTACAGGTTAAATATCTTAAAGTTAAAATAGCCAAATGTTGAAAATTTGTCTACTTTTGAAGCAACCAATTTCCAGTTAGTAACAGTAGTTACTATATTTAAGTTCTTACATTTATTTACCGTACTGATTTTATTACTTGTAATCCACTTCAGACTGATGGGAGGAAAATGGCTCACCTTTTACCAATTTACATGATTGCAGGACAGACTGTTTAAATTGCACTTTCGGATGGTATGTAGTCAAAAATCCAAGAGAGATGGAAGGAAGTAAATCAACAAGACAACCAAATTGGACAGAAGAGCAGTGTTTACTTTTACGTTTAGTGTTTGGAGAATATTTCTTCTTTCTGCCATTTTGTCCGCCATAAGCCTCTTAAAGGTCCTCCTCTCTACTTTTAACAATTTTACCTTAGGAGCTGTTTTTAGGTCTAAGATGTTTCGTGAATCATTTTTATCTTTGCTACGATTTAGTCCTAAGTTCAAGGGGAAATTCTAAGAAAATGTCATAATTCTAAGAATTTCCTTAAAATTTCATCACTAGGAGCAACTTTTAGGCTTAAGAAGCTTTGAATACGGGCACAGATGATGTTTTGGGTCACAAAAAAAGTATAGGAAATTCACAAGGGTTCATAAATTCTTAATCATCATAGTGATTCTTATGTATTGAAGCCCTATATGATGAGGTCAAACTGCCTGAATAAGTAGTTCTAATAAAAGTAAAGAATTAAAGATCTAATAGAATTGAGAAAAGGTCCATTGGTTAAACATTAACTAGAATAGAATACAATATAGACGTTGTCCACATGTTTAACATAGGTACTGACAATTGACAGTAAGTATGATTAAAATTTTATGAAAATATATATTTTTTTAAATATAGAACTACAATAACTGCATATACTGTACAGAGAGATATGAATCCTAACAAAAGTTCAGACCTTGACTCAAAGATTTTCTTTTTTTTACCATTTTAATTCAGTACCCCTGGTATAGAGTATAGGAATGTCAACTGAATAAGTAATAATAATACTGTAATAATATAAACAGCATCTTACCCACATGTATTGCATATTTTATTGTAACTATTCTATGACTTGTGAGCCCAAATACAAAGGAATGTGATGTTTTTTGCAGAACAATTTCAGATAATGTCCTTGAAGTTCAGTTCTTGGACCAGTTTTTTTCTTTTTAAAAAGTGAATGGTTGATTCAATTGAGCATTTCCTGACTCATTGTGGAGTGCATATAATTTTTAATATAGAGTACATATAGAGATTTTTTGTTGAATGGATGCTTCCCTCCTTCTTCTTTTCCTTCATGTCTGTAAATTCAAGGGGTGCCAATCCATCGCAGGGCACACATACACACTTACACACTCATTCACACACTAAGGGCAGTTTGGCAACACCAATTAGCCATTCTAAAAGATTCATTTAGAATGGGGAGTCAGTGATCAGGGAAGGAAGCATTTAAAGTTGTTTTGGATTAAGACTGGACTGGAAATTTGGCTTTAAAGGACAGGGAAGCTGAGGAGGGTTAGATCTATAGGTGATGGTGATGCAAACTACAGAACTCCAACTAGATTCTGAGTGTCACTGAGAGGAAACATGTCAAGACGAAAGAGTGTGAAAGTACCGGTGAAAGCAGACGAAGAGTTCAAGACACAGAACAAGTCAGGACATGATCAGGGAAGGATGCATTAGATGTTTAAAGGAAGGCTCGTCTGGAAAATCAGCTTTAAGGAGCCGGGAAGATAGAGTATGAGGCTTACAGTTGGTGTTAATGTAACCTACTGGATTCCAACCACCATTAAACAACAAAGAAGAAGGGCCTCAGAGTGGCGTAGTGGTAAAGTGCTCGCCCTATCACCCGGAGATCGCTGGTTCGGTTCCCGGGTGACACTGTAACCTCTTACAGCCGGAGGAGAGAGCTGATTGGCCAAGCTCTCTCAGAGGGGAGGGATGAGAGGTACTTCGAGCTCCCACATTAATCACGGCTCTACAGCCAATCAGGGGCGTCTGTGAGCTCACACAAGCGCAGGGAGCGGATAGCGCTGTCCTCCGAGTGTGTTACGCCGCCCCCAACGGTGCGTGAGCAAGCAGTTCGAAAAGATGCGGTTGGCTGGTGTCACGTGGTTCGGAGGAAACACGTGATAGTCTTCGGCCCTCCCGAATGAGTGGTAGTGGTAGCCTTAATGTGGGAGCGCCCTAGTGACGGGGAGGAATTGGACACGACTAAATTAGGGAGAAAATCTGAAAAAATAAAATAAAATAAAAAACAACAAAGAAGAAGAGGTGGCAATCGAACACTCATATGAAATACCCACCTATAAAATGTTAAAATGTTTGTTAAACATTATTAAAACCTAACATATCATCATACATTTCACATAATAAACAGTTCTATTGATTAGTCTGCTAAAACATTCTCCTTCAAGTTGAATTTTCAAGTCCATGCAGTTCACCAGTGTGGTCACATGGAGGCCCTGTGTGGTCTGCTTGGGATACATGGCTTGACTGTAGATGGTTCCACTTGACCATGAACGTGTTTTGGCCTCGGCTGATGCGGACAGCTGTTCTCTGGTTGGTTGTGACTGCAGTCGCTCATTAGTTCAGGACTGAAATTCGTACACACATCCCCTGTTATATTGAACTGTATATTGAACAGGATGGGTTCCCTGTTGTGTCTGGTTCCTCTCAAGATTTCTTCCTATTGAAAATCTCAGGAAGATTTTCCTTTGGAATGCTGCTTTGCAATGATGTCCAGTGATTTATAAATAAAACTGAATTGAATTGACCATGGTGGCTTAGCTCCACAGTGTGCATGGAGTTTGCATGTTCTCCCTATGCTTGATGGGTTTCCTCCAGGTATGTATGTATGCATTGCGACCACGCCCTGTGCCCTAAGTCTCCTATAGGCTCCTGACCCGGTGAACAAGAACAAGGGAAAGAATTAAAACCTTTAAATAAGATCCTACTAGTTGTAATATAAGTTGACAATTTCTACTTTTTGCATTCATTGAGAAGAAGAAAAACACACAGAAAAAAATAATCCTGAGTCAGGGTGTCATAATCAACCCATGCATGAAAGGGTTAAGTTTGCCAGTGACGTCACTCGCAGGTTTATTATTGAGTGTGCAGTTGTTGTGAAACACACCGAGTCACAATCAGAGTCGATCAGCAGCCTTTAAGCGAAGCCGAAACAAAACATCAAGCAGTTGGGGGAAAAAAACAACAACAATAAAGTGCAGGAACAGATTCGTGTCTCTCTGTAGGCTGTAGTGATGCCGTCCGACAGACCTTTTAAACAACGGCGGACATTCGGTAGGTTTTATTATTACGACCACATATTATTGTAACCGTGTGTTTTTTTTATTTTTAATTTTTAAGCTGTTTTTCAGTAACCAGGTAAATAATGTAAAGCTGTAAACGACTCATATGACAAGGAGATATTTCGGCTTAACTAGTGAGTTTGGTCGGTTTAGGTTAACGGGTTGTGTTTCGGTAAACAGCTGTCGGGCCTCGCGCTCTGGGACGGTGGCGTTACGATGCTAAATCCTCCGGCTGTGCGCTAGCTAGTTAAAGCTAGTGTTCTACAGTAGTCACGGTATTAGCCTGCTTAGCCAGCCTTCACTATAACACTTATGAACTGGATGGGTGTTATGACTAATGTGCTATTGTAGGTAAACGTAAACACTGCAGTGTCATCATAACTTCAGCTGTTCTCGTTAGACGCCATTTTTTTTATTTTTTTGGGGGAAACGTGAGCTCTTAACTAGCCTAGCTGGTGACGTCCTGCAGTGTCATATGTGCTGTGTAGGAGATAAACACTGTAGATAAAGTCCTTTCTTAATCCAGAGGGTTACAAAGTGTATCGTTATAGAAGCCATTTATATATAAATACAGAGTGAGACCAAAAGAATGTATACACACTTCTGGAAGAGAAAAATAGAGTGATGTATATTATATTATATTAAAATTTATTATAATATAGATTAGAGGCGTTATGAAGTCTTTACAGAGCAGAAGTAGCAGAAACATCTCAATATCAACTGTTCAAAGGAGATT
>JAQQZT010000016.1:13231608-13250481 GCA_030068275.1 Clarias platycephalus | reverse complement strand
GTTTTATAATATCTTAAAGGTTAAAATTTAACAAATGTTAAATTAAAATCTCTCAAATATGACCAGCATGCAGTGGCTGGGTATAGTATCGGCTGTGGCAACCCACCGACGGCGAGGCTCATACCTGGATCCTCAGATCCAAAAATCAACAACCTAGAGACTTGAGCCACCGCTCCCACAGCTTACATTTAATGTGTTCTTGTAAAAATAATTCCCTTTGAAGGTCGCTCGAGCACACAACTTTGGTTTCATCCAAACTTACATCTAGAAGCTTTTTTTAAATAAAAATTCTTCTCCAATGTTTTCTCAGTCCTCTTATTATCCGAGGCTAAACGCGCAATTATCACACAAAGCAGGGTATCCGCACTGCGATTATGGGAAGCCATTATGGTCACATGAATAATTTGCATAAAAAATAGTAATGCGTTAAAATTCCTAGATTAATCATGTGTTAATGCGTTAATATTGACAGCCCTACTTCTGATCAAATAGGTGTGAGCTAAAATACCAGCACTGCCAAGCTGCCGGCGCTGTGCCCTTAAGCAAAGCATTCATTTTGGATCAGACTATATCACACCATCCTGGCATGGTTTATTTTCCTATAACAGCATGGCCCATTGTGTTATTGCATAATTAATCAAGACCTCCTGGCAGAAACAAGAATTGAATTGAATTTATAACCCTTCATTGAGCATGCATGCACAAGTTATCTGTCATTTGTCAGAACGAGTTTCTTTTGATGTTGGCGGAGAACAAAAGCCTCATAACATAACTTTCATGAAGCACATGTCTTAATATCTATCACAAAGTGTACGCTAACTAAAGCACACTTAGCAAAATGACCAGTAGCAGAAACTTGGTACAGGTTTGCAACTTATAAACGATTAACGTGATAAATGCTTATATAATATTTATGATGCAGTGTTCAAGTAAATTGTTATTCAATATTATACTATAATCACACACGGAATAAGCACATCATCTCGTAGACATTTAACAGTGATGAATTTCCACCAGGTGGCACTTTAGGTGTAGAGAGTCAAATGGCATTTTTGGTAATGCAGGAAATAAACAATTGTCCAATTAAAATTGGAATAAAGTGTCAAGGAAAGAAAACTAAACTTAGGATTTAGTATTATAATCAATCTTTTGCAAAACTGATTTTGTCATAAATGATAAACAAGTTGTTTAGGGTGGATTTTTTCCTTAAATGCTGATCTCCCATCATACCAAAAATAAGTTAAAACACACAACTGACTGTTGTCATGACTGGTCTCTGCATGGCCTGTTGGAGATCCACGATCTCGTTGCGTGTCCAGACAACATCGGCTGCTCCGGCGCATTTTGCTCCTGTAGGGCAGCTCGTCTGTGCTGCTGAATACATTAGACACAGGCGATTTAGGGACCTCGGCCCTGCAGAACAACAGATAATCTAGTTATAAACGTTACCACGATGAGACAAATATTAATCTGTCAATATATAAAAATAAACGGCAGGATTTCCACTCAAGTAAAATTGGATTCAACAAATTTAAGTAAAATGTTAAATAGCGTGAAGTTTATGTTAAACGCATTAAAAAGAATTATGTACATTTATAAACTAATTTTTAAAATGTTAAACAGACATTATGTCGATATGTTAAAACTATATATATATATATAGTGCCAAAAAATTTATATACACTTCAGAAAAAGAAAAATGTATATTATATCAATATAATATTACTAATATCATATTATTATCATGACATTTTCATATATATCAATATATAACTATAAATTATAAAATAAATTCAGTTTTCTTTTCCTGAAGTGTGTATACATTTTTTGTCCGACTCTGTATAAAATCTGTCAGGTATTGCGCTTCATTCCTTCATAAAACATCAAAGAAAGGCCAAGTGACATCAGCTAGTGTGCCATAATTCTTGTCCATAAGCACCATAATAATTTCATTGGCTCTTGTGATGAAGCAGCACATGCAGGGCGGACTGTGTGTAATTGAAGCCAGGCCCAGAGTCAGCCACAGCATGTTTTTTAACTCCGAGCACGAGCTAGCTTCACAACCTCAGTGGAAAACAGCAATGCTCTTATAAACATAAAGGACCATAAACACACAAAGCACATAAAAAAAAAACTATAATATATCTTAACAACACACACAAGTTTAAAATGAATATTGTAAATATGTTGGCCTGCTAACCAGTTGGTTAATGGTTTGGTAGGAAATTCTTTTGCTCTAGCTTTATAGGCATTTCAAACGTACTGTATAAACTTTAAATGTTCGAGAACAAAGCACCTCTGATATAAAGCGCAATCGATTGTTTTTATTCCTAGCCATGGTTTCAATGCGTCTTTGGTCATTTGTGTAGGAGGAAATCCGATAGGGGGCCTTCATGAATCAGAGATTAAGTGTTTCCAGATGACTGCCTTTTGCCAGAGGAGAAAAAAAGGAGAGGGGAAAAAAAAAACTGAAGAAATACACTTTCAGCAGACTGAATCCTGGAGAGTGAAAAAAGACGCACACATCCTGCATCCTGCTGCCAAGGGGAGTCTTCAGCATGCAAAAGCTTTAACCCTGGTCTCTGTAAGCTGCAGGACAAGCTAACAAAACATTGTCCCCTGGGCTGCAGGCTCAGGAATGGGTACTGAGCAGAGGTTAAGGTCAGGATCTGGGGTACTGGTGGTGGATACAGCAGAATAGATTCAAGAATGGTGTTTCTTTTGGGCAGGAGTTGTCTTGGAGGAAGACAGGTCTTGCAGGGTTTAGTGTTTTTTCCCTGTAATACACGCCCAGCTTTTCTTGAGAATTCTTTGTTGAAGTCATAGTACTACGGTAATGACTCTGGACCAGATTTACAGATTTACAACCTATGCCTGCTCCTACTTTAGGAATCCACATGAATGTTGCTGATACCTAAATATAGGATCTAACAGGTTGCTATGGGGAACCAATGTCACCAGAATGATCGTTATGGTCTAGTTATAGAAGGGACTTGTCAAGGCTCAGTGCGACTAATTGGATTTTAATTGACAGCATGGGAGGGTGTAAGAGGCAGATGGAGATGATTATGATGAAAACATAAAGCTTTGGAAGAAGAAAGGGTTCTGCTGTTAGTGTGGGTAAAACTTGCCTTTCCTCATCATCGTTAGACTTTTTTAATCAACAGTGAACTCTGGGTAATGCTCTGGAGTTTTATTCTATCACATGCTCCACAATGTTTATGTGAAAGTCTGTTAATTTGTCGGGGGGGGGATGGATATATATATATATATATGATTAGGTAAAGGTATGGCAATGCCATCACCCTGAACATCTGAATTAATTCCAACTTTATAACCATTCAACATGTACTTGGCATGTTTGAAACTGGATGTGTTCATTCTCACCAGGGGTGCATTAATTAATAACAAAAGATTACATTTAATGTAAATATTTTCTGATTAAATATTTACCCTGTGGGTAAGAATGATATTAACTTCTCTTAACTTTAATTCTATCAGCAACACTTAAACAACGCGTGATATACAGCAATATCACACCAAAGCATGGTACTGGTGTTAAAAAGTGTCTCACCGAGGTTAAAAAAAAGTTAATTTTCAGATAAGACCGTATAGCACCATTTTTCATAACACTTAATGCTTCTTTATCTCCCGATCCATGCCTCGTTTTTTGTACATATGAATACACGTTTATATTTTTTTAGAAAAAGAAACACTATTGCTAAATACATTTTAATGCCTTTTTATGCAGTGTCTGTAACTTTTTTTTTTTTAATTCAAATCTTTCATTGATCTTAATTGTCATTCAGATGAAACTTGGCCAATTTAGACTTCACATGAAAAGACAAAAACTTGAAAAAGTGTATTATTCCAAAATGCAAAACTGTTAAGATACTGCAACATGAACTTGACATGGTTACGGACACTACAGAGTTGTTGCTTTTTAAGCTTTTACCAAAAAAAACATTTTATTGAAGCAGCAATTTTCATACACCTCTATAAATTTACACCAATTTTAGTATCAATAGTATCATAAAAAACTTGAATAATTTGCATTTTAAATGATTATTGTTTGAAGCGAGACAGCTAAAAATGGGCATTTTGGGGGTGTAACGTAATAAAGAAAACAAACTTTTTTTTAACATGTCAGTAAATGTTTATTATAGAAGCCCAAGGTAACATTTTCACGTGACTGGCATGTTGTGACTCAGGGCCGAGATGCTAACGACTTGTCTCCTAAATTGACATTTCAAACTTTTTCCCAGCTGGGTTTTGCTCCACGACTTTGAAAGTGGATATGTCTGGGTAATTACAAGCAAAGACATTTTAGCCAACAGACAACCATCTGGTAGCATTAATCCCGTTGTCCTTGGTTTCATCTAAACGGCTGTATTCGAAACAAATAGTGAAAAAGGCCATTTCACCAAACAAGGCCTAGTGCTGAATAACAGACTGTGACGTGAATATATTCGAAAAAAATATCTGAGTCTAACCAGAAGCTCTATAACCAGTGTTTGGATGAAACCGAAGATGATTTTACAGATTGTTTTACAGTGACCCTCACTGCTACAGTACAAAAGCTAGCATATATATATATATATAAAACACGCTGACTGCTTAAAGATGAACACACTGCATTTTACTACTGAGTTAAGCAGGCTTTACAAAGCCTTTCAGAATGGCAAGATGATTTTCATTAACTTTTCTTCCATACCCTTTGGGACTGTTTTCTTCACAGGCGGGTTTGTTTCTTACAGGAAAATGCACAGAGCAAGCAACAAAACAGAAACAGATGCAGAGTGAAAGAGGAGAATGTGAATAATGCTCCGAGTGGTAAGAAGGGACGCTTAATCAATACCAAGCATCACTTTGTGTCTCGGGCTTGGGACATTCATCATATCGGTGCTCGGTTCAGGGTCACTGGTACCACCGTTACGTTCGAGGTTTCAGGTAATAACAACCGGATCAGGTATCGCGCGGCTTGACTCACGCTCGCAGGTCGGACCTGCGTGAACAAAAACCGAGGGGCAGCTGCTTAGGGTTAAGGAGTGAGGAAACCGGGCATTTCCTGTGTTTAGTAAAACAAAGCTGACATTACAGCCTGATGTTTATTCTCTCTAGTTTTCTAGAGGCTTCTCTTACTTTTTCTGTGTCTGTGCTGAAAGCTTCAATGAGTTTTTGTGTCAGAACGATTCTAATACAAGCATCATCATCTGATTATACAATTATATATTATACAATTTCCCTTTGGGATTAATAAGATGCTATATAAGGAAAATAATATGATATTAATAATAGTTATCATCAAACATGCAGGATCAGTCTGACAGAAATTCCTCATACATGGATAAATGGTACTGATCTGTTTGCAACAGTTTGCAGAGTTCATCTAAAAAGTGGAAAAAATGTAGGTTTCTGCATTACACATTTACGACCATTTATTCTTTTATTTCCAAAGTGGTTTGTCTGGAGTTCTGCTCTGGTACTTTTCTTCTTTAAACCTGACCAAGACGAAGTAATTTCAGAAGAGAAGGCTATTAGACTGACCATGCAAGCAAACAATCCCAGACATTGGCATGTGTCTAACTGCTAACTGAAGCATCTGATGCATACTATAGTCCTAGCTCCTGCATAGACCGTAAACATATCAATGATGTCATTACAGAATATAACAATTACTCATTTAATCCAAGACAGGGAGAAATTAGTAGAAAGCCCTATGTATTAGGATGTAAAGTATAACACAAATACATGTACTGGTGATGATGTTATTTTTTTATGTTATACATATAATACAGAAAATGTGTGCGCTATTTTATATTTATATGTGGCCCAAAAATGGCCATTTTTCAGTGTTGTACTGTCTCGCTTCAAACAATAATAATAAAAAATGCTAATTATTCATATTTCTTTATGAGTATTGAGACTTAAATTGGTGTAAGCTTATAGAAGCTGTAAAAATTGTTGCTTAAATTAAAGCACTGAGAGCAAAATTAAAGATTTTCTCCCAAAGAAATCTGTAGTGTCCGTAACCATGTCAAATTTGTTGTCCAATATCTTAACAATTTAGCATTTCATAATAATACACTTTTTAAAGTTTATGTATCTTCATGTAAACTCTAAATTGGCCAGATTTCATCTGAATGACAATTATTGATTCTACTGATACAAAAACTGGTGTAAGCTTCTAGAAGCATATGACCTGCAAAAATTGTTTGAACAACTCAAATTAAAGCATTCCATACAAAATTATAGATTTCTTCCCGAAAAAAAAAAATCTGTAGTGTCCGTAACCATGTCAAATCCATGTTACAATATTTTAACACCTTTGCATTTTAGAATAAAACACTTTCTCAGGTTTATGTCTTTTCATGTGAAATCGACCAAATTGACCAAGTTTCATCCGAATGACAATGAAGATCATTGAATTCAAAAAGGTTACGGACACTACACCTAAGTGAGACACTTTTTGGCACTGATACCATGTTTTGGCTGATTTTAAATTATGAACGTAAGCAACTGTCACATTAAAAATAATCTAAGTAATGAGAGCATCAAGCAGACCATGTAAGCAGCGCATCTTTCCTGCCTTGTTATGACGAGTTGAGCCCCCAGTAAACAATCTGAGAGGAAGGACGCGCACCGCTATCAAACAAAGCATCTGGTGGAAAAACGTACAGAGCAAAGATCGGACGGAAATCTCGATCTGAAATTTGAGCAATGGTAAACATTATGTAACACAAATATCACCACAAAGTCACCTGTGAACATGAGTAGGACAAGAGGACTGAAGAACTATACAGCACTTTGAGTTGCTGCCCCTATAAGAGGGTGAAATAGGGCTCAGAGCTTATATATATTTGTCTGTCCTTAACTACAAGTTGCAATTATGGTGCACATTACCATTTAACTGCTTATCCCTGTGAGGTCTCGCTGTGTTGTTAACTTTCAAATCTCTACCTGCTTCAGACATAACACAGGGAAGAACAATTAGTTTGTCCTTTTCCAGTCTGTCATTACGGCTACTGCAGAGCACCTGAAATTACAGCTCTCATGACCAGAACTGTTTATTTGAACACAGCCTCTGTGATCTTCCACTATGACGTTAAAAATATTAGCAAAAATAGTAAAGTCCACGGCGGAACGGTGGCTTGGTGCTTAGCGCTATCGCCTTATTGCACCTCCAGGTTCCGGGTTCGATTCCCGCCTCGGGTCCGTGTGCATGAAGTTTGCATGCGTGTTAGACTAATTGGCGGTCCCAAATTGCCCGTAGTGTGTGTGAGCGTGTCCAGTGCGTACCCTGCCTCGTGCCCTAAGTCTCCTGGGATAGGCTTCAGGCTCCCCGCGACTCTGTATACAGTATAAAGCGGTAGAGACGATAAGTGAGTGACGTAGATGTCTTCACCAGCGGCGTGCAGACATGATTATAACCAGGACAACAGCCATTTTAACATCACAGCAAGATGGGAGGGGCCTGTTTATCAGCTTGAAGCTTCACTCTTTCTCATCTCTGAGGATACAGAGACAGTAATCCAACAGCTGACTATTTGCATCTTTCCCCAGATGGTGCCCCCACATCTCTTTTGTTCCTTCTCCCCCAGCCTCCAGACATCATTGTCCCTGCCGGTCTATTCCTCCTCGGCATTTATTGGGAGGCGAAAACGCCTCCAGCCCTTTAAGATACACATGGCTTGCTCTCCTGTTTTTCATGGAAATGAAGTCAGCAGATCCATTACTTTCCCAGAGTCTCCTCCGCAGGGCCTGTCCCCGCAACTAAACCTCCCTCCGTCTCGTCCACTCTTCATCACAGCCTTTTCATAGTGCGCTTACATTTATAGACTCAGTCTGTTGTTGGGACCATTAAGGGAAAAACCTTGTTGAAGATTTTACTTAAGATATCTCAGTATTGAGGTCAAATAAGTAAATGAACCAAATTTTGGGACAAGAACATTTGGTGTACAATACTAAAAAAGGACATAATCGAACTCGGTAGTATCTTTAGTTCTCACTGCCAAAAAACTCTCGTTAAACATTTTTCCTTTTATTATAATCCCTCAAAACCCCCATCAAAAGGAGACATCTTGAGAAATGGGCATTATTAGCAGAACAGAGCTCTTTTTAATGTGGGATATGAACACAAAGTTACTGACCGTTTCCGTCACCACATGGGGTGGACGAGGCAGGTGTGGTATTCAAGTGACCACTTTAGACAAGAGAGGAATAATAGTAGCATTTATAAATCAGGACAAAAAAAAAGAAAGAAAGACTGAAGGGCAAGTGGGTCACTTACTGACCTATGGTGCATGACCAGTGTCATGTGCCCGAACAGACAGCTGTGTCAAATGCAATCCTCTCGAGTACTGCCTTTAAACAGCTGTGTGCTCAGTGTCAGCTCTCCTGCGGTCCGATCAAGGTCCACAAACCAACATGATGTTTATTTTATTATCATAGCCTCTGAAAAGGCCGCATTTTGCTTGGGTGCTATTTTTATTTCAGCTCTTGTTTAAGATGTTTACAGGGTCATATACAGGCATTTGCTAATAACCCATATTCAGCACGGAAGACAACCCTGTAAATGCATTTACGTTTCATGTCTAAAGGCAAAAAAATCTAAATCAAATAATGAAATAAAAATTAAAGTCAGAGATGGTGTTACAATGCTGTGGCATTGTATTGGCAGGGGGTCCTCTAATACAGGAGGGTTTAAGTGAAACAGTTGCTAGGATTCAGGCTTTGACAGTTCATCTATTATTCAAAGAGAGCGCAGATAGCAGTGAAGCTGTTGAAGATTGATTGGGACTTTCAGTCTGTTTAGGTCAGGCCTTTTAACTCTCCCAAAGTGCTGGCCCTAAACTGAATGGAGCTCACTCTCAATGGATCAGCCCTATTGTAATTCTGAATGAATTATGTGGTTTAAGAGTATGAAAAGGGACTCACATTTTAGCATGACTACAGACATTCTTTGTACCTTAGCACGGCCGGTTCTGAAGAATGAATATAATTAAGGGATTTTTTTTTTTTTTACCATCAATGCCAAAATAAAGCATCATCTCTTACAGTATCTCCATGGTGATATATCTGACTAACACCCCAACGGTCATCTGTGCAAAAGCTGATGAAACCAAAAGAGCAAGTGAACAGCTGACCGTATTGTAAACATTAATTAAACGGCTGGGACTTTTGAAAGTTCAATGACAGGCTAGGTATAAAACCTAAATTCCGCTGAAGTCAGCAGTACCCAACCGAAGCTGCACTCAGTTTCAATAAACCCAACCAGCAGCCGACTCGCCACACACGTTGTCTGCTTAACGAACCCAAACAAAACAAGGTCTGCACTCGAGAGAGTAAACCACATCAAGGCGGCTTAACTAGCATGTAGGCTGCCACACTTGTTCATGATCCAAACGACTGGATTCACTGGGAGCCATTTTAGAAACTACAGTCCACTAAGTTAGAGGAGACAAAACAGAATTATGCAATAACATGCACCGATTCACTGCCTACAGTCAGTCTGGGCCAACTTTAAAACAATCCAAGGCTCAGGCCTTTGATAAAATAACCAGCAAACCAGCAGTGTGACAGGAATGCACTGGCAGATTAAGAAGCTGGCTAAGGTATAAATGGAAGCTCTGTCTCGTCTCCATTTGACTCACCTGTAATAAAGAAGTTCCATCTCCAGCTGCTGCACGTGTCTTTGCAGGACTGGAACGTGGCCGGCTTTGGCTTCTAGCTCTTTCACTTTGCTCAAGCCGTTGAGCAGAGCCTCCCTGGCTTCCTCCACCTTTTTCCTCATCTCTGCCTGCTCCTTCTTCAGGGTTCTGTTGCATTCCTCTAGCAACAGCACAGCCTCCCTAGAAACATGCAGTTCCTGTTCCAGTTTCTTGTTCAAAAGCAGGACATCCTCAATCTGCTCAGAATTCTGGGTCAGTTCTGTCTCTGTAAAAATATCCTGAAGTCTTTTCTTACTGCCCTGAACGGTGGATCTTTGAGCCATGCGCATCTGACGGGCAACAAAGCATTCGCTGTCTGGTCTGTGTTTCAGATGACTCTTCCACAGTCCAACCTAAAGCGTACAGAAAAACATCAGGATCTCTGAAACACAGATTAGCACAATACACACTATGCATGCTTTAAATGTATTTAAAACATGATCATAGTTTTTGACGTTGACAGTAAACTAATAATAATAAACAGTCACAATGGTGCATTCCAAGTTCTTTTTAAAATGTGATTAACTAAGACACTTTATATTTATTACATTTGATTAACGCTTCATTTGTCATGTACACAGCGTTTTACAAGGCGCTACAGTGACGCCTTGCACCTCTAGGTCCCGGGTTCGATTCACACCTCGGGGTCTGTGTGCATGGAGTTTGCATGTTCTCCCCCTGCTTGGTGGGTTTCCTCCCGGTGCTCTGGTTTCCTCCCACAGTTTCCGTCCACACAGCTGAATATTTCTGATAGCTGTGATCTTAAGGAGGAAATGCCTCATTCATTTCTGTTCACCTTGAATAACCACTTTATTTGGGCAGAATTGGATTGGATGCAGAGTATACCCTACAGGAATAGACCATGAATGGAACACAAGTTCACCCTAGGGCAACATATGCACATAGCCACACACTCTTTTAAACCTAGGGGCAATTAAGCATAGCCAATCCACCTACTGTCACAAAGGAAACAAGAGAACCCAGGCAAACACACACAAAAAAGTGAGATCATACACTGCAGCTCCACAGAGATCAAACCAGGATCAAACCAGACACCGGTTACGTTAAAATAATTAATTCGGACAAGACCCAATAATGTTTCTCTTCATATAGGCTACAAGTTGACCATCTGCTGTCAAATTATATGAAACCTCAGCAGTTATTTCACACTGAGCAATTTCACTGAATGAGAGGATTCCAAAAGTGCTGATAATAGATGATAACACCAGTGAGACATTTAACTATATATCACTCTGCGTCCCAAGTGTTCTACAATCGTTAATTACACGCCCATATGGGTGAAAGTATGTAACAGTACTGAAGAGAGAGCAGTTACCTGCCAAAATGCACATTAAAAACCAGCAAGAAAACACATCACGTGTCATTTTAAACAATATTTTGTCTACTTAATAATTGCTTCTAAGCTTCAAAATGCCTGTCTTTTTTTTTATTTATGTCTACGCTGAGCTAGAAAGCTAACTAGCGCCTAACACAAGGCTGAATCACAAATCCTACTATAACCCCCTAATCAAGGGCATTGCTTAGTGTGTGGAACAAGTAACTACTAGCTTTAAATTTATCGCTATTTGGGATTCAACCCTGGAATGCGGATCTTACAGGACTGTCCACCACTTGCATGGTTTATTCTCATCACTCTTTGGCTACATAGTAATGGAAAGAATTTAAAACTACTTTCATAACTAATTACACTAACTGTCAGTCGCCAACTCCGTTCACCAAAAAAGGTCAACACATGGTACAAACAGGTAAGAACGTTTCACTGGATAAGTACTACAGTATTATAGTATATTAATATGTTTGAGCTGGCAACAAGTTATTTAACCTTAAATGATGCAGTGAATTACTTCTCATTTCTTAAACAACAATGTCAGAAGACATATACTGCGGTTGTGGCAAGGATGCTACTCAGTTTCAGAAAGGTCAAATTACTGGCCTGCATCAAGCAAAGAAAGCAACTAAGGGGATTGATGAAACTACTAAAATTGGGCTAAGAACTATTCTGCAGATTTGATGTTTTTTAAATCATAAAAAAACAACAACAGTAAAGCACATGATTAATATTGAAAGTAAGAGCATTTCCACATAAAATGAAAAGACAACTCAAGGCATTGCGACTAAACAGTTGTGTGATCTTAAAAAAAAAACCTTATAAGTGAGGGTAATCGAAAAACAAAAAGCTTCAGCTACAAATGAACTGTGGAGCGATGGACAAAGGTCATGTGGTTTGATGAGTCTATAGCGACTGCAGAGTGATAGGTGCAGTAGAGTAAGAAGAGAGGTGGATGAAGTGATGCACCCATCATGGTGTGTTAACTGCATAAAGGCAGTGTTATGATCTGAGTTCAGGAGTTGCTTCTTGTCTAGGTCGAGCAACATTAAGTGCACAAAAAAATGAGGTCAGCTGAGTATCTGAATATACTGAAAGACCAGGTTTTTCCATCCAATTTTTTCCCCCTCATAGCACGGGCATATTCCAAGATGACAATGCCAGGATTCCTCGGGCTCAAATTGTGAAAAAAACAACATCATTTTGACATGTGGATCGGCCACCACAGACTCCAGGCCTTAACCCCATTGAGAATCTTTGAGATGTGCTGGAGAAGACTTTACACACTGGTCTGACTTTCATCATCATTACAAGATGTTGGAAAGAAATTAATGCGACTCTGGAGAGAAATAAATGTTGTGACATTGCATAAGCTTATCAATTGCAAATGGTGCCGTAATCAAATCAAATTAAATATTGTGTTTTCTTTTCTTTTTATTGTGGGGCTGTGGAACGCATACAGGGTTTGAGATAGTAATTAATGGCTGATGACTTTATACAAAGATTGGTGTGTGTCTACTGTAAATGAGATCTCTTGACTCACCCTAACCAACACCAAATAACACTTTATCTAACAAGCCTCCTAGATTGTCTTGGTAACTTTTGATTTGATTATTAATGGAAAATGCCATATTTCATAACATTACAGAATGAAAAGTAGGAAAAGTATATATATTTTAAAAACAAACTGATGCGACAGAAGGGATGGGGAATAATGGAGGGGGAATAAAAGGCTAGAACTGCCTCCAAGAAATAAAATGCATAGATACTTAAATGAATGAATGAATGAGAAGGTTCAGCAGGAAAGGTAAAAAAAAAAAAAAAAAAAACTGAAACTTTGTTCATGAAACAGAAGCACTCACTTGCAGGGCTAAAGAGCGCGCATCACTGCTCTGAAGAGCCGCACGCATGTCCTCCACCAACTCCCGCAGACTTGCGTTTTCCTCCTCCAGCTTGGCTATCCTGTCCTCCGCTTCCTCCAAAGCCACAATGTCCTCATAACACTCGCGTGTGCACGAACCTGGTCTGCATCCCGGACTGTGTTGCTCGGATGCGGTAGTGGGGTCACCGGCGCGCCTCCCCGGGCCCGGGCTGAGCAGCGGCTCTCTGCGCCTCATCGGGCTCCGGAGGCGGATCTGCGTCTCGATGTGCTCGCTCTCTCTGGCCACCAGCAGCCGGCCGTCCTCGTAATGGCTCCCAGCTTTGGTGCTGAAGTATCCGCAGAGCTTGGCGTGGAACTGGCGGAAACTCAACTCGCTCGGCAAGCTGTCCAAAATCTCCGTGCACTCCTCCGACCCCGTCTCTTTATTCAGGCCCAGGATCTCACACAGGATCTGGAAATCCTCGGCGGGGATTCTGCCGTCGCCCTGGCAGTCCATGTGGTGAAAAATCTCCTGCAGGTACTGATCCAGACCAGTGGCCAGGACGATGATCTCGTTCTCCACGCCGCGGTCCAGTCCGTAATGGTAAGCCAGTGTGCTCACTATCCATTGTGTCCTGCGCGCCGGGCGGCTGTACGGATCCCCCGCGTCTGGTGTTTCCATTCTCCGGGTCTCTCTCTCTCTCTCTCTCTCTCTCTCAGAACCGCTCCATTTATATATGTATAAATTATAGCAGATTCAGAGGGGGAAAAAACAAACGAGCTACTCAGGCGAACATCATCCTCTTCTCATAAACCACTGTGAGTCTGAGTGTGTGTGTGTGTGTGGAATGTAACGTACAGCCCACCAAACACTGAGGAGAAAAAAACTTTTGAAAAGCAGTTAACCATTTGCTGGTACCTACCCGTCCCTCACCGTTACTGCTGTGTTACTAGGAGCTCGGGGTTGTAGGTGTGTGTTATGCGCTAAAATGCCCCCCTGCCATGGACACCCCCCCCCCCTCCCATAATCTCTTTCAAATATTATATTACAATATAAATTCATAGGTTTATGGTTTACAAATTACACCAAACGAATTTGATTATGAAATAAGCAATATAAAAAATAATAATAAAAAAAAAAACATGTTGTATAGGGGAAAAAATATAAACATTTTGTGAAAAAATTATGAAAATTATGAAATTTTCTTTCATATACATGTATATTTTTATATTGCTTATTTTATAATAAAAATCGTTACGTGTAATTTTTCATCATAAACAATATTTATTTAGTATAATTTGTGATTAATAAAAGTGTTAGTTTTGTATTACATGACAAAATCAGCCCCATGTAAATATTCCCTGTACATTCATTTGTATAGTATGCACATAGACTGTACACTAATATATGTATATTAATATATGTATATATGTGTGTATAGGTATACTCTCTGCATTTCCATCCAGCTGTTAAGTTATTCATATTTATTCATATATATATATTCATATTATTGCACATACTGTAAATTCACCTATATATAGTTTCTGTATATCTTTATTCCACAAATTTATATTTAGACATATCTGTAAATTGACAATTATTCAGTACATTAATTTATCCATCTCTGCTCACTTTACACTGTATATTCATATAAATATATACATATATATATATTCTTCTGTAAATCCAATTCATACATAGCCTTTATTTTTTATATATATATAGTTTTATAGATCTGTATATATGTTTATTTTGCACTGCTCAATTGCATTTCTGGTTAGACGCTAACTGCATTTCGTTGCCTTGTAACTATGTACAATGCCAATAAAGTTGAATCTAATCTAATCTAAAATAAATGTGCCATAAAAGAAACATTATATAAGAATTTGTATTAAAGTTCTTGACGGGTGTCACGTGCCTAGGGTTAATTATAATAGTAATAATATATTTGATAATATATGAATTTATGTCCGAATATAATATCTGATAGAGATTATGTAGGGGGGGGGGCATTTTAGCGCATAACCCCGGCAAAGCATTACAATTCTTTTGATCTGAATCACATCATTATAATGACGAGTTATAATAGTCATTAAAAAACTAATACACTTTATAATATCACATTGCTCCACATTTTGGTTTGATTACAGACGTGGCATGGTTTTGATAAGCTAATGCAATGTCACAACGTTTATTTCCACCAGAGTCACATTCATTTCTCTCCCAGATCTTGTGTTGATGATAAGGGAGCCAGACTGTAAAGCCTTCTCAATCACATCCCAAAGATTCTCAATAGGGTTAGGGTCCAGTGTGAAAATGATGTCTCATGCTCCCTGAACCACTCTTTCACAATTTGAACCCTGTGAATCTTGCCATTGCCATCATGGAACGTGCTTGTGCCATCAGGAAAGAAAAAAATCTATTGATGAAAAAAACTGATGGTTCATTATATTCAGATACTCAGTTGACTCATTTTTGAAGTAGCCACACCGAGAAGTAGTTTTCTTAAGGCTACACAACAGTTTAGTCCCAATCCCTTAAGTTCTCTTCGCTTTGTGCATGTGGGAATGCTCTTATTTTTACGAATAAACATAGCCATGAGTTCTGCTTATTTTTTTTTATATTTTTTTTACAATTTGATTTCACCAAAAGTTAGGTTAAGTGATCTCCAATCATGGTCATTCAAAATATTTTCTCCACCACATTTCCTCCTCGAAGATGATAGTTCACCACTATAGTTCCAGGTTTTAATAATCTGTTGGACAGCTCTGACCTCAATTTTAGTAATTTCAGCAATCACCTTAGTTGGTTTCTTTCCTTGATGCAGGCAAATAATTTGACCTTTCTGAGAAACAGAGTTTGCCACGACCACAGGACCACGGGATTGCCACGACCTTCAGGCTTCTGAAGTTGTTTAAGAAATGAGAAGCTGCTCACTGCATCAGATAGATTTAAGTAACTTGTTGCCAGCTGAACTATATGAATTTCCGCATGTTCTTACCCGTTTGCTTAGATAAATCCAGGTGGTGGCTTTTTTGGCTGGGCCGTGTAATTTAATCAAGGGGAATGCATTTTTTTAGGCCTCAGGAAAAACTGTTCCCCCCTTCCTACTGGCTGTGAAAGTATCAGGGATGGCTAAAATTCACTCACAAACATATGAAAGTTCTAGCAAAGATAACACTATTTGCAGAATAATTTAGAAATAATGTGTTTCTAAATTAACAAGTGGGAATGGATTTTCCTGATGCCCATGAAAATATGAACAAATATGTATGTGAGATGGCTGAAAGTCATTGCTCTGTGGGTTTGATACACAGAAATGTAGATCAATAGAATTACAACATAATGTTTCAATGGGTAGAAAAATGGTAGTATCATTATGAGTTACAAAATATAGGAAGTATGCAGCTTCCTACATTTGAGTTACTTTATAATTAATTATAAAGTATAACTTAAATATAGTTAGAATAAATCAATATCAAATCTATTATCACATATAGCTAATATATGTAATGTCTTACAAAAGTAGTCAGATTGTCTTGTCTTCACCAGCGAGCCATAATTACAAGCGGCTTAAAACATATATTTTTTAAAATTACACAAAAATCAAAAAGACACTTGGTTATTTAGCACAAATTATTTGTTTAATTTAAGACGTTTATTAAAACATATTAAAATGAAAGAAAAAAAATCAATTGAAAAACCAGCATTAGGTAGTGGGTGATATCATGATTTTAATTGGCACGTGATTGGGGTAACATTGGGAAGACTGAACTTCATTAAGACACCTGTATGTAAACACCTGTAAGAGCATTGCCACATACACAATGCAAAGAGAACTCAAGGGATACATGGCTAAACAGCTGTGTAGCCTTAAAGAAAACCACTTACCAGTGAGGCAAATTGAGAAAAACGGCTTCAACTTGCTAGGGAGCATAAAGAATCCATCGTGGAGCATCAGAGAAATTTCACGTAAAAATTTCCAGATTTACCCTGTTCCAGAAGGATGGACGCATCAGGGTGAGAAGGGAGGCGAATAAAGGGATGCACCCATCATTCCTAGTGCGTATCATACACACCTGAGCGTGTTACTGAGCGTGCTGGAGAATGAGTTCTTCTGCCAACTTTGTCACACATACTCTTTTTCTATATTTAGGCAATTTTCATAGTTTTTTTCAGGTGCTCTAAAGGTATCGCTCCCTGGTGCTCTGGAGAACGACATAGGAATCTAATTTGTGGATAGGCCCTATTATTAGAAATTATCCTGCAGATTATAGAAATGCAAAATGGCTTTTGAAAACATTTCTTATACTGAAGCTGCACAAAGAATGGAAACTGTTTATTCAGAGAGTGACTGATGAGGCTGATGAATAAATAAAAGAATATTTACTAAACCTGTCAAACTGTCCACTGCATCTGTACTGAATGTGTTATATTACCTAAATTACATTTCAGGTTAAGGCAGGTAAACATTTATTCAGTGCGGTTTTTTTTTGTGATTAAAAAAAATATAGTGATAAGACTCTTGTAAGGTTTAAAATGACGTGCTGGCGACAACACCCAGTGTTTCACTTAGTAGGTTGCTACAATGTTTCGTGTGACGTCGTCACAACAGCTTCAAAAGTATTGGAAACATTGTGACAACATACAGGCAACGTTTAAATGGCGTGCTGGTGACTCATTTTGTTTGTTTCTACAAAGATTGGCAAAAGTTCCGGTGTTCTGGAGATTTTTGCTGCCTTGTCGAAAAATGCTACCGTAGCACAAATCGATAGCAGAGTCTATCGATTTACAGCAAAAAATACGTCTTGTAACGAACCTGTGTTTGGAGGGTGTATGCGCGCGCGCGTGCCCGGTTGCCTAGGCGACACCACGCTTTCTCTTTAAGGTGTTTTTTTTAATTTTATTTATTTTACCGCGCGCTCTTCGCACGGCTGTTTAACAGAGCGGTGTATAAAATCCTCTCCAAGTTCTGGAAAGTTTTCATCACAACCTGAACAACAGTGAGACCGTGGTTCATTACAGTCAGGCGTGCAGGTAAAAACCTTTTTGTTCTTTCTTTGTTCTTTGATGTTTCTTTCTTTTAAACATCCCAACAAGGGTGTAGGAGTTGCGGTGGACTTTTTACATCCTGCTGTTTATTTCTGGAATTTGTTTCTGACAAATCAACATAAAAAAAAGAAGAAAAAAAAGGAAACATCCAGAACAACAAGTTTAAATGATAGTATTGCTATTTTTTTGTGCAGGTTGCAGATGTGGTGTCTTTGATTTTGTCTTTGATTTTATCTTATCTATCTATCTATCTATCTATCTATCTATCTATCTATCTGTGACGACCCACGTGAATTGCTCCGCCTCTTAATTAGTTTGATCACGGACACCTGTTGCTGGGTTCCTGTTTGGCCTTTAAAAGGCAGCATCATACCTGGCCAGCGAGAGCTGCGTGTGGGACTTGGTTTGGTTTACTTTTGTTTTATTTCACTCATGCATTCACCTACCCGCTACTGATTCTTGATTGTCTCGTGCCACATTGTTTCTGTATAGTTCTATTATGTTAATACAGTTTGTGTATTATTGGCACTTTCTCGTGTGTCCCCGTTTTTGTTGCGCCCTTTTTGAGCCATGGGACGTAACAAATGAGGGCTCGTCTTCTTTATAGTACAATAGATTTTTTTTTGTGTGTGTGATAATGATTGAAATGTTAGAGATATTCGTTTGTTTCATTTTGAATTTCATTCATTCGTTTGAATAATTTGAAATCTTGGGTTGCTCGCAATACTTGGAGGGAAACCTTATTTGAATCATTTGATGTTGCGTTGCAATTTAGTCGTGTGTGGGAACACCTGAGAGTGATTGCTGTTTTGGTCGCCGTTTGGAGTCACAGACGGGTAAGTCACTCTTGTGCAAATGTGTTTATTTTACTCGGCATTTTTCCCGGTTAGGTTTAGCGACT
>JAQQZT010000016.1:13200443-13231508 GCA_030068275.1 Clarias platycephalus | reverse complement strand
AAAAGAGAAAATAGTTTTACTTAATTATATCAATTAATTACATCAAATCAGTAAGTAAATACTACTTAACTTAATTTAAAAGTTTACTCAACTTCCTTAAGTAAATTTTACTCATTTTCACAAGTGTAAAATTTACTTAAATAACCTGCGTGCAAAAACTTGCAAAAGAAAAATTGAGTAAATTTAACTTATTATTTTTTTCAGTGTACTATTAGGATTGAGTTAGAAAATAAATTAACAATAAAAGGTATTTTATCTGAAATGGAGCAAACTCAAGATGCGCAGGCACAAAGCATACTGTATCTGCTTCGCAGACTATAACTTTTGATCAACAAAAGTTTATTGCAAATAGATCATGAGAACACAACAATCTGACCAAGGTAAACTCGAGTTAGAGAAAGCAGAGCTGGAGTACCTAAAACTTAAATTGTTACAGGAAAGTAAGATTGATGGTCATGCTTCAGTAGAAACCGGTGCTTGTGCAAGTTTTTCACTTCATCAAAATTTAAAACTTGTCCCTAAATTCAATGAACATGATCCAGATGTATTTTTTTACTCTTTTTGAACGTGTCGCTGAAATACAAGGTTGGTCCAAAACAAATTGTGTGTTAATTGGCAAGGCCCAATTAGCTTTTTCCGCTTTGACTACGGAAGAGTCCAAAGATTATGATACTGTTAAGTCGGCAGTGTTGAAAGTGTACGAGTGTGTACCTGAAACATCGGCAACGATTCAGATCATGTAAAATGATTCCAGGTCGGACACATTTGGAGTTTGTGCGGGATTTAAGATGTTACATGTTACACGTTGGTGTTCGTCTCTTGATGTGGAAACATTTGAGGATTTGCTTGAGTTAATTATAATCGAACAGTTTAAAACCTCTGTCTCTGAGCAAATTGCGATGCATGTCAATGAACATGAAGTTCAGTCTCCGGAAGAAGCAGCGTCCTTAGCTGATAAATTTGTGCTTATTCATAAGAGAACTGTTACTGGTTGGCAGACATCGGACAAAGGCGACAATGTTCGTTTTATAAATCCACCTTTTTTCAAACAAAGTTGTTCCATCTAAAATTTGTAATTATTGTCGTGAAAAAGGGCATTGGAAAGCAGACTGTTTGATACTTAAAAATAAACGGATTGAAATGAATAAATCTAAACTTGCTGCAGTGGCCAATTCTTTTTACTTGGAGGCTAAATTTAATGTTAATGATTGATTGTTTTGCTTCTTTTATTACAGAAGGTCGAGTGTCGATGGATGGATCCGTGGAAGTTCCCATTAAAATTTTGCGGGACATGGGATTTTAGAATCTATTTTGCCTTTTTCCTCACAATCGGACACTGGAGACAGTATGTTAGTTCGGGGAATGGGTTTGAATACACTCGGTTCCTTTACATAAAGTGAAGCGCAGCTCCGATCTGGTAACTGGTGAGGTAGTGGTAGGACTGCGTCCTGTTTTACCGATCGAAGGCGTTCACTTTATTTTGGGTAATAAGTTGGCAGGGGGCCGGGTTTGGCCCAATGTACCTTCGTCTCCTGTGGTATTAACTGAAGGGGAGGTTAGTCAGGAAGTTATAAAGAGAAATCCTGTGGCTGTGGTAACTCGGGCTATGTCTAAAAATGCTGAGCAAGTACTGACCGATGAAACGCAAAGCGTGTCAAAGGAAATTGTTTCTGTACCTGACTCTTCTGATTTGTCTTTTCCTTTCTCCACAGAAGAATTGATGAAGGAACTGAATTCAGATTCGTCACTGGCTGAACTCTTTGCTCTTGCTCTTTTTGATAGGGACGTACCTGATGTGGCTAAAGCATACTTTGTTCAGGATGGACTTTTGTCGAGGAAGCAGAGTCCTCATGGTGAGGATTTTGTTGGTGATCCAATTATTCAAGTCGTTGTTCCCACAAAGTATCGTTCTGTTGTCTTGGAAGTTGCCCATGAAAAAGCTGGTCACCTTGGGGTTAGGAAAACCTGTGATCGGGTTCTGCGTACATTTTTTTATTTATTTTTGGCCACGACTGAAACATGATATTTCAGCTTACATTAAAAAGTGTCATACTTATCAAGTCACTAGTAAGCCAAATCAAAACTTAAAACCAGTTCCGTTAAACCCGATTCCGGCTAAGTGTGAACCCTTCGAGCATATTGTTGTGGACTGTGCGGGCCCGCTTCCACCTTCAAAATCGGGGAAGCAAATATTTGCTTACTGTTATGTTTAGCCACACGTTTTCCTTCTGCTTACCCTTTGCGTACAATTACGTCCCGTTCAATTGGAAGAGCTTTGTCAGTTTATATCGATTTTTGGCATTCCTAAAATCATTCGGAGTGATCGGGGTACAAATCTTACATCACATCTTTTCCAACAAGTTTTAAAACAACTAAGAATTAAGCATAATCTTGCTAGGGCATATCATCCACAAAGTCAAGGAACGTTGGAGAGGTTCCATCAGACTTTGAAATCTCTCCTTCGGGCTTATTGTGTACAATTGGATAGAGATTGGGAGGAGGGTTTGCCCTGGTTACTACTGGTAGCACGTGAGGTTGTACAAGAAAGTATTGGATTTAGTCCTAACGATTTAGTTTTTGGTCATAGAGTCCGTGGGCTTTTGGCAGTACTTCAAGATTCAGTTAAAAGGTCAGACCCACCCAAAAACTTGCTTTCATATGTAGATGGGTTTCATCATAGATTGATAAAAGCACGAGAATTGGCCAGTATTACGCTGGAAAAACAACAGAACAACATGAAACGGTTGTATGATCGCCAAACTGAACGCCGTGTTTGAGCCGGGAGGTCAGGTTCTGGTATCGCGCCTTTTACCATCTTCTCCTTTCGAAGCGAAATTTGAAGGTCCGTATGTGATAAAATGTAAACTGAGTGATGAGAATTATATAGTGGCAACCCCCCATCGTAGAAGGTCTACTCGGTTATATCATGTGAATTTGTTGAAACCTTACTATGAGACGTCTAAGTTAAATACTGATAGTTCCATTCATTCAGTATTACTTGTGATGTCTGATGGTAAAAATTTTTGTTCAAGGGAGTCTGTGGAACTGAATTCTTTGTTGCACTGCTTTCCTGAATTGTTTGGTGACACGCCAACACGTACGGATCGGGTCGAACACGACATCGATGTGGGTAACGCTTCTCCTATTACAGCGTTATAGTGTCACCAGAGAAACGGCAGCTTATGGCGGCCGAAATGAAATACATGTTGGAAAATGATATAGCGATTCCTTCGAGTTCAGTCTGGGCGCATCCATGCTTGTTGGTAGCGAAGTCTGATGGATCAGTAAGGTTTTGCACAGATTTTCGTAAGCTTAACAGTGTGACACAACCTGATTGCTTCCCACTTCCTCGAGCGGATGATTGCGTGGACCAGGTTGGTTCAGCCAAATTTGTAACTAAGCTGGACCTGCTTAAAGGTTATCGGCAGGTGCCTTTAAGTCAAAGAGCTCAGGAAATTTCTTCATTTGTGATTCCATCAGGCCCCTATTCGTACAAAGTTATGAGCTTTGGGTTAAGAAATGCCCCTGCCACCTTTCAACGGCCGATGAACCGCGTGGTTTTAGGCCTTGAAGGGTGCGCAGTGTATTTAGATGACCTTGTCGTGTACAGCGATTGCTGGGATTTACATCTAAAGCGCCTGGGTGCTGTTTTGAAGCGTTTGTCAGATGCCAAATTAACTGTGAACCTATAACGTATCTTGGCAAAGTGGTGGGGAATGGAGAGGTCCGGCCAGTAAGTGCCAAAGTTCAGGCTATCCGTGACTCTCCTGTTCCTACTACAAAAAAGGAGCGTATGCGGTTTTTAGGATTAGTAGGTTATCGTTCCTTCTGCCGTAATTTTTCTTCAGTGGTCGCACCGCTTACTGATTTATTAAAGGCCAAGGTAAGATTTGTTTGGTTGTCAGATTGTGCATTGGCTTTTGATCATGTTAAATCTTTGTTGTGTTCCTCTGCTGCGCTTGCTGCCCCTCGTCTCGAGAGGCCGTTTTGGTCACAGGTGGATGCAAGTCAGATCGGTGCCGGAGCTGTCCTCCGGCAGGACGATGGAGGCGTGGTCCGCCCCGTCGGTTTCTTCTCTCGCAAGTTTAATCCGTATCAATTGAATTATTCAGCGATCGAGAAGGAAGCGTTGGCTTTGATTTGGGCGTTACAGCATTTCAACATTTACGTCGGTTCGGGTCAACCGGTCGTAGTCTATACAGCTCACGACCAGTTGACGTTTCTGAATTCTTTTCACTGCCCAAATCAAAGGCTTATTCGTTGGTCTTTATTTTTACAGGCCTATTCCCTTGATATTCGACATGTTAGAGGATCTGAAAATGTTGTCGCTGATGCACTGTCGCGGGCTCCTCTGGGTAACTAAATTGCAGTTAAAGATTTTGTTAATTTTTGTTTTGTATTTTACAGGGATTGTTGACAGACCCCTGTCTTAAGGGGTGGGGTGTGACGACCCACGTGTGTGTGTGTCAGAAGTGGGATTGAATTGCTCCGCCTCTTAGTTTGATCAAGGACACCTGTTGCTGGGTTCCTGTTTGGCCTTTAAAAGGCGGCATCATAACTGGCCAGCGAGAGCTGCACGTGGGACTTGGTTTGGTTTACTTTTGTTTTATTTCATGCATCCGACACTCATACAGCCCATTACATTTTCATGCATTCACCTACTCTACTGATTCTTGACTGTCTCATGCCACATTGGTTTTGTTTCTGTATAGTTCTATTATGTTAAACTTTGTGTATTATTGGCACTTTCTCGCGTGTCCCCGTTTTTGTTGTGCACTTTTTGAGCCATGGGGCGTAACACTATCTATACACTCGCACATCCACACACGCATGTATATATATTTTTATATTTTTTGCCCTTCGCTGGTGATCAGGGTCCTGAAACATCTGAATTAAATAATTAATAGGTGTATATATACTGTATATAATTTGTGTATATATTTTTAAAAAATTGTTAGCCAGCTAGGGCTATGTGGTATTTAAATTCACAATTGTTTAGCATTTTATTATAAGCTAACCAGACAGGACACACGAGAAGATAAACTTGACAGGATATTTGAGAATTTGACAGTTGAATACCTGCGACTACTCGGGCGGACCAAATGGGCATCGGTTACTTAATGGTAGGTTTCCTGCCTGCCATGCAGAAGGACCGGGTTCACAATGCCCAAAATCCAGCCACTGGAAGCAGAAAATGATGCCCAAGCCGGATAAAATGTGAGGGTTTGCAATTTTGCAAGTTGTCGTGGCAACAGCGACGTCTGATCAAAAATTTCACATTTGGTTTCAGCACGTGATGATGTGTGGAAATTATTCCTCATACTCCCAGAAACACTGGAATATGTCTGTGCCATCAGGGAAGAAAAATCTAAATGGTCATTCAGTACTTTCAGGTCATCACATAGTGTTGCTGTGCACAGACCTGTCGATCTGGAGCCACCCCAGATCATAACACTGCTATAATTATCCAATGAAAGGCTCTTAACTGTTAGCTTAGTTAAATCCAGGTTTTTTTTTTCTCGGCTGGGCAGTGTATGATTCATGTTATATGTTTCATAAATGTATGATTCATGTCATCCATCTTTTGTTTATTGCCTCTCTGTGCTTAGCAAAATATCGGGCCTAACTGTTTCTAACATTCTGGGAACAAGATGGAACCTGGTGCCTCCGACATCTCACTGGACCGGATGAGAAGCAATAATGGTGTCCACAACTCTGAAGGCAAAGAAACACGACCTGAGCTAACTGGCCCATGCACACAGACTATTCATACCGACTCCTGCAACGCTGACTCCGGTTACACGGTCACCTGCACAGTTAGCATGGTGCTGGCTGTGCCGAGAGGTACTGCCGGTTTTTGAAATACATTTTATGCTTCCCATCTTTGAATCATCCAGCACTAAAGCTTACTAATTCCGACATTATCGGATACATTTGTATTGGCTATTGCAGCACAGTTGTATTTTAAAGAAATTGGTCTTTTCTGGCATCTAGGTCAAGATGATGTTCCAGTTATGGCTCCAGAGGCAGAGAGGCAACCCAAGAAAGTCCAGCCTAAATATACTGTAGAGCTACCCAAAGTGCAGACTTATTACCACATGGAGTACAATCTCCTGCCTGATAGTGAGCCAATGAAAGTAGACCTGGTCATGTGCGGTTCGATGGCCAAGGTGTATATGGATAATGAGACGCAGGTAATAAACTAGATTACGTTTCATTTTGGAGCATTTAGATTTTGTACACTTACTTCATACACAAATGTACAAAGAAAAAATAAGGTTTTGGATTGCCTTTAACGGGTTACATAAATGCTAATGGTTACTAACCTTAAAGTATGCTTGGAGAAACAGAGCAAATATTAGCCATTCCTTGTTAGAAATAACAATTATGAATAATTACACGACTTATTTGACTGGCTTACACGACAGTGGCTTAGTGGTTAGCACCATCACCTTGATGTGAGTATGTGTGCCTTGCAATGGATTGGCACCCTATCCAGGGTGTACCCCGCCTCGTGCCCTAAGTTTCCTGGGATAGGCTTCAGGCCCCCTGCGTCCCTGTATAGAGGAGAGTGAGTGTACTGTATATATACTGTAGGACAGTAAAACCTGCACCCAAAGTAATGCTTCTTAGAGAATGGCATTTTGTGCAAAGTTGACTTCAGACTTGACTGTTTCTAACACACCTTATACTTGAGATATTTTGTGTCTCTGTAGGTGCTGAAGGCCTGGCAGGAGGGTGATCACCTTTGGCTGGGCTGGTCTCAGTCTGTGAAGATCAATGTGACCAAGGAGCTGCTTATAAAGATGTCATCACATAACATAACCTTCCGACTCTGGGACACCAAGGATAGAGTGTCTCCTAAAGCAAAATATGACCGACCTAAAGCCTTCAGATCGCCACAGGGAAGGAGGGTGGAGGATACAGACCAAAGAGGTGTGCTCACACTCCCAACAGATGTTTACTAAAGAGTCTCGAGTATGATTCATAACCCGTCTGTTTTTCTAATCCGGATATCCTGAATGTGTTACAAACTCCTCCAATGTTAATAAGCAACCTCTTACCAGATGAGCAAACTCCACATAGATGAAAAATCAATGCACTATGTACGTTGCAGTTGAAAACCATTTGTAGTGTAATGTAGCTAATCAACAGGCATAATAAACTAGAATATGGTTGTGATTACTGAGTGGTGTTTAAGTGGTAATATATTCAAGAAAAATCTTCAGGTTTTTTTTTTTTTCCCCCTAACTGTTTACATGAGAAACTGACTGCATTGTGTAAATTGTGTGATTTTAGTTCCTAGTCTGGATGGTGAACCGGAAAGTGCAGGTAATTATCCCTCAATTCTGTGACTTCAGCTCTAAACCTATCGTTAATTTTGGGTGCTCTTTAATTAAAACGGTTTGATTATATGAAACCTCAGGAAATGGTTGTTTAATGTTTCTCTCCAACTGTTTCCGAGGTGGCGTAAAGGGTATGGTGTATAGGTTGCGAGCTCTTTATGAGAAGCAGAACCCAAAAACTACAACTTCCAAAAAATACCAAAAAGACATCACAGTAAAAGACTTGAAAGGACCTTCAGGCCTCAAGTGTGGCACAGGTAGAAACATTTAGTGTCATTAAGTTGCACATTTATAGACATTGCATCTACACATTCATGCATATTTGCACACTGCCCGGACACTTCTATTTCAATTTCCACGAAAGTTTTTTTTTTTTCTTTTCTTTTTTTTTTTTCATTCTATTCCATAATTTCTTATTGATAAACATTTATTTTAAGGTCATTGGCAGTCATACAAGCATTTCACTTCATATTGTACTGTGTATGTGACAAACAAAATTTGGATTTGAAAAGTGGCTAAAAACTAGCCTACGGTGGCAGGCCATGATATTTTTTTTTTTGTAAACTTTATAGACGATCCCAAACTGTCCACTATGGAGGCAAGTGGAGTCCGTGAGAGACCTCGGTCATCTGCTGTTCTAATCACTGATGGATTACCGGCACAAGAGGCAGCTTTTTCCAAACACAGGTTTAACAATGCACTTACTTTTTACCTGTACATGACTCGGCACAGTTAATTAACTTTGTACATAATCTGCTTAACACTCCCGTCTTAAAACAAATGTGCAGAATATTGTCAGCTACATAATGCGCAAGTTAGAGTCCAAAAGTGCAGTAACTCCGCTGCGCTTAGCCAAAACATTTTATTGGTGTTAAAAAGTGGCTCGTCTAGGTGTAAAAAAAGAAAAAAGAAAAAAGAAAAGTGAATTTTCAGATAGGATAATATTATTTTTCATACCATTTAATGCTTTTTATCTCCAGATCCATGCCTCGTCTTTTGTAAATATACATACACATTAATATTTTTCAGATGAAAAAAAAAAATGCATTTGCTAAATACAATTTCATGCTCTTTTATGTAGTGTCCATAACTTAACAAATCTTTCAATTCTCTCAATTGTCATTCAGATGAAACTTGGCCAATTTAGATTTCACATGAAAAGAAAAACCTGAAAAAAAGCGTATTACTATAAAATGCTAAATTAAGATATTGCAACACTTTAAATTCTTAATGTTTGAAGCGAGACAGTAGAATGCTCTCGAAAATGGCTGAAAGTTTGACATTTTTAGGGAAGGAAGATCGGTCACCATGTTGCATAAACTTCAGAAGTAGCTTCTTTGACGCACACTTTCTGTATTTTACATATAACAAAAAAATTAAATTAACATCAATACTGTGTTTTGGCAATTGGTATGTTGATCTTGAACATTGCTTTGTAAATCTGTATGATGTGGTATTATACTGTTATTGGGAATCCTGAAGTAAAATCTTCGTCACAAAACATTTAAAGAAACTTTAAATGCTTTATAACTGTTATATCTTAGTTCTAGAGGAAAGCAGAATCCTGAAACGTCTGATACAAAAAGCATCGGGTCTGAAGCCACTGTGGATCAAGAAAAGGACACGATATTATCGAAGTTGGCACAGAAACGATCATTAGATCACCATCCGAAAAGGGACGCCACAACAATCTGTATGTACATCTATTAAAAAATTTAGTAAGAACCAAAATGCTAATTACTCTAGTTACGTTTAAATGTGTAATTATTTGAGGTTTAAACTATTGAATTTAAAACATTTGAACATTTACTCTAAAACGCTTGAAATAGCGTTCTCCAATTGGACGGCTATGAACCATAAATCAATATTCGCATCCTTTTCCTTTTTCCAGCTTCTACAAAAAGTGACACACCGATGGACAGCAGCTTGGTGCTGTCTAAGAAGAAACACGCTCCTAAGACCGTTCAGGAGAGAGCAGCGGAGGAGGACTTGCGCAAAAATGGAATCGCCTCAGCTGAACTCGAGGCTATATATTTCCTTGCAGGTACTCGGTAAAGTCAAGTTTGTGAGGTATAGGCAATAAACACTCCGAGACTGGCCACACAGCTTCAAGTTAGGCTTTTCTTCAGCCAGAGGTTCGATGAGCTGCATCCGTCACTGCCGTGTGCTTCAGCCATGCGTTTCCCGTCAGCAAGCGGGATGTTTATGTAACGCGGTGCGAGAGCATTTGGGGGTTTCCCTCTTGCTCTTCCTGCGCACCGTAGGGGTGGATCCGGGAGAACGGCCGTCCCGCGGAGCCCAGGTTTCCGAGGCCTCTAATCGGCTACGGAACGGCACCGGTTTAAGCCGGCCGACTCCTTTCGCGGCTTTTGATGCGTCCCGTTCCGAGCCACGGCGGGAGCCTCTGATGAAAGCTTTAACTCGGGGAAACGGTTCAGCTTTACTCCTATAAAGTGAAGCCAGACAAATCCCATGGAGATACTTTCACTGTCGGGCTGAGAAGGATAGAGGCTATTAGAAAACACTTTATTATTTTGACATTGTAAAAGTCAAAGTAAGTAATATAGGACAACTTATAAGATGTAATGTGGTTTGGGAAACGCAATGTATAATGATCAGAAAACTAATCAAATAAATGAAGGGTGACTTTTCAATCCAAGTTACAATCCAGTAATAGTTGCAAAATTTTGCAAACAATTTTAAGGTGACTCATCCTTGACTGCAATTTTTACCGATCCAGGTGAAATGTCGCTGGTAGATCGCTTGATGATCCGATGTGCAAGAGTGTTTAAGAGCTTGTGCAGCATCACGCTAGATAAGCCACTTCTATCTGAGGAACTCGTGGCTGAGCTCAACCCACTGATCATCACAATCTTGTCGGTATCTTCTCTCCCATCTACTCCTGTTCCCTTCTATGAGCTTGAGGTATGAGACTTTCTCTTTAATTACTTGTGTTTCTGTGATCTCCCAAAATCTGGCATAGACTTAAAGTTGAAATCAGTAGGTAATATATATATATATATATATATAATTTTTTTTTGTAGCTAAGTTTTCTTCTCATTTTGGCAGGTCAATAAAGTTCTTGCTTAGAAGGTTCTGTAGAGGGAATATAGCAGGGTTTGTGTTTTTAAATATTTAATATATTTATTTTGTAATTTTTGCATTTACAGCTAAAATGCGTGCCCGTTTACTGCCGATACAAGTTCCTCAACATGCCTACCCACAGGACCAAAGGGCTGAGTCACGGACCTAACGTATTCTTCAAAGACATTAATGTGATCTTCACTGGACTTCTTAACTCCGAAGAGCTGCTCGAGTTCCTCAGCGGCCCACCGTTAGAGATCGAGGTTCACGATCGTGATAGGAAAGCAAAAGAACCTCATTCTAGTCCATCAATTTTTGGCACGGAGGCCACCGATGATGAATTAAGCGGCGCAGATCTAGTCCCCGCCAAACAAACAACCTACAGCCCGTTTAGGGAAACGAGAAAACTCTGTGACCCATATGGTATCGCCAAGCTAAATTGTTCTGATCTCCTTAGAGGGCAGGGTTGTTTGAAACTCAACCTACCCATAAGAGGTTCCCATCCGGCGCGGTCGCCGGGCACCGACGAGTACGAACGAGGGGAAAACGAACCGGAGACGGCAGGCGCTCCGGACGTCCGGGACGAGGTCCTGCCGAATGGTCGTTATCTCGAGGCGAACTCCGAGCTCGAGGTGCGGGTCGAAATGGCGCGCCCGCCCGACCCCGACGAACGCGAACGGCGTCGTCCGTTTGGCCGCGTCGTCTACGTCTTCAAATACGACAATATCGCTTTTCTGGAAAAACTGAAGTCTGAAATTTTAAGAATCAATACGGCTGCGTTTCAAAAGCACCGCTACGATGAGGAAACGGACCAAACGTTCTTACGGGATCATGTGATGGATGCTACGGAAAGAGACGACAAAGATTTGAATGCTTTAACGGGGTTTCACTTACTGGATCGAGCTCTACACATTTTTATCCTGGAAGGACCGAAGGATGAAGCCATCAAAACGCTCTGGGAAACGGCTCCTGTAGAGTAAGATACTGTTACAGTGCTTGAAGTGAAAAAATGTGTGCTAGGCCCATGTAATGGGTGCCAAAGTCACCAGTTTTAGGCAATTTGTTTTTGTAATTTTTGCAGCATACAAATATGTTTCATAAAGAAGACACAAATGATTTAGCATTAAACATTTTAACTTGTAATAATATTCCAAGATCTAGAATGTTTAGCTCATTTAAAACGGGTGCATTGGTGACTTGTGCAATGCGAGAGTGCAAGTGTGAAAGTTTTGTTGTAGTTGGGACACATTTTGTAGCGGTTAGCACTGCGGACTTGCGCCTCTACAGTCCGGGTTCGATTACCGCCTCTGGGTCCGCGCGCCTGGTGTTTGCACGTTCTCCCCGGGCTCGGTGGGTTTCCTCCCATAGTCCAAAGACCTGCAGGTTAGGCTAACTGGTATTCCCAGATCGCCCGTAGCGCGTACGTGCGTGGCTCAAGTCGCCTCGTGCCTCAAGTCTCCTGGGATAGGCTCCAGACTGTATACAGGAAAACAAGGTATAGAAAAATAATACTGCGGTTATCTGATTTTGTGGCTAGAAATGGTTAGTTGTATAGAAGAACCAAATATAAATATGGTACCCCAAAATATTGAAGTGTAAATACTAGCCCACATCAAGCAATGCTAGGATCAAAGCAATCTTCTCAGATGCTGTTCTTTTCTAGAGTTGCTAGAATCATTCTTTGTTTTTTACAGGTTGGCTGAAGATGTAGAGAAGCATGTCACAGTTCTTTATAACTCAGGTTTACGCTTCTCAAAGAGGCTTTATGACACTCTGGATGTTGGGTTGAGTCCAATTCATCTCCACAAACCACTAGAGACCATCATGAAACAACCCCTGGTGTACATCAGAGACTCGGTTCCCGACTCATGCCTACAAGCCATGTTAAGGTACCATTTAAAACGCATACACTATTTATTTTTTTTTAGTCATCTAAGTCATTTGAAAATGGACAATATGGAGTGCAGAGTTGGACTTGGATTGAGGATGTTAGTTATATATACTGTAGATGTCATATTCCAATTAGTCGTAACATTAACACAGGTGATGTGAATAACACTGATAATCTTGTGGCAAAAAGTGCCATTGAAACAAAGGCGACAAGTGAACGGTCACTTGTCGAAGTTGATGAGCTGGAAGCAGGACAAATAGCAAACATGAAGATCTAAGTGACTCTGAAAAGAGCCAAAGTATGATGCCTCAACAATGTTTGGGTCTTGTAGGGTGTTCCTGGTAGGCAGTGGTTAGTATTTTCTAAAAGTAGTCCAAGGAAGGACGATCATCGTACCGGCCAGAGGGGTCACGGGCACCCGACACGGACCAGAGACGGCGGGTGCTCCGGATGTCCGGGACGAGGTCCCGCCAAACGGTCGTCTCGAGGCGAACTCCGAGCCGAGCGATACGTTCGATACGTTTGCCGATTACAATTGCTGAAAATGTTAATGGTGGCGATGATGGAAACGCATCATGACGCACAATGCATCATAGTTTTCTCTATTTTTCTTCACCCACTATAGGGGTGCGTCAGTCAGGGTGCCCATGCTGACTCCTGTTCATTCCTTCAAAAGTTTTTTTTTTATTTTTATTTTTAGATTTTTCCAGATTTAATTTTTTCTCCCCAATTTAGTCATGTCCAATTCCTCCCCATCATCAGAGGGCTCCCACATTAAGCTACTACTACCACTCGGTCGGGAGGGCCGATCACGTTTCCTCCGAACGACGTGACGCCAGCCGACCGCATCTGTTCGAAACGCTCGCTCCGTGACGCCCCCGATTGGCTGTAGAGCCGTGAATAATGTGGGAGCACCGAGTACCACTCATCCCTCCCCTCCCTCATCCCAGACCTCCGGCTGCGAGAGGTTACAGCGTTACCCGGGAATCGAGCCGGCGATCCCCGGATGATGGGGCCAGCACTTTACCGCTACGCCACTCGGAGGCCCGGCGAGTTCTTAAGTTTCTTATTGTGAAACACATTTTTCCATAGGGAATAATAATATAATATAATCTGTTCCAGCAAGCCTAAAATATTACCAATACTGCCAATTTCCAACACTAATCATATTTTTGCATCTGAAAATATCAACCTTTAGAAAAGACATGTGAATTAGGTAAAATATGAAAGACATTAATAACTCACTTAACCTAAATTTGATTCCTCTTGGCACCAGCTGCTTTAAAAAGAACCTGAAAGTGGCTCCCTTTTCTTCTTGCTACCTAGTTCTTTTATATATTATATTATATTATATCATATTGTGGATTTTCTCCTTAATTTAGTCGTGTCCAATTCCTCCCCGTCACTAGGGGGCTCCCACATTAAGCTACTACTACCGCTCGGCCGGGAGGGCCGAAGACCATCGCGCGTTTCCTCCGAACCACGTGATGCCGGCATCTTTTCAAACTGCTCGCTCACGCACCGTTAGGGGGCGGCGTAACGCACTCTGAGGACGGCGCTGTCCGCTCCCTCCGCTTGCGTGAGCTCACAGACGCCCCCGATTGGCTGTAGAGCCGTATTAACGTGGGAGCACGAAGTACCTCTCATCCCTCCCCTCTGAGAGAGCTCGGCCGATCGGCTCTCTCTAGGCCTCCGGCCGGGAATAGATCTCTGGACGAGCGCTTTACCGCCGCGCCACTCGGAGGGTCATTCCTTAAGCGGTTCGGTGGGTACTCGCGCATCAGACCTGGACCACCGAGCAATAGAAGAAAGATGGGCTGGTCTGAAGAATCAGTTTTGCTTTTAAGTATCGCTATACGGTTTATGCGAGAGCTTAACTAGGGGAGAGATGGCACCGGATTGCGCTTTGGGAAGAATTAAATCGGGCAGAGCCGATGTGAAACAACCCTAGGTGATGTTTTGCTGAAAAACCTTGGTTGTCACTTTAACACGTACAACCTACATAATGACCACCGATGCAGACAGAGTACATACCTTCATGGCGACTTGATTCCCCAACACGAGTGGCCTCTTTCAGCATGATGGTGTGTCCTGCTATATTGCAAAAATCGGAATGGTTTGAGGAACAAAGAAACCGAGAACAAGGAGTTCGGTACGGCGTCCAAAATCTGCAGTATTATAATCGAATCGAGCGTCTGGGGGACGTGCCGACCAAAAAGTCAAATCCACGGAGGCCTAGGTCTCTCGGGACCTAAACGATCTGGTCTCTGCGTCGGATGCCCGAGCTTACTTTCAAATGTCTCGTGGACTCCGTGTCTCAATGACTCGGAGGTGTTTTGAGGCATAATGAGGGCCTACACGATATTACACAGATAGGATGCATACATTATAGCTGACTGTAGAGATTATTATATTGGCAACGATGTACATTGGAAAGAAATGCTTACAAAGTAGCCCTTGAATATGAGTAAGTCACTCATGAAAATTCCAATATGGGAACTCTTTACAGATTAATTGTGTTATACTATGTAATCGTTTTATTTTATCCTCTTGGTTTAGAATAAACCACCTCTGCCAAGCGAGTAAACTTGAAGAAGTGGTCCAAAGCAGCCTGTTCCCATCGGCCGAAATGGTTCGCAGTTTGAGGAATGAGTTCGGAATCGTTCCCGGCAGAGGAGCGGAGAAATTGATGCCGGACAGCGGCGAGGCGAAGGTCGTCGTGCGTTCTCATCCGTCGCAGAAGAGGAAATACACGCCCCTCGACAGCTTCAATAAAAATTATCTGGCTTGGAAACACGGTCAAGCAAATCAAGGGCTTTACACAAAACACTTTATACAGGTATGACCAATCGGGCATAACATTTATAATGCAGAAGAGGTGTTAAAGAATGAACGAATGCATTTTATCGCCTACAATTTCAGGCCAACATCGAGGACATCCGAAGAGCGACGAGCGATTCACAGACGCTCAAACCAAAAGTGTCTGTAGCTGAAGTTGATGATGGTCGGTTGGCCCACAACTACAGTATTCAGACGTTCAACTCCACCAGTCTGGCAAAGGAGCTCCTGCGTAAGGAGATGGCAAAGGTCAGAAAGGGATACTGAACAAAAATATACAAGACGCTTGGTAGTTTTGGGAATGTTTCCTGGTTTTGGAGGTCCAAAATAACACTTTTAAAAATTTTTTTTTTATTTATTTAATGAAATGGTCAGAACTTACCGTATCTGTTCTATATGGTTCTAGGATCCGTCTCGCAGGTTCACCTATAGCCAGCATTACCACTCCCTCGCAGTTGACCCTGTCGATATAGAGGATGAGCGTAAGGCATCGGAGGCCGGTTCCAGAGCCGCGTGGCGTACCCGGAAAGGCTTCATCTGCCGCGATGTCGGGAACGGCAAGGAATCCGACAGACACCCCCAACGGCCAGATGAGGCTCGGGTGGACGAGCTCGGAAAGGTGCCGTCACGGTCATGCACGTTCACCGTTAGCCCTCATGAGTCTCGGGTTCCATCCTCATCATGTTCCCTCTGAAAAGCAGTTGTGTTTTATGGGCATTCCAGAGTGCTTGTGCAAGAATAGAGAGGTTGTAATGCTGCTTTGGTACCACTCGAGTGGTATTTGGTTGCCTATAGTGTGACCTGGCTAATGCAGATCGATGGATAGCTGCAAAGGATTTAACCAGATGACGGGGCAGAAGCTTTATCTTTTGCCTTTAGCTTTATCTGATCCACCGAACGTGTGATTTATTGACCCCAAATTAACATACACCAACCGCACAAATACGTTTCGGAGAATTAATGCCGGAGGAAGGTCTTCCGATCTTCTCGAGTCCGGGAGTATTTAAAACGTTTGCTTCGGCTGCATGAATTCCTTACGAACGTTTGGGTTCCTTTATAGAATGCGTCATTTATATGATGACGTATAGCAGATCATTTACATGATCTGCTAGGAAAACTCTGGTGCAAATGACCATTCTCCCCATGTTTGATTATGGTGATATTTATAGATCAGCATCCAAAGGCCTGCTTCAAAAGCTTGATGTTCTCTGCCATCCGGTTTATATCAAACGCTCCTTTCAAAACTCATCGCTGTACCCCGTATTCTTCTCTCGACCGGTCTTCATTGTATACCCGCCGCAAAATCCATCGGTATATGGTCATTTACAAAACTCTCCTCGGTCTGTACCCTCCTTACTCACAAGACCCGTAACACTCTTTTTCTTCCGGGTATAACGCTCGTTCTGCTAACCCGATTCTGCCGACGGTTCCTAAGGCGGCTTCTGCATTTGGCCTGTCGTCTTTTCAGAACGCTGCTGCTAAAGATTGGAATGACCTGTTAAAACTGGACATTCTCGGATCTCTGCTCACTTTAAAGACGTCTGTAGCTGTTATTTAGACTAGCTGCTCTTATTCATATTGTTTGTGTATATGTATGCTTGTACATGTGTGTACGTATGTGTGTATTAAATTTATTAATTAAATATGTAACTTATTTTTTTTTTTGTCATTTCGTTTGTCTTAATGTTTTATTTTTTATCAGTTCCCCTACTTCCCCCAAAAGGCTCAGCCTTTGCCAGGCCACAGTTGTAAATAAGAAACCTGTTCTTAATCTGTCTTGGCTGGGTAAATAAAAATTTTTTGGAGAAATAACTGACATGTCTAAATGATGACATATAACAGATTGTAAAAAGTCTGTAAAACTCGTGTCATTTTTTAGACACTCTAGTCACTGTGTTACTGCCCCAGTATTCACTATTGTATTTTGTTTCAATAATCCTTGCCCTACAGGACAATGTTATTTATTGATTCCTCTCCCAGTTTTGTTTTCCTATTTTCACCTCAGTTTTTCATTGCCACCTCTGCTTGCTCATCAGGGACAATCTGATCATTTTGATTGATACACATTTCCATTTTATTGGTAGAGCGCTTTTAATAATGGTCATTGCTAAAGCGGCTTTAGCGAATAAACTAAAAAATGGAATTCGCAAAACTTCATTATTTTAAACTTGTGCACTTTTGGAATTTGCCTTCCATGAACAGGCCTGGAAAGAGAACATTCTTCATGAGAACATACTTAAGCCAGTCCTGAACAGAACCACATGGCCTTGGAGCAAACGGCACGAGGATTTCGAGCTTTACAGGAAACCACCTGCTGTTTTTAGTCCAGCACCCCCAATTACTATTCACCTCGCAGGTCCAAATCTCACCCCACTTATAAAAATCAGAACATGGAATTTTTAAATTTTAAAAAAAAAAATACATTAGATACCTGATGTTCCGTCCTCTTCTAGGAGAAGTACTTCGTCGGGAACGGCTTCAAGCGGCACACGCGCAGTACGTCAGATGGCGGAATAAAATGTTGCCCGATAAAGAGTCTGCAAGTTGCGGTCGAGTCCCAGAGTTCAAGTGCCATACGCGAAGAGTAGGCCCGGACAAACTCCATGACATTTTGAAGGACGAGCCTATGAAGCTATCTCTGAGAGCATGGACCGGATCATTGGTACGGGCTTCGATATATGATGTTTAATCTTGTTTCTTTTTGTATAAAGGTTATAGAGAAACTTAAAGGTGAATAGATGTATACAGAAATATAATTGATATACTGTAGTTTGCCTTATTATACCAATAACGGGCTTCTCTGAACTTGTACATCAGAGACAGACTCAGAAAACCACTGTCTTTTCAGCCCGTGCCGTACACTGACCCCCACAAGGAAGAAAAACCGGAGCTCGGTCATTTGCCGGACAAACTCACAAAAGGAAGATGTGACGGTGAGCATAGTAAGCCACAGTTTAGGTGAGTAAAGACCGACTGGACTTCTAATCACTTCCTTCCAGATGATGTCATGAAAAACTCTGTTATAAAGAAATAAGTTTGATCTGCTCAAACGGGAAGAAAGTTGCAATTAATGTTTTTATAATTTTTTTTTGGAAACAGACGTTACTGGAGGTCACACTCCTTTCAGCACAAGAGAACCACATCGCCTCTTACAGAAGAAGAGAAAAGTTTGTACGTCTTTCAAAGACCCCTGAATCCCACCATGAAGTACACAGATTTGGCCGACATCCAGCACATGCGCAATGTCGTAGAAACGAGGACCATTAACGGTCTTGATGTTCACATTAAGTAAAAAGGCTGGGTATGTATGTAGGAGTGATGTGCGGGTCGGGTATTGTTCCAACCTGCATCTATTTATTTTATGTTTATTATATTGTAAACATGAATTGTCATGCTACAGTATTTTTTCTTTTCTCTCTCGTCTACCGCACCAATCACCGCTGGATCCACATTGTTAAAGGCTGCAGACACCTGAAGGACTTTTTGTGGACAGGCAGAGTAGCTTAGGAGAGGGTGCCCTCCTGCTTTCTGACCAGCTCACATTGTGTTTTCTCCTGCCTTAGACATTAACTTGTGTGCTAGTGCTATGTCTTAACTTCAACAGCCCTGTTCCTACTCTTTTCTTGAACTTGAGTTCTTTGTTTTATTTACTTATTTTATCTGGAGCAGTAGGATGCCATTTACTTTTGTATCATCTTTTCTTTAAAACTAAGTCTTACCTGGCTCCCTTACTAAATTAACACATGAGAAAAGACCAAATAAACAACAGAAGTTAGAACTGTTTATTTTGGATATGACTTTGTAAATCGTGTGTGTGTGTGATCCCGCCCCACAAAGTGACAATTTTATTTTAAGCCAGCATCACTTGTATGTATGCCACATCAGTATGTTCTTTCAAGAGGGTGGGAGCAGACGTATGACCGCTTGTCCAGGACTTCCTGCGCAATCTTCTTAATGTTGGCATCGTTGTTCTCCGGGGAATCTGGAACGGATGCGTTTGAATTAGTCACCAAAAATCGATCCATTCTGCAAAAGTGACTGAAGGTGTCTGAGGCAGCTGGAACAATTGATTTAGATCTTGCAACCATCTAAAACGCCTCGTGCTGTACTCACTTTTTTGTAGCTGAGTCATCCAGTAGTTGTTTTTGAAGAAAGCTTCCTTACAGAAGGTGTTTGCGAGCAGGACCTATGGTTTAAAAAAAAAACACAATGTTCCTGTGTAAACTACCATAAGAACACGTTTGCTCGTGAGTGTTTCATCATAGTGACTAAATCTGTTGTTTGAAAAACATGTTACATCTAATAATGTAACTGCAATCATTCCTCGTTTTCAACTCTCCTTTCATTTGAGTACATCACACAAGTGGCCACTTTTAGCACGAGCGAATGAGGGCGTGGTGGGAACCGACTTTTCCGGAGCGGAATGCCTTTGGCAGGCTAACATTGGTGATTTCATCTTGAACTCTGTCCAGAGTCATACCGGCTCGTTAACCGGCTGACTTGGAATGATGGTCGAGCTATGCCGGCCGTCACTTAGACATTGCACTTAGGCTGCATGAAACCTCGCAGTTTTGAAAAAGATTTCTCTTCCAAAGTGTTCTTGATGGGCTCGTTGACTCCATCCCCTCTGAACCTCACTAGTGGTATAATCACACTGCAGGTACTATACAGTAGATCTGTTCTCCAGTGACATGAAGGTTAAACAGCCTCACTATTTGGTAGAATTTCTCCTTAAATTTAGGACTAAATCTTAGTGAAGATAAAAATTGTTGAGATGAGGACTTTTAAGAGTTTCTATAGAATGGCACAAAGAAAAATATTCTCCAAACACAAAAGTAAACATTTCTCTTCTGTCCAGTCTGGTTTTTTTTTTGGTTCTTCCTTCAATTTCTCTTGAATTGCTGACTACACACCACCCCAAAGTGCAACTTAAACTGTCCTGTCCTGTCAATAGGTAAAAGCTGAGCCATTTTGCTCCCATCAATCTAAATGGATTAAAAGTAAGAATTAAATACAGTAACTACTGTGTGGAAATTGGTTGCTTCAAAAGTAGACACGTTAGCCTGTTAAATTTTTTTTTTGGGAGTTTCCTCCACTAGGGGGCTCCCACTCGAAGACCATCGCGTGTTTCCTCCGAACCGCTAAGATAAAGGTTTTTGTACTTTCCTTCCACAGAGTTGCTCTGATAAGTTTCCTAAGTCACTTTTAGTCTAGGAGCTCTCCGAGAGAGTTCGAACAAGCTTTGTGAATACGGGCCTCTTACTAGAAACCTTGCGGTGTACTGTTTTCAAGCTGCGGTTTTTGGTTTAGAGTGAATTCTTTACCTCGTGTTGGTGGTCGCGAAGGCCGATGCCGATGGAGCGGCTGGCGCGGGACAGCACCGCCGTCATCGCGTATAGGTTGATCAGTGTATCGGCGACTCTCTTCAGCACCAGTTGCTCATCTACTATAGTCTAAGACACACAGAATGGTACAGTATCAAAAAAGGTATCGGTTACTTTAAATTAAAGGAGTGAGTCAGTTCCCATAGCACATGCATTGCTAGAGCTCTTTGAACTCGACATAGTCCATGCACGGTGCAGATGTGGAGTAAGATTTATCGCGTAAAATGTTTCCTTCGCATGTAAAGAAAGAGAAACGGCATCCGGAAACCTCATGTCTCTTCGTGACCGGAGTCCTAATTACGATAGCATGGACTAACTAGGAATCGGAAAGGAGAGCGCGGGACGGCTGTCTCGCACGTGAGAAACTCGCAGGGAGTTTTTCCTTGCCACTGTCGCCGCCCTCGGCTTGCTCACCAGGGACAAACTGACCATTTTGACTCATACACATTCACATTCCTTACAAAATAATTTCTTGTGATTGTGTGAAGCTGCTTTGAGGCAATGACAATTGCTAAAAGCGCTATACAAATAAAATGGAATTGAAATGATCACTTAATAATACTACAAAATACGAGGAGAAAGTGAGGCTAGGAAGAGGGAATTCATTCGCGGTGGATTTTCCGGAGCCGCAACGTTAGCGCGATCGAATAGATCCGTATTGACTTTTCTTGATTTTTTTTTTAATAGAAAGAATTTACCTTTCCGTATCTGTAGAGCAGGCTTTCGACGGTGGTGCCGAACAGGGCCGCGTTCCGCTCGAACATCTTGGCGCTCTCCTGTGGGAGACGGAGGCACGTCATCTTTTACTCCGATGTGAAACATGGATAACTCGCGGTGTGTCGCATCTGATCGGTTTCACGCACGAATCGAGGAATAGCCGGTGAGGTGTCGATTCATTTTTTTTTTTTAACATTACAGCTCTGACGTTAAAGATGCGTTGAAGCCCATCTCACCTCACGATCTTTCTACGATTTTCACGGACACATAAAATACTTATTGGCACTGTAAAGGTACTAAATAAAATATAATAGTATAATTATTTATTTTAATGTGTGCCTTAGTTTTTTTTGATACTTAGTCATTTGAAAGACCTTTTTTGGGCATCTGAGAAAAGGCTTTAAAATAAGAATGTATGACACTGTCATGCACTTAATTCATCTGTCGACTTTAAGCTGTTCCTTGTATTGTGAATAATGATGTTGATAAAATGCTGGATGCATTGAAAAAATAAAAGGAGATTTTCCTAAAAAGAAAACCAATTCATCTTTGTTTCTCATACAGTTTACATCGCTGTTTAATTAAGCAAAAGTACAATTTATCCGATTACTCCATTACATTTTTGGTAGAATACTCGATTGCTAAAATATTCGAGAGCTACAGCCCTAGACCGAAGTAGAAAGAAAATCTAAGGAGATTTCTAAGATGGTTCCGCCTAGAAACTATGAAAACGATCGATGGGGACCAAAGTCGAACGGTTTCGTCGGGACGGCCCGGTCGCGGTACGGGGCGTCGCTACCGGAGATTTACCGTTACGGACCTTCGGGCGAAGCGCCGGATTTACGTACCGTCAGACTGGGGTGTACCGCTCCGTCCTTCCCGGTCAGGCCAAAGTCGGCGGGCCTACCCAGAGAGTCCTTCAGCTTTTTCCCCAAAATCTCAAACGCCGCGCCGACGTTCCCTTTTTTCATCTCCCTAGAACACAGTCACGCAAGCGGTTTACCTTTCTGCATTCTTTAACTGTGACGAGGCACCGCAAATATTTACAGTCTATTCGTACTTGATTTTTCCCGTTAGGATTTTGCCTGCATACTGCATTCCTGTTAGAGCGATGTACATCCTTAAAATCTCATTGGTTCCCTACAAGAAGAGAGAGAGGAAAAAAAACATATGAGAAGGCAGTGTGTTGACATCAAGCTTCATGTGCCCTCTAGTGGTCAAGACATGTAGGAAAAACAATCAAGTGCCCCAATTATGCCATTTTAATGGTTGCTAATATCGCTTAATGAGTCTCTTAAAACAGGTTTACATGTATGCGAGGTCAAAAAACACCTTTTTTTTTCTCCAAAAATAGATTACATTTGACCCCATTTCTAAACGATTCGTAAACGACTCGCGTGAAGCGGTTCGAAGATTCGGTCCGTCTAAACCCCTCTAGACCGAACGACGTCGATACGTGGAAGAGATGGCGTCGGTCGGACCGTATCGATTCGAGACGGAGTCCGACGACGAAACGGTCGAAGCGGCACGTCGACGAGAAACCGTTTCGCGACCGGAACGGGACGTTTCTCGGCGGCGAGCGTCATACGTCATATCGCGCTGACGTTAGATGTACGGGCGCCCGTGATGTGCACGTGTGCGCGCGATGCATTTATCCCCTCGGGGCATGCGCGCTTCCTGCTCTGGAGTGTTGTGAGTGTTAAGTTCAGTTTTGGTGGAGAATAAACAGTTAAAAAGGATTTCGTGCGCTCTCGTTTTTCTTGTTTTTTTATATCGCAAAGCGTTTAAGCGAACCCGGCACGGACGCTCGGTCGCATCGACGAGAGCGTGGCGACGTTAATCGTAAGACGGCGGGCGGGGCGAGTCGTTCGCGACGTAGAACGTGGGCGGACATCGTGCGGATACGTTACGTAGCGACGCGGATCCGTAACGGAGAAAGATCGGATTCGTCGGGGATGGTTTTTGTTCACGTACGGCTACGTGACGCGCCGCATGAAGGATCGCATTTGAAAAAGCATAATAGGGGCACTTTACAATCGTCAAAGACCTCAAATATGGGCAGGAAATAGTGTGTAGAACATGGAAAAGGGTGCATCGCAAAGTGGTTAAAAAATGGCCGACAATTAGAGAATACAGAAAAACAAGAATTTTGTCATTAGTGACGATACCCGGACAAATTATTTCAAAATTCTTTCAGTGATGCTCGTTAAACCGCGATATATGCAACAAACTGGGGACGGGACCAATTGGTAGAACGTGACTTTGTTCAAAAATACCTCAAAGATCTGCAAAATGCGACAGTCCCTGAGGTAGCGCTCGAATGAGTAGTTTTTGGTATATCCCACTCCTCCCAAAACTTGCAATGCCTCACTCACACACACCCAACAACCCTCGGAGCTGAACACCTGCAGAGAGAGAGATAAACGCACACAGATAAGAAACACTTCACTCTGGAGAACTTCAATTCTTAATTTCCTAATCCATATTAATCACCGTGCAGACAATCTCACCATTGCTCTTCTTAAGTTCTTTCTTATCTTTACACCACCTGTTTTTTGGCATGGCTTCTACTCTTGGTGCTTTTGACATATTAAAACTGCTCCGTCTCAGGATCATTTGTGACACCTCTCATCTCCGTCATATTCGGACTACGAGAGGAGTTCCCGGGAGACCGGTGTTTCAGACGTAAAGCGGGCGGTCCGAAAAATTTCCCCGGCGTACTTGGAAAACTTTCTACCTTAACGGTATACGAGCATTCGAGTCGTTCGCGACGCGAATGAAATAAAGGTCATTTTTACTCTCGTGACTACGTTCTGTAATTCTGCACATCACCAATCGTAATAACCCACAGATAGGAAAGAACCGAATAGGCACCATCTGGGTGGTTAAAAAAATAAATAAATAAAAAGCCCAAACAACTTTACCTTCACCATCGCTGCCTCTACAGAGCAGTCGGGAAGTCCGGGCCGGTCCATCAACCCAGCGGTCAGATACGCCATGCTCTCCATCACAAATACATTCTGGGCCATGATGGCAAACTTCTCCTGTAGCCAAAAAAAAAAAAAAAAAAACCGTTTAATACCGACTAACTAGAGGACATCAGCCTACGGAGACTGCGGTACGACCGACGTACCTGAATCATTCCGAATTCGGCAAGTTTCTTGGTGAACTGTTTCCGTGTGCCCGCGTACTCCGCGGCCATCTCTGAAAGACAAAGCGAAGCTTATTTTTCACGATCCGGTCCGTTCGATGTGAAAACGTTTATCCGTTGTTCTCTGTCATCCTTATACCGATCAGCTTCTTGATCACTCCTGCGCATGCACCGCCCATGCTGAACCTCCCACTGTTCAGGACGTTCATAGCGATCTGCGGAGACACGGACGCACGATACTGTAGCGTGCGAGACACGACGATGCAACATTGAAAGAATACGGCTAAACGTCACGACCCGATTCGGGTCACCTTAAACGATGATCACCTTAAATCCGCCACCGACTTCACCGATCACGTTCTCTACGGGTACTTTTGTATTTTCAAACGCCACCTCGCAAGCTAAAAAAACAGACAAAACAAAACAAAAAGACATTAGTCTTATATTAGTATGAGACTAATAATATTTTATATAAAAAGAATCAAAATTGTGTGTTAAAGGCACATATGTATTTTTAGTTCGTCGTATGCGGTAGTACACTTCTGTGCAGGCAGATTAAAAAAAATGCGAACTGACTGTCGGAGCCTCTGATTCCCAGCTTGTCCTCGGGTTTTCCGCTCGTCACCCCGTCGAACGCTTTCTCCACGATGAAGGCCGTTATCTTGTCTTTCTTTTGCCCATCCTTGTCCGACACCTCTGTTCTCGCGAATACGGTCATGATGTCTGCGATACCGCCGTTGGAAATCCAGATCTTAAGAAAAGGCACATTTTACAGATAGAATCTTATTAGCCGAGGCATGCTCATCTAGTTAAATTCTGCATAAAGCTAAGAAAACAATGCCGATAAAAAGTAATGAAAGTCTCTCTCAGCTAAAACGTTTCCCATAAAAACCGCAGGTGACGATTCATTCACAACATAACAGTAAATATTACTACAATCTAAAAAAAAAAAAAAGAATTGTTCCTAATATATGATTTTATAATTGACAGCTCCCTCCCTCACAAACAAATAAAATTATTTCTTCTTTTCTATTAATAATAATATAAAAAAATATATGGTTGCGAGCAACGATGATGGACCCGAGCACCCTGTGCCATCGCCTCCCGGGCGCACCGCACGACCCGCGTGTCATTTGAGCGTGTTAAGACCTACAAAGAGCCCAGGTGAACCGCACAATTTGCAAACGTCACACGATATAATGTAAAAGGGCCGATGTCAGCTTGGGCCCTAAATATTTGTTAAGTGCGTTGGTGTGTGTGTGTGGGCGAGTGTTAACATTTGTGATGTGTACAATAGATGCTGGCAAAAATAAGCATCACACTATGAAGCTACTCAGTGTGATGTCACTGAACGTGTCACTGAATATAATGTCACTCAATATACGGTATGCCACACCAAAAGTTATTAATCACTTTTCAGCACAAGTTTAATTCATTATCACGGCTGACCCGTTTGAGATACAAAAAATCCCTCTGCGATTTAGCATCCTCGATGTCTTTAGATCACATCGGCCCGGTTTGGTGGCGATCGTATAAATTCCCTAGGAGGAGTATATCAAAATCCATCGGGTACGACCCAAAATAACCGACTCGAGTCGAGCCCGTGACACGCAGAGTTGAAAGTTGTTCGGCTCGATGAGATCTAAATGTGTACCGTGTTTCTCGTACATACGTGCGAGGGTGTATGAGCTATGCGGCAAAAAGTCTTTGAGCATGTTAAGATACCCAAAAATCCCAAAAGGGTGGGGGAACAAATCCTTAGGAAAACAAGAGGGTCCCAATAAAATAAACAACACACACACTTACTCCCAGTACACACACAAACATCTATCTATATATAAAATTATTATTACTTTTTTAAAATGAAGATTATTTATATATATTAAAAAACCTTAACTTTGAAGCAGACTTTATTTTATACATTTAGACAAAAACTGGTAAAACATACACTGCCTGGCCAATCAAACAAGCAAACAAATAAAATTTTAGAAGGGTGAAATTATTGGCCTGGACCGACAAATAAAATGTAAAAATTGAAAATTACTGGAACTGGGTTAAAACTGTCACATACATTAATAAACCTTGGAAAGATAGTGCTGAACCATTAACTTTGCAGGAGAAATCTAGTCTAAAAAAAAAAATCATGAATGACCATCAGAGAGAAACGTTTGAAGTTGAATCCTTAAAAAAAAAAAGAAAGAAAAAAAAAGTAGAGATCACATCTACATTGTGATGAAGTTAAAATAGTGATAATAGTAAAAAGCTGAATATTTCCATACAGACATAATGAGATATAAATAAATCACTGTGGGGCCATAAGAAAAACAATGATTAGAGATACTGATTAAATAAGAAAGTTTCATTTTGCTAAGGACCATTAAGAGTGGAATTTGGAGTGATGGAAAATAGGGCATTCCTGTCTCAGTGGCAGTTTCTTGCCCGCCATGCGGAAGGCACGGGTTCGATTCCCGGCTAAACCCGTAAATCCCAGCCACTCTATATCGTGCTTGCTGCATCGAGAAGGTCGCCCGGCGCAAAAAAAAAACTATAGAGACATTTGGGACACCCTTAAAAATAACTACAAACAATTTAGTATTAAAGGTACCTTGGAGCCGTTAAGCAGGAAATGTTTCCCATCTTCCGACGGCGTAGCACGAGTCTGAATAGAAGCGGCGTCGCTTCCGCTGAAACAAAGAAGGCATTATAACGCGTCACTTTTTGGGGTTAGACGGTGTAAAATGAGTTTGCATGTCCGACGAACGTTTCGATCTAGCGGTAACGGTATCGGACCTGCCCGGCTCGGTCAGACAGAAAGCCGCCATGTGCTCTCCCGAGGCCAGTCGAGGCAAGTATTTGGCCTTCTGCTCCTCGGTTCCGGCCAGCAGGATTCCCTGAAACGACAGCAAACGACGGGTTTGAATGGTCAACGGTTTCACCGTATTAAAACCCAGGTGACCCCGGATATCCTCCATATTCTCATTCATCATCAGGTGCCGGCCAAAAGTTTCACCGTATCGTAATCGATTTGAAACACCTCACTTTGCTCGATTTGCTCACCTTGCACGATGCACATTTCTAAAGTTGTGCGATCTTCGGGCAATGCGCTCATACACGCAACCATTTTCAGTTTCACTGCAATCAATCGAGATGCTGCTTTACTGCAAATGAGTGAAATTTTTCAAAATTCTACAGGTACTGTGTACATGTGGAAAAGGTGTGTCTATAATGTATAGAGACTGAGAAAAAGAGAAGGAAAAAAAAAAAAGATCTCCCATTCGCAATACAAGTGTTTATTAAAATTCACTAGATAGGAGCCTAAATCATAACATCAGGTGTGATGTTCTCTTGACATCACACCATCACAACATTTTTTGAGGCCATGTGATTATTAATGTCATCCCATCCTGCCATAACCCACGAGCCTTTCTGCAGGGGTTGAGGGTGTATATATATATATATACACACTAGATGTGCCTGCGACTTTGTTTGCGTGGAATTTAATTGCACACTCATAAGCACATGGAAAAAAAATGTACAGCATCATCTCTGGAATTTTGACACACACACACACACACACACGTGTATATATATACTATATACACACATCCGCTCACCTTTAAGCCAATGGCCTGATGTGCTGCGAGTGTGACAGCGATAGCTCCATCGAGGGACGTGATCTCTCCTAACCGAGCGTACATGGTGTTGGAGAGACCGAGGCCACCTGTTAAGGAGCACACAAAATTTAGACAGCACTCAAAACCATCAACCACATTTCTGTGTCATAACACCAAGTCTGTAAACGTCTGGTTGGTCTCACCGTACTCCTCCGGCACCTGGATTCCAAAGAGCCCCAGCGATTTCAGTCCATCCAGAGTTTCGGGAGGGATTTTTGCTTCCTCGTCGATTCTCTTCGAATCGACTTAAAAGAGATTTTTATATATTAAGCAGTGCTTCACTTATTCGGTTTACGGGAACAGACATTTATTCGGCGCCGTTCGTCACTCACCGTCCTCCCGGAAAAACTTCTCCACCGGAGCGACAAACTGTTTGATCTCTTCTAATTCTTCGTTGCTGATTTCCGGGTAAGGAAAGACTTCATTCTAAAAAAAAAAGAAACGGATCGACAAAACATGTGTACCCCGGATTGAGTCGCGCGAAAAACCCGTCACTGTAAATCATCACGATATAGAATGTTTACGGGGAGGCCACCATTGACGAGAGCAGTGTGGACAGATGGATGAACCTTAAAGAAGAAGAAACCAGCATTGAAGACAAACTACGCAGGGGGAGACCATCGGTGACATTTTTCAAAGATGATTTGAGCGATGTGTTCAACGATGATGCAAACGCTCTCCTTGCCTTTTAAAGCGTTTAAGTGACTGCTGCTGCAGAACAGCCATATTATGAATGTGAAAAAAAAACAAAAAAAAAAACAATGCATACTTTGGTATTTAACTTCCTCAGTGTAAATGAAGGACAAATGTTCCCACTCGCCTCATGGAGACGCTTGCATCGAGCATGCCGCGACAAATGTTTGAAGTGATCAACGATAACGGTGGAGCTACTCAGTACCGAGTTCATGTTTGGAACTTTGGTTTCTGTTTTTTTTGTTTTTGTTTTTTTTGGGGGGGGTTACGGGTTTTTTTTGGAGGGGTGGTCCTAAACTTGTGATCAGCTCTACTTGGAACCTTGTTAAGATCCAACCATGCAAAATATGATTTTTCTTGCCATATTTCACTGTATCACTGCATGTTTGTTTATTTTGACGTTTATAACTCTCCACTCCCTCTATAAGTTCATCATTATTGTATAAAATAATTAATGTAATAACAGCACAAGGATTCTTCTCAGTGGCCAGACATACGCTCAGTTGTTAAATTATATTCTCTCTCACACACACACACACACACCTTGTTTACTTTCCCCAGGAACAGATCCTTGGCGTACGCTAAACTCCGCGAGCTAGCCTGCACGCGGCGGTGAGGTGGATAGAATCGCGCGTGCAGCTCTTCGCCGGCTCGTGCTGAGAGTAACGTCCTTCCGAGTTTAGCTGTTTTAGACAAAGCGAGGACTCTGTTAAGGTTCATTGTTGCGTATAAATCTTTCTGTCTCTCTTTTTTTTTTTTAAAAGTCACCTCCAAAACGCAGCTGTAACTAGCCAAACCTTTGCCCTATATTTGTCGCACAGAGATGACGACATCATATTCTGATTCAAATTCTCGTCGCTAGAGGGCAGTATTTGCTAAGTGGAGAAATAGACGGTATAGACGATGAGTGAAATACGGCGCTACCTCGGCATAGTAATGTAACCCGTTCTGAAGGCGAAAATGTGTAAACCCATAGGAAATAAGAAAAGAAGACATGTAAATGAACGAAAATATTAATTAAATACACATTAAATTTCACTCAACCTTAATTTATACCGTCTGCTGAAAGTGGCTCCTTTTTCTTCTTGCTACTGTTCTTGAGAACATTTTTGGGACTAATGTTACCATGTTTTCACTAAATCACACACACAAAAAAATCCACAAAAAGGCTAACTTGTTAGTTTTTATTGGCTCCTGGATGTACGCGCAACTTAGCCGTCGTTTGGTTCGGTCGCTCATGTACGAAAATGCTTTGCCGAGGCAAATTTCCTGCTAAATTTAATTTGTTAAGGCGAAAGTTCATAATGTGGGGCGTTTATATCATGGAGTACGACTGTACACTACATGGACAAAAGAATTTGGCCAAACCTTTTAATTATTCACTTCAGATTTTTCAGTCAGGCTACCAAGACATTTTGAACGAAACTGGTTGGAGAAGGCCCCTTTCTATTTAACATGACTGTGCAAGGACTTTGGTTCGATGAGTTCGGCGTGGAGGACCTCGACTGGCCCGCGCAGACCCTCGGGACCTCGACCCCATCGAGCACCTTTGGAATGAACTGGAGCGGAGATGGCGGGCCAGGCCTTCTCGTCCAACGTCGGTGCCCGACCTCGTAAATGCTCTACAGAATCAATGGCCACAGATTCCCACAACATCTTGTGGACAGCCCTCCGAGAAGAGTGGAAGCTGTTATAGTGGCGATAGGGGGACCGACTCCATATTCAAGTATTTGAATACAATGTCACTGTAGGTTTGGCCAAATACTTTTGACCATATCGTGTCCGTTCATCATCTATATCCTGTATACAGGGTCACAGGGTCCTGGAGCTTATCCCAGGACACTTAGGGCACGAGGTGGAGGTTAACCTGGACAGGGTGCCAATTCATCACAGAGCACACGCACACACATTAGGTTAATCGGTGTTCCAAAATTGACCATAATTTGTCTTTGGATGCACGCGAACCGACCCGAGGCGGGAATCAAAGCATCGACCCTGGAGGTGCAAGGCGACTGTGCTAACCGCTAAGCCGAGAGAAATACGATAGAATTATACATTGCGATATACAAAAAACCTCTGTCCAGAAAAAGTCAACAATATGCCATTAGAACCCAATCAGCCTATGTTATTGGGCTGTGGGGAATCTGTAGTACCCAAGCACAGGGGGATCAAGCATACTCTACGCACACAGAACAGAATCATGGAGGTGAGGCAGGGGCGTAGATTTAGGGTGGACGGTGGGGATGTGTCCCCACCAATATCCTCCGACCATTGAAATGTCCCCACC
>JAQQZT010000016.1:13148701-13172618 GCA_030068275.1 Clarias platycephalus | reverse complement strand
AAGGCAGTTCTGAAGGCGAAAGGGGGTCAAACACCGTATTAGTATGGTGTTCCTAATAATCCTTTAGGTGAGTGTATTCTGTCTTCATATACTGTATACATCATTTCAGCAGATACTAGTGGGATGGGGAAACTCCTTCTGTTTTTGGCTACATCTAAAAAAAATAAATAAATAAATAAATACAATACACTAATTGTGGTACAGGATTCCAAAAGTGAAAAATGAGCATGGTGAATTTCTCATTAGGGACCATCTGGAGAATTGATTTATTTGTACCGAACAGAGAAGTTGGTTTTACTTGGACGTTTGTTATATTAAAAATAAATCATGTCTGTCTCATGTGCACCACCCACAGCAGTCACATCGACAACAGTAATATTTTGATAGACACATTATGAGGCAAAGCATATTATTTTTTAATCAGCTTGCAGTTCTTATTCTGTTTCATGTACTACAGAGCTGTACAGCAGTGGGAACAGATGTCCATGAATAAAATGAGTTAAATGTCTTTAAACATTTTTTTTTTTTGAATAAATAATACTTAAAACGTACGGGGCAAAAATTAAAGACCTGTGTGTTCCTTCAGTAGGTCAGAAGGCGCATATGTAATGCGAGTGTTGGGATGGAATATGTACAGTAGGGATCGGGAACAGAGAAACATTTGACCGCACTAAGTGAACTCACTCCAGGACATCTCGGTTGAACTGCTTCTGTCTGTTGCCCAGGAACTCTCCGATCATCTGCCGACTTAACCCCTTCCTTTGTAACAAGAAGTGAGCCACACCCACGGGGGTGTCCGGAACAAACCCTCGCTCGATCAGATACTGGATACCTTTTTCCGGCTTTCTGTAAACAATAAAGATGTGAGGAAGATGTGAGAGATCAGACAGTGTACGTGTGTATTAGAACACATTGGGTTTCAGAGTATGACCGATGAGTATGGGTTGCGCGCTCAGAAACCCTGATTAAAACGGACTTCATGGAGAGCAATCAAATCCACAATAAGCTACAATTAAAGACTTTAAAGATAGCTTTTAAGTAATCCGGCGCATATGATTCAGACAAATCAGCAATCTAGACAGTATAAACCGTAATCTTGTGTCTAAACCTGTTAATTTGTGGTTTAGCTTTGATCTTCTCTTCACCAGAGAAGCAGATGGACAGCTGCAGTGCCTTCAGATAGTGTCTGGGTTGACTGCTTGCTATGTCATTTACTTATCCAGACAGGTCTAACCATCTCCGGGTATAAACTGCACTTGTCTTTGCCACGCTCCTCGCACGGCGTTAATTAAACAGAGGCCTCAGTGACGATCACAGTGCACACATACTGTACGTAAAAAAAGAAAAAAGAAAAACCTACCCTACTGCTGAATTAATGCACGAGCTGTGAACCTTTATAATTGGTTCTCAGAAATCTCATGGCACTGTGGGTTAAAGATCAAGATGATAATTAAAAAAAAAAAAAATCACCACTTTATACCGAAGCATGAGAGTATTCATTCACAGCTATCACTCTGGTGTGATACCTGCTAATGAAAAGAGTTAAGCCTTAAAGAAAAATTGTCTCACACACATTACTGAACAGTAAAATTCATTCTTCACATATCCCATCATACAGTAGTTGAGGTAAGAGCGCAGGGTCAGCCATGATACGGCACACCCCTGGAGCAGATCGGATTAAGGGCCGTGCTTAAGGGCCTCCTCCGACCTGGTGGAGCTGGGGCTTGAGCCGCCAACCTTCAGATCAGTAACTCGGTGCTTTAACCCTCTTAGCTACCACCTCTGCAAGACCAACTATTTCTTTTTTGTTGTTGCTCGGTCTCAAAAGATGATATACTCTTTAATGGATTCAGCACATACTTGTTAAAGAGGTTGAGGCCAATGCGGTAGTGGCGCTTGCGGATGACGTCATTGCTGAAGGCTGGCGAGTCCCAGCTGTTACGCGTCTCCTTGTGGTACGTCTGCTTGCTGAGAGTCTGTTCACGTAGGCTGTCCCGTGATGACGACTCTGAACTGCAGTTGATTGTGTCATTAGAGTTCGAAGTGCTGTTCACGCTGTCGTTGTCACCGTCTGAGAAATCGGACTCCGATTTGCTCTGCCTGTTGGCTGTGCCGTTGATGGCCAGGTGGCTCTCTAGCTGCCTCGATCGATGCCGGGGAACATCATCATCTCTTCGAGAGATGGAAGGATGGGAGGGATGGGAGGAATGAGAGGGGTGTCGCTTGGGGCTGCCCTGCTGGCTCGGCCCACCCCTTTCATAGGCATTCTGCCGCTTTAGGGAACTGCGCTCAGAACGATCACTCAGCTCCACCGAACTGTCGCTGGGGGGTTCAATGGTGAGCAAAGGGAGGTGGTCCATTCTTAGCCTCTGCTCCTGGCGCTCCAAGGAGGGTGTGCTGTGACAGCTAGTGTCTGTGTCACCCTTGTCTTCTTTGTGGACCCAATAGTCCTGCGAGGAGTTTAGTGCACGCAGCTGCAGTTCCGGATCCAAGGACGTTCTGTCCACTACAGACTGCGAGAGCGGCAACGGGGGGGACAATTCCTCCTCATCGATATAGAGGGTCACGTCACTATATGACGCGGTCATTTCATCAAGCTTGCGCCGGTCGCCACTGTGTGAGGGCATGACCTGATACGCGATGTCCCGATCCAGGTCACCATGACCGCGTTGCCCTTCATCTTGCCCATCATCACCATGCAAGCTGCGACAGTTCAATGCATCGTCAATCGATTCAGCCAGCGACTTCACCTGCCTCGAGAAGGCATCTTCCAGCTCGGTGATGGCATCCGTGAAGTCGCTTTGTCCCGCCTGTGACTTAACACCGACGGGTACCATGTCGCCATGCTCGGATTGTGCCAGCTTAGAGCCATCGTCGCTCAAGGAGAGCTGCTTGCCCTCGAAGTAGGAGCTGTGGACTTTCTCAGGTCCTTCGAAGGAAAATTGCATCCTCATATTGGAAAGGACGATGCGCCTGGACATGCGGTTCTCAGACATAGAACTCCTGAGGCGCTCGAAATTCTTGTTCATCTGATACTGGCGGAAAGCTGTCTGGATGGTCCGGGCCGCATGTCGAGTTATGAAACGTCCCCCGTACTTCCGCTCCAGCATCTCCACCTGCCGACATGAACCACACAGAGCAGGATTAGAGCACGCTGCGTCTTCAGCATCGTCTGAAAGCTCTTATTGTAACTACTACAAATGTTATATCCTACTGGGTTAACTAAAGCAACTAAAACACGGTTCAAGTCTACAGTCCTGCTAAGGAGAAAATCCACTCCCTCAGGGTGATCCACAGGCAGGAATAACCTAATCTTTTCACTCTCTGTAACCTCATACACTTCTGTAGTATGCATCCTGTCTTTTGAATTGATCAAATTCTTAACGATTTGCATAGCAGGTGCTGAGTTACGTGTGTTATATAGACGTATGTCCCTCAGCAGGACCCCTTCCTGCTCAAATGATCGCACCAAACTTAACGCGGTGACCTTTGACTGTATGGAAACCCTACCTCTGGGCCATTTGTACTAAATGACTAAAGTGATGTCTTCTTTTCCTGTCCAATGGCATTATGGTTATAGTGATTCAGCCACTGAAAAGAGGTCTGGACTCTATAGTGGGATAAGAAATACAGTAGTTTGCCCTTTAAACAACAGGGAAATCATTTTCTGATGCATATGATATTTGATATATAAATTGTTTTTAATGGGAATTTGTATAAAAAATAATGATATGCTCTATGCAAAACACACAAAGGGAATTCTTCTCATGTCAACAATTTTGGTGGATTTCAGTACAGATGATTTCAGTGCATCACATCTGCTTGACAGGTGACAACACCCAACGCATTGAACAGTTTAACAAGGGAGAAGCACACTGTTTTTCAAATCATGACAAAATCAAGACATTTCTGTTTCAAAGTTTTATATATGATTTTCAGGAGACAAGCTTATTATATGAAGAAGTATGAATGAAATAGATTAACTTCACATTCCAACGATTTAGATAAAATTTTCATCTGTGCATTTACATAATACATACACTATTTATACATTCCTGTACATTTTTTTAAATTAGGAGGAACGTTCGAGTCAAAACGGGACTTTTGCATTAAAAACCTCCTCGTTTCCTCTATATAATCCCCTGAAACACTCTCCTAGTGTTTTGCGAGCGCTTAAATTCCATCATGGTAGAAAGTTTTTTTCTCAGGACGCCACAGCCATGATTTATCATTTACATTTAGGCATTTGGCAGATGCTCTTATCCAGAGCGACTTACAAAAAGTGATTTAAAGTTTACATCACTGGATAGATACTTACACTGGGTTAACTATGTACTTTTTTTCCACATCTGGAATACTGACCTCCCCGAGACTTCTTTAATGGCCCGAACATGTGGACCTGGCTCAAAGCAAGTTCAGGACTATACGTAGGATGTGGCAATAATTCCAAACCGACTTTGTGTAATGTGCAAGTGGCGTTCATGAACGATTATGTGAACAGTTTCCACAGACAGATGTGTTTCTTCTGCAAGTTGGCAATAAATTATGCGCCTATTTTCAATGATCATGAATGTTTGCTGAATGTTAACGAGAACAACTGCAGTGAGGTCTGTGCCACCTCGGTCAGGATCATGATTTACGGATGTATGTATATTTGCACCCTTCAAATGTTTTACTGCGGCCAATGGTGTCACCACCGTACTGTGCATATTGGTTTTTATGCCTTCATTCACAAATCCCAGTTTTACTTGTACGCCTCTTGTAATTTACGCTCATTCATCCATTTTAATTTTAGTAACCACTTTATCCTGGTGAGGGTCACAGTGACTCCAGAGCCATTAGCGAATCTCGTTTGTGTCCTACTGACTGATCGCCGTTCATTCAGTATTAACACACTCTGGGGAAACTATTCCTCAATCATTATCGCCTGAAATCCTTTAAAAATCAATAAACGCAAGTAATTCATCAAACCATACTCATGTAAAGGCTGACCATGTCATACTAAATAAGCAATCAAGAGCAGGAATAACCCATTAAGAGTCGAATCAGGAGAAGGAGAAAACCTGTTTGTCCTGGAGATCGGTGGAGAGCTCATAGCTCTCGGAGAGCGAGCGCGAGCGTTTGATGGCCTCCTCCTCAGCCTGTTTGCGGAGGATAGATTGTGAGTGTTGGAGTTTGGAGCGACGTGGGCGCTGTCGGACCTCGTGTGCATAAAGCGACGGTGCCTCGAAGTGCTCGGTGCTGATGATGGAGCCGCGCGTCACCGGGCCACGAGAGTATCCGCTTTCCAGAGACGCACCTGCGTCACAGCCAGCACCATCACCCTCCACACTGCAGAGACAAAAAGAGTGTTTTTGTCAATTATCCAGATGGACATCTCTGTGTCTGATGTATACGAAGCATCTATTTCCGTTCAATATCTTGCTTTTAGAGGCATTTACATTTAGGCATTTGGCAGACGCTCTTATCCAGAGCGACTTACAAAAAAGGAGGCAACGTACAGTATTTCATAAAACTAAATAGACAGCTTCAGCTTTCATAGAGAAAAAAAAGTTTGATTTTACAAGGTTAAATTTGCCTTGATTTTTTATTTCGTTTTTTGACCTACTGGGCACGAAACAAACATTCTAACAAAGTCAAGCTTGGATCTGAAAGTAGAGGAATAAAGACAAGGGATTACTATACAGTACAGGTTCGTCCCTCAAGCTTACAGTATGTACAGACGGATTAAACTTTATTATAAACAAAAACTAACAATTGCTAATAAAAAGCATTTTATATCTTACATTTGCACATTCTAACCTGTTTACAACATTTTTTTTTTTAGTTTGTTTATTCTCATGACCAAAAAAAGTCCTATATCGAGTAAAATATTAATGATTATGGATTACCATTAACTATTCAGCTAAAGTGCATCTCGAAGATGAAATTCTGACCATGTTTATTGTCTATTGTTTATTTTATTACATATAGATGTTTGTTTTTGGCCACTGCTTTTAAATAATGAAAAAAAAAACAAATCTTATGATCTTAAGATATCACGCCATCACCTTTAGCTTTGATTACAGCACACAGTGTGGTGGCCAGTTCATATGTGAGATTGAGTCCCAGAACCATTTCTGTTTTTTTTTTTTTTACAGTTTGGGCTCTGGAATATTCCAGTACCACCAGGAAAGAAAAACTCCATAAATGTGATGACCTGGTCATTCAGGTCATCGGCTGACTTCATGTTATTGCCGAGCCTAGACCTGACCAACCACAGATCATAACACTGCGTTCAGAGGAGTGTACAGTGGGCACTATGCATGATGGGTGCATCGCCTTATGCGCTTCCTATCCTATTTAGAATAGGCTCGATCTGGAATCATCAGGTCACATGACGTGTTCCATCGCTACAAAATTAGATCTTTATGGTCCTAACAAACGGAAGCCTTTTTTTTCCTGATTCGTCTCACTGCCATGAGGTTTCCTTATGGCCACACAGTTGTTTAGTTCCAATCCAGTAAGTTCTCATCACATTGCGCGCGAACGGAAATGTTCTTACTTTCACTATTAAACATAGCTTCGGTTTTTACTGTTGATTTTTTTAAACATGCCACTTCACCAAGTGACCTCCGTTCATGATTTTTTTTTCCCCCGACCACAAAGTTGATGGTTCAATACTATCCTTCCAGGCATTTATAATGTGTTGAAGGGTTCATAACCCAACACATGTTTTTTTGGCCAGGTAGTGTATATACACTGTATATCTTACATACGTTATTATAACTACGTCTCCTCCTGTTTACCTTTCCCTAGTTAATCCATGTTAATGAAGCCATTTTTTGTAAGTGAAAACTTTCTCGTCCACCAAAACTCTTATAAATCTTGGTCAGTAAAATGGTTGGGCCACGCAAAGCAAAGCAAAATGACAAAGTGCCACTGGATTAAAACCTCACTTAGATGATTACAGTTCAGGAAATTACAGTTTAATTAAATTATAATCATACAACGTCTCTCACTCACGCGCACGTGACAGATCTGCCAAATAAAGAGCGCTTACACAGCAGTGACACAGCACTTAGAAAACCAGCTCATATCCGTCATTAAAATAGTGCAATAAAAGCTGTTTGAGGCGACTATTAGACTCTTGATTTAGAAACGGTGCCTCTCTCTCTCTCATATAAACACACACTTCCACACTTTCTCCACCACTGAGATTCAGGAGAGAGTCAAAGGACATCTGAAATCTGTTACAAAATGGCTTTCAATGCTTTTCAATGTCATTTTTGATTTTAAAGAGAAGAAACGTTTAAAAAGTTGTTGCACAGAACTGGAAAAACCAACACTATTTCACACTAACCGACTTCTCCGTATCCACTCAGTGGCAGTAGATTAAATTCAGATTAACAGATCCTCCTTCAATTAAATGAATTAGCGGGCAGCCAAGTGTACAACGCTGTCCAGATAAACACAATGATTAAAATGAGCACACACAAGACATTAAGTTCAACTTTACTCAGCTTATCTAACTTTGCTTAACTTAATGTTATTCCCCTCGTATACCCTGAATAAGATTTGTCCATAATACACAATTACACACACACACACACACACACACACACACACACACACACACACATGCTCATTCACACCTTGGATAAAATCCACACATACACAGATTATGCACATTTTTCCAACTTTCCAACAATGCAAAAACCCGAGGTTTCCCGAGGTATCACAGTATTCATGAGCTACAGTATTACGGCAAAATGGAAAGATCACCTCGGTTATATTGTTAACACATAACTAGTAAACATTGTTTGTCCAGCAGACATGTGTTAATTAAAACACTTTTTCAATTAACATCACTGGTCTCAAGCTGAGGCAGCATGATTAAACATTAGCAATCGTGACCATGTGATGCCCAAATTCTTCACTTTTACAGCTCAACAGACATGATCATTAGAAGCTTCTGCTTTTCACACCCATGCAGAGTGAGCCTGGCCCCTGATTAATCACACCAGGCAGATGTTTTCAAAAGTGACTCAGCTAAATAATAACCTCAACCTCGGTGGGGGGCTAAAAATGACAGAGTTAAGAGTTTCCGTGAGACGGATGCCTTGGCCATACGTACTGTATCACTAGGTTTCAACGAGCTGTCCTGTGATTTTATAATGTTGAGCTACTGTTTTCATTTTACACACCAACTAGCAACACAGCTCTCATTTTAATTTTCTGCTCTATATTAGTTTACGTGCTCATGAACATAGCAGCAAATTGAACATAATGAATCAGACGGTTTCCTGGGCTAAGGAATGTGTGCACAATTCTGTACACAATTGCTCATCATAAATTATTGGAAAAGCAATATACCCAGGAAGAGCAACTACACGGTCATATTTTACCCACTAAATGGCAGGCTGGTAACACTCACCAATTTGTGCTCCTTTCCCTTCCCCTCAGAAATAAATCTGATTTTACTCATGACCACGATTAACACTAGAATAGTATTTAAGTGTTCTCGCCATCCCACACTAATAACAACCACCTCTGCAACAAAAGTATGGAGCTTGAGTAAGACGAGACATATACTGTATTACTTACTTGCACTAGCAAGAATGCAAACACTGGTATCTCTAATGCATCTCAGATCACTTAAAAGTGTACAGCTTTGGAAGAGTCAATATTTGCAGGTTTGACCACCTTTTTCAAGACCTCTGCAATTCACCCCGGCATGCTGTCAATCAGCTTCTGGCCACATCCTGACTGATGGCAGCCCATTCTTTCTTGAAATTTGTCAGAATTTGTGGGTTTTGTTTGTCCATCCGCCTCTTGAGGATTGACCACAAGTTCTCAGTGGGATTAGGTTCTATGGGGTTTCCTACAGTAGCTCGCCATGGACCCAGAATTTCAAATGTTTTGTTCCCTGAGCCACTTAGTTATCATTTTTGCCTTATGGCAAGGTGCTCCGTCATGCTGGAGAAGGCATTGTTCGTCACCAAACGGGAGAAGTTGCTCTTGGAGGATGTGTTTGTACCATTCTTTATTCTTCATGGTTGTGTTCTTAGGCAAAATTCTAAGTGAGCCCACTCTGAGAAGCGACCCCACACATGAATGGTCTCAGGTTGGCATGATAACCTTTTCTTCTTCTTTTTCCGGATGCCCCAAACAATCGGAAAGGGGATTCATCAGAGAAAACGACCATACCTCAGTCCTCAGAAGTCCAATCCCTGCAGCTTCTGCAGAATATCAGACCTGTCCCTGATGTTTCTTCCTGGAGAAAAGCGTCCTCTTTGCTGCCCTTCTTGAGATGTATGAAGGTGAGCGCTACCGCTAGTAGTACAGTACATCTGCCTGCCTTTTACAGTATATAACGCAAAGTGTGTAGACGATTTGCAATTTTACAAGATCTAGTAGTTAACGCAAAGCCTTTTTCCCCCTACAGTAGATCAACCCTCAATGTCAAGTTGAGCAACTGGCTGTCAAAGTGATGCATGCAAAAAGAAAACTGTCTGTCACATTAATTAACGCTACTTGCTCAGAACTCAAGAGGGCATTCAAACATCTGCTCTGAATCTCAGCAGTGCTTTTCTGCACAGCAGCGCTATAAAGCAGCGGTCAGACCAAAAATCTAATCATAAATTGCTTTGTGAAAATGTCAGTGCTCTCACAACGCGCAAGAGGAATTTGCTTCCAATAGAGATTCATTTAACTTAGCAGAGTTCATCTAGGTGACCTTAAACCGATAAATATTGGAAACGTTAGCTGGTACGTTTTACTCCTTTCTTCTGTAAAAAGATCAAATATTTCTGCTTGCTGCGCTCCTTGCTAACTTTCTTGGGACCCATGGTGTTATTTATTTCTAAATCTTGCACACACACACGCACACACACATACATACACACACACACACATACACACACACACACACACACACACACACACACACACAAAAAGTAAACTGGCTTCGCTCAGCTTTTCACAGTTTTGATACTTCCACAGTGCTGGAAGCATGCACGGGCGTAAGTACAGTATGCGCGAGTGGCCTGGTCGCTCATCCGCTGAAAATGCTTCGTATTCTGAGGCAAATATCCTGTATGTACTCTAGGGTCGCGAGGGGCCTGGAGACTTAGGACATGAGGCGGGGTACACCCTGGATGGGGTGCCAATCCATCACAAGGCACACATACACACACTCATTCACGCACAACCGGCAATTTGGGAACTCCAGTTAACCTAACCTGCATGTCTTCGGACTGTGGGAGGAAACCGGAGTACCCGGAGGAAACCCACCAAGCACGGGGAGAACATGCAAACTCCATGCGCACAGAGACGGGAATCGAGCCTGGCCGGGAATCGAACCCGGACCCTGGAGGTACAGGACGACAGTGCTAACCACTACACCCCTGTGCCCACCAATTTGAGTTATTAAAATAATAACAAAATAATTAAATTTTAATATCAACCACATTCTCAAATTAAATTTCTTTTTTTTTTTTTTTTTTTACATTACCTTGATTCTTAACAGTCTGTATTACCAGAATTATTACCAGCAAGACGGTAATAAAACTGACAAAAGATAACTCGTGCTTTTGCCCAATGAACTGGCTGACATCTCATTTTTGTCTGTAAACAGGCTATCTGGTCACACTATCATGCAGGATGTGGCTGGCCTGCCAGATCTAATGTTACAGAGTGTGAATTCATCAGCCTACATCAGACACCTAGCTAGTGAAATACGGCGGCCCTTACTGTATGATCTCTACGCAACAATCGGTACTCGAGGATTTTATTCTTTTGGCAAATTACTGTTTTCACCATGTCAAAACATGCATCAGCAGCTCTTTAAAGGAGAAATAAATAAGCGTGGGCGTGTATGTGTTGGCATGAACAACAATAGTAATTCTACCATGCTGGAGATTAGAGGTCAAAACAGTAGACAGACTTTGTTGGTGCGAGCCATGTGGTGGAGGGAAATTAAAGTGTCCACATCCCACAAGTCCCATATGAGAAAATTCCATGACACTCCTTCTCATTAGTTGTTGTGCATGGTGCATTCTTACTAGCCAGCGTGAGGGTATGACAGGAAGAGCTGCAGCACAGTGAAAAGCGTAGCATGCAGGCTGAATGCCTCTGAAATCCGCTGCCACAGTCTGAAAGCCAACAGAGTTCAAATGAAGCCTTTCACCAGCATGGCCAAGCTGAACCTGCATTTAGCTCGAAGTGCATTTTGCTGAGAACTAAACAAAGCGCTAGTCACGACTATGAACCCCAAACACGGTGTCTAACGATAATTACTAACCAACTCTCCCCAACCCCCCACCCCATAAAGGTTACACGCGACAGGTCCAATGTGATAAACTCTAAATCTGTGGGATTTTCCTGTAATTTGCGATAATTACAGAGAAGCAGTTTAAATACGATTAAAGAGTAAGCGACTCCAGGAAAGATGAAATTGTAGTGTTACGTAAACACCAATATGGTCTTATGCTAATTTGAGAATTCGCACGGGAAAAATTATTACATATCGATGCTTTTACACGACTTCATTCAATTCATAGGACGCCAACCGAAATGCAACCAACTACTGTAACTTTTCTTGTTTGTCTCAGCATTCATTAGTATTTTACAACCTGCATCCCATGTAAATTTCCAAAGTACTCCACCAAAACCTATTTGGCATGCCAGTAAAGCATGTTTACAGGACACAGAGGTTAAAACTTCTTTACAATTGAACATAAAATGGGTATCAAGGAGAAGCGAACCGTCAAGCATCCAACCTTTCAAAGAAAACAACTTTCCTATTGTACTTTCTCTGTTTTTTTAATACATGCACAGTACTGTACAATATATGCGAGCCCCCTTACCCAGAGTAACGTACACCCCCTCGAACATACACGCTGAAAGCTTACCAGCTGTTCGGCTCCAGTTCCAGCTCCAGCAGAGACTGGCTTCTGTCAGACGCACACTGCAAACACCACATGTCGCTTTCCGATCCCTACAAACAGCAGCATTGCTTTGACCCATGGCTGTCCATCTCCTTGACGAGCGATTCCTATTTGTCATAAGCAAAGTCTTACACTCTTCATCCAGCTTCTGTGAACTGCACAGTCACTAAATCCCTGGTTTCCTTCTCTTGCTCTGTGGACGGCGAGGAGGGGGTAGAACCGTGTGCGTGCCAGTGAGTGTGGCTAAAAGGGGAGGGAATTCTTTCGTCCGGCAATCTAATTAGATGGCAGGAATATAAATGAGTCTAGTCCAAGAGGAGTGTTTAGCTTGGTCCTGTACAGCCCAGACTATATACAAGAGTGATGGTAGTTTGTCATCTGCGGACCCGTAAAAGCAGAGTCCAAAAACTTAAAAGAGATGATGGCTTAAGGAGTGGGAAGCCCCTTTGGACCAGAAGAGGAAGTGGAGCTAATAATAGCCAGATTGCAGGATGGATTCAGGCTGTTAGAGAAGTTAAGAAGTGGAGGAAGCCTTTATCCCTCCCTCTCTATCTTTCAATCTTCTCTGTATCTCTCTTGAAGGCTTCAGCTGCTGTTCCTAGGGGCCAGAGTGAGCCTTGGCAGTAATTTGAGCCCTGCATGTGTGACAGACGTGCTCCAGACGGCAGGCCCCGCCGGAGAGATGCAGCCAAACATGGCCGTCACTATTCGCTCCTCACGCCACAGTTTACATGAATGGGTTCTCTTAAAGGGCCATATGTCACACTCGAGAGCAAACGCAAAACCGTGCTCTACCTGACTCCGGACTTCTCAGATCTTACATATGGACCTTCTTTTAAATAAACGGTCAATACGAATAGTGTAGACATATTAAAGAAAAATCGAAACGCTCACTCTGACTTTGAAGCTTCAGGAAGGCAGGGCTAAGTTGGCTCGCGAAGCAAAAAAGCTAAAAACGCACCCGCCATATTTATACCCGAGGCCTTGAATAACATCGCTATAATCTGCGCCCTACAGTATATCTTCCGTCCTCCCATTTCCATTTTTACACATTTCCTCCTGCTGACATCATCTAAACAATGGGTGTTGCAGGAGTAGAGTCCAGATGCGATCACCCACCACGCAGTGAGGAGGAACGCATAGTCCTGGGACGAAACAAAGAATCGATCTTTAATGGGGAGATTAGAACAATGTACCCCTCAGGAGGTCTACTGAGACTCGACCGATCAAAGGTAGGAAAAGCATAATGGTAGCCGAGGCTCCGGCAGCATGCAGCTGTACAGTATGTGGAGGCAGAGGTGATGTGTGGCTGTAATTACTGGACTTTTTCAGTCACTCCCAAGAGCGAAGCCTTTTGTCCAGATCTCATACTCCCTGAAGTCCAAGATGAGAAAACGCATCGGAATGACAAGATGGTCAACTGAACATTCGTGGGTTCGGTATTTTTTTGTACACATCCGTTCATTGAAGACATGAAGAAGTGTTGGGAACAGAAGGAATCTACCTACCCATTATCTTTCCGATTTACTGTATTAGCTGAAAAATCCTAGGCCAAACGGGAGAAATTAAATCAATCAAACTCCGGCAATTCCGAACAGATGCATTCAGACTAAACGTTACAGGGTGTGTGGGTTAATAATGAGGGTGTGTTAAACACATTTGTGTGTTTTGCCAAACCAAGACCGAATGCGTGGGCAGGCGGGAGAGAAGATTCCTCTGTATGTGGATTATTTTACTCGATGCGAGTTATCATCTCAATCTTTTAATGTCGTTCTGTTTATGGCTGTGCACGGAGAGGCTCAAACTATTTTATCTCCGTAGATCTTGAGTAATTTACTTAGTCTATATTAACAGAAAATTTTACATAGCTCTTTGTTTCTCCTTTTACAAAACTTTACATCCCTCCTCACTAAGATATGGAAATGCTCCGAAGTCTCTCTCCAAGGTTTCTAAGTTCTCCATCTGTCAGACACTCATCTGTTCCCCAGTGAAGGACAAAGTAGGACAGAGTTCCTATCCCTTCTCGTTCTACTGATATCTTCCGGACACCTGTTTTTTTTTTTTTTGAGAGAGAGAGGGCAACGCCTCTTACTTTCAACCTTGCAATCGCAGCAGCTGTCACTTATTACATCTCTCGATCTGACAGTGTTGCCTGGACAGAGAGACAGAACGCGGCATGCCGTAGACCCGGGGGAGACGTTGGTGCCAATGTGTCTGCTGTCATTCCAGTACCAATCTCTCGTCGTTCTGCTTCCCAATCTTGACTGGAGCTCTCAAGAGTAAGAGCAAGTTCAGCACATGTTTCAGCTTATGTTGAAGAATTTCGATTGGGTAGGAAGGTTTCCACATCACTCCTCATGTTAGCATATTTATCAGCAGGGCCTAAATAAAGAGTCTCTCAGTTTAATATTACAGGATGCAACTAATTACTTAACGTTTTTTTGTCGTTGGGAAGAATATGATATTTCCAACTACTTATGCCTAAAGTAAATGGAAAAAGCCTGTTTCTATTCAAACCTTGTTTTTGTGGCCTGGATAAGGAAAGATTTTGCCTTGAAAGTGGGCGTGGCCATACATGTTATTTACCAGAGCCAGTCAATGCGATTGTTTACAGAGTATGCGGAAGACACAGAAACGACCGTAATGCACCTACAAGCCGCCAAAGTCTTGCAGCCTCCAAGACGCCAATGGATGGATAGTGTTATTCGCCAGATGCTGATCAGTTTAGTTCTAGCTGCTTAAGTGAACACACAGACACCTCTGAATTTATCAGAGATGGCAGCAAGAAGCTGCAAGCATTCTCCCGATACATTCTGCTTCGCATGTGGCCAATTCATCATGACAAGAGTGTAACAGCATCTGCTAAAATGTGTGAAACCTACAAGGCGCATTTCAGCATACCGGACTTTAAACGCTGCTACCACTGTTATACAGTAACGTACTGTATAATTAAAACATGATGCAAGGCTATGTTGTTTCATTTAGAACTGATGTAGATTAAAGTACGAAGATTCATTTCGTAATGTCAGTATCCAGATCACAAAAGCTTTTAAAGGGGATAATGGACATTTTCTATACTTTTACATCAAAAGCAATTAGGAAATAACACGTACTACCCAGTAATGTAATTAGTAGTGCTATCGTTCACTAAGTGCACCCTGATCTTCCAAGTTTTGTGCATTTAACAGTCAGTGCTGGAACAATTAAAAATCTAATTAATCCTAGCACTACCCTCCGCAAACACTTTTTATTCCGAAACGCTAAACATCATAAACAGTGCATAAAAAAAAAGCACGGTGCCGGTTTTATGAAGTCATAAACGATGTTTCTTAATATGCAAGATCTTGCTCCAAAGACTCTGTTAAGCACCTGTTACATGCAAGCTCTACTGTTGTGACTGTAGCACGATAAGGCTAATTCTGTGATTTCTGAATAAAATATAGAATATTCCTGTATGTAGATTCAAGTGGCGGCACGGTGGCGTAGTGGTTAGAACTGTCGCCTTGCACCTCAAGTGTCCGGGTTCGATTCCCAGGTCTGTGTGCATGGAGTTTGTATGTTCTCCCCGTGCTTGGAGGGTTTCCTCCGGGTACTCTGGTTCCCTCCCACAATTCAAAGACATGTGTTCCCAAATTGTGTGTGAATGTTGACTGGAGATCCTACCATGGTGGTAAAAATGGGAATAAATACAATGGTCACCATTGGCCCAAGTTGAACTACAGAGGTTCCTACTGTAGATGGATGAATGGTAGATACTGTACAGGTTATTCATTTGTGGTATCTTGACTCGACACTAGTGTTTCCTGGTTCCTCAGTGACTTTATACTTAGAATACGTGAAGTGCCCAAGCTTGTGTTTCAGGCCCGAACCAACAGGTCTTTATTGTGAAGCAGCTGTGTTTTGTCACTCATCTGGGGTCTGATGAACCGATGAAAGCTCTTAGATGAGTGCCAATATTTCTCAAAATGACACTGATAGACAGATGGATAAAGTTTTTACATATTTTAAACAACCTTCTGCCTTCTCCATTGATTAGCAAGAGTTCAGATAACGATCATCTGAAACGGTTTTAAAAACTTTTGTCCTGCTCTGTTAAGAAAACAATTAGACAGGGTCTATAAACTATATACCAACCATCAGACAATTAAAAAGACAATTAAGAATTATTCAGTGTTAGTACCCTTCCTCTTCGGTCAATAGGCTTGTAGAATAATTTATAGAAAGCAGAAGAAGCAGTACTTTGTAAACATGTCAGATAAGAGGCCAACTCATTCTTGCTCAGCTCAGGCTGTAAATCTCCAAAGCTCCTGTTTAGCAGTTCAGCAGCAAGTACCGACATCGGCTGTGTCTGAAACAGGGCATTGACGACCACCACAGGGGCTCATCAGAGACCGAAAGTCAAACCGACATACTGGATTAGCTCAAAGCGGGAGGGCAGGGAACGACTTGGTGGGCAATTACTCCAGTCCTTCCTGAAGATTCATGTCAATCCAGTCCAACAAGGATACCGACACTTTGTTCAGATACGAGATATTTCAGCGTCTCCAGTTTGCTTCCATCATCTGACAGCAGCAGACTGGAACTGCATGTGCTGTCTCTCATTACTGAAAAGACAGGAAGTCTGGAAACGTATCTTTCCTCGCCCCTCGGAGACGTCAAAGCCGTTGCCGAATGCTACTCAGCATTTTAACTTGACCATGACGTGTTAACTTTCCAAGAGCTACTGCAGAAGCCTTGGCCTTGTTGGGTCTTCGGGGAACATTCAAGAAACCACAAAGCGAAAGAACTTTTTCTAGTGAAGGAAACATATGTCGGGCAACAACGGAGGCAAATAACGAGTGTGGAAGCATTTACGTTCTACAACCCGCTCTGATTAATTCTGTAATTTGTTAAGAACCCGAGTGGAAATGAGGCTCGTTTATCTACACCTCCTTTATATTTATCTCACAGGACTTGGCCGCAAGCACTTGAAAGGAGCGCAGCAGCGATGCGACAGCTCCAGCATGGATGAGTTAGTGCTAGCGAACACACGCTGTCGTTTATAGTCCCCACATGGTCTCTCCTGCACAAAGTGACCCCAGACATCCAGACTAAACAGAAAGACACGGATGTGCCCAAGTTTCTTCTAAGCCGGCAGGGACTGAAGAGTGCCTCTAGGGCTGGAAATGTGCTGTGCATGTTGCAGCCATTCCCTGTTTAGCTCTCTCATCAGAGTTTTGCAGCGGGGTGGAAGAGGCAAAAGGTTGACACGTCTCACAGACAGATGGACGGAGAAAAAGGATTGGAAGCCGAGAAGAGAGAGAGGGATGTGCATAATCCTGGTGAGAAACATTAGTCTCAAACCAGGTGCTTTGAAAACATGACATTTGGGCAAATGGCACAGAAAATCTCTTTCGAACAGGCGGATCAAGAACCTAATCAAAACAGATGGGTAGTTCTATAGATATGAATGAATACATTTAGTATACGGTGCTTATTTGCCACTCAGGGGTCACTGTTTATCTGTTGATTTAAGCATTCGTATTAAAAAAAAAATCTTGATGCTAAATGTGTCTCTCTAATATAATCTTATTTAAACGCTAGAAATTTTTTTATTTTGTACCTGCTTAAACAGATATGGAAAAACTACAGTAGTAGGTAGGTTTAAGCCCCTCCGGCTGTGAGAGGTTACAGCATCACCCGGGAACCGAACCAGCGATCTCCGGATGATAGGGCGAGCACTTTACCACTGCGCCACTCGGAGGCCACTATTGGATCAGTTTTGACAGTCAAATCGGGGTCTATTGTACAAATACTCACTCACTAACTCACTCATCTTCTATGCCGCTTCATCCCGTATTCAGGGTCACGGGGACCTGGAGCCTATCCCAGGAGACTTAGGGCACAAGACAGGGTACACCCTGGATAGGGTGTCAATCCATCGCAGGGCACAGACACACACACTACGGGCAACTTGGGAACGCCAATTAGCCTAACCTAATTAAACCGGAGTACCTGGAGGAAACCCACCAAGCACAGGGAATCGAACCCGGACCCTGGAGGTGCAAGGCGACAGTGCTAACCACTACACTACCATGCCGCCTATTGTACAAATAAATAAATAAAAACACATCGTCCCCGTCCTTTACTTCACAAGCGAGACCTGGTAACAGGGTGTGATTTCGGCAGTGTCTCGTGTGCAGCCGTCACCTTTCTGACATGCAGAGGGAATTCGAGATACAAAACCACCCATTATGTGATGAGTATTTCAGCTGGACCTCTACCACCCATGCTTACTTGTTTAAACAGAGCATTAATAAAGTGCATGGTTTTGCTCAAAAACTTTTGCTACCACTGTGTAGTTCCATTTAAGTTCACTCATGGGGAAGTGACAGGAAAAAAATACATCACTTTAGTTTCCGTAGCTGAAGTAAAGTTAGTCATTGATGTTCTATTGCTGCTTCTGATTCATAACTGGGACTACTCGACATAACACAAATCAACACACGGAAAAAGGCAGCTGAGCTGAAACGAGCAAAGTCAAACGTAAACTAATCACAGACGCTATAAATCTAGAGATCCCACATCCTCTCTCAGGGCTCTGTGAGGCAGCAGCAAATTGAATAGGTCGAAAAATCTTTTAAATATGCAATAAAATTCAGAGTAGATAAGCTATAAAAACAGATGAGAGTATAAAATGAGCCGAAACCTACCACTCTCGAAATGATGAAATCTTATGAAGTCCAAAAGCAGCGTTTATACAGCAGTGTATACTGGCACCTAATGTTGTGCGTGTGCATGATGCTCAGGTCTCTCCCTGGATACTGTTTTGCCCCTGCCCCAATGGCAAGGCTCACACTGAGCAAACATAATATGGCTGTCGTGTGAAGCCAAGCCCATGTACATCTTGCCAGTTGAGGGCACGGTTTGCCTTGGCACGCTGTATAACAGCTACCTTTCTGCTGCACGGCCTGCTCTGGGGATTTTTTTTAAGCAATGCCAAAGACAGAATGCCCTGTGCAAGTGTGTGTGTGTCTCGCTATGTTACAGGAAGGGAGTGGGGACTGTAGCATAGCTGACTTCCTTTGGTGATTTTGGGCTAATTGTAGAAAGCAGATAGAATCTAAAAATCAGTTGTGGTTTTATAATGACGCATGGAAATAGCCTGTCTCTGCATCATTATGACCTATGACTTGGAAAATACCACTGCACTGACTGGCTCTCTGCAGTCACAGTAATATTTAAACCTCCAAAAAAAACCCAACCACCCAGACAATTAGATTTCCATATATAGTGGTAATAAATTACATCGCCCTCTTGATCACATAAGTCCTTGAACATTGATGAGATATCAGTTCGACTTTTCATAGGCAAGGAAGGGAGTCCAAACTCCCTCCTGCTTGATTAATCATTCTCTGTTGTGTATAATTATAATCATTTTCATTGGACCACTGGCTCAGAGACCAGACAACAGTGTTTCAGAATCATGTCTTAGGTTTTCAAGTTATAAGTCCATTCACTCTGGAACAATTCCAGACAGAAGATCAGTTGCTATAGTTTACACGCACATGTGGTTTTCAATGTGAGCAAGTTCTCCAGTAAAAGTCAAAGTAAGATCTCATAAAAGTTCCAAAACCCTAAGGGACTCATACTTTGGTGTCTTGAAAACTGTGCTTAAAAACATGAATTAAATTCTTCTTCCATGTTCCTAGGATTCAAACCAATATAAGACAAGACCAAATCCTTGTAACCAATCCTAACTCAGAAGGAGGGATTTCTTATTCGCACACACTCTTGCTAACAGTTTGTCAGTTGCTTTTTATTATTTCAATGATCATCATTATTGATAAATTACTTAATTATCCATCCATCCATCCATCCATCCATCCAATGTAGGAACCTCTGTAGTCCAACTAGGGACAGTGAAGGCCAATGGTGGCCATTGTACAGTATTTATTCCAATTTTAACAACCGTGTTAGATCTTCCGGTCAACATTCACACACGCATTTACACACTACGGGCAATTTGGAAATGCCAATCAATCTAATCTGCATGTCTTTGGACTGTGGGAGGAAACCCACCAAGCACAGGGATAAGAATCGGCAAAATACTGCTAAAAGTGGGATGAAAGCACAACAAATTGAGTCATATTCTAGTCTAACCAGTCATACTGTAGATGAGACTGAATTCTTCTAGTCAATCATACCGTAGGAGCCAGGACTTCTTAACCTCACACAGAGACTTGCTAACAGCTTTGTATTTAAAAAATAATAATTTTTAGAGTAATTGTCTAGATTCTTCTTAAATTCACCAGAATATACCTTGACTCATTTATGGCCATTGGGGGCTCAGTGGTAGGTTTCTCGCCTGCCATGCAGAAGGCCCGGTTTCAATTCCCAACCAAAGCCCAAACCCCAGCCACTGGATGCAGTGCTGGATAAAATGGAAGTGTTGCGTCAGGAAGGCCATCCGCCGTAAAACCTGTGCAAGTATACGGATCTTATATATGGAAAGTATGTTTAAACATACTTTATTGATTTTAATAAAATATTTTTTTTCATCCCCAGAACAAAACAGGCTCTACATGTTTGCCCAATCTTTTGAATCCTGCCAATAAATCTGTTGTTGACTGGAGATTATAATAGAGTAGATAGAGAGACAAACAATGCCAAGTACAAGCTGCCAGGAGACAAATGCTGAACATTAAGCCTCATTCACCCCAAGTTTGACTGACAGGAGGAATTGGAATTCCAAGGTCAGTGCAATGGAAAGTAATGACTATTTGTATCTGAGGTTCAGCTCATGAATTTCAATTGGAATCTTCGCATTGTTGTTTCACCGCTGCTGCATGTATAAAAATAACGCATTATGGAAATCCAATGTCAAACTCACCATTGTTATGCAAGATCGTGTTCCAGAAACATTGGAAATAATTGTTTGGAAATAAAAAACGAAGTATAAATTGGGGTTCTATAATGTCAAGATGCTTCAATCTGCTTCTTAATGAAAAATGTACTTCACATAAACAAATGATTGGTTTCACTGCAAAATGAGATTGAGTGCCTTTCGCTTAATTTGCTCAATTATTTTTCGTTGTGCATGCAAAGTTTTCTACAACAATTTTTGGGGGGAGGTCACTATATATATATATATATATATATATATCCCCGCCCCCCCCCCGATTTTCTCCCTAATTTAGTCGTGTCCAATTCCTCCCCGTCACTAGGGGGCTCCCACATTAAGCTTCTACTATCACTCAGTTGGGTGGGCCGCAGACTATCACGTGTTTCCTTCGACCCACGTGACGTCACCGACGCATCTTTTCGAACTGCTCGCTCACACACCGTTGGGGGCAGCGTAACACACTCGGAGGACAGCGCTATCCAAAGTTGTTAGCTTCCGAAGTGAAACCGAAACAGAAAAGCAAAAGAAAAAGTGACTTTGGGGGAAAAAATCTTCCTTGATAGTTTCTAGGGACTTTATTGTGGTCAATTACCTTTTCCTGTTTTACTGGGATATAAAAATTAGGTATCACAGGGAAAATACTTTTGTCAACCCTTCAACATGGATAAAACCAAAAAGCGCTCGACTCAAATTATAAAAAAAAAAGTCTGTTGCTACAAGAAATGATAATCCTTATCAGGACCTAATAAAGAAGACTGCAAAGCATGGTATTATATTAAAACTGGAAAGTTTAGTTGAATATTTATTGGTTCGAACTCAACAATGAACCATAAACATAAGGTTTTTAAACAAGTTCAACAAAAGACACCCTTCTTTTGACCAAGATGGCGTACAAATCCCAGTGTCACATCTCGGTCTGCATCGCCATTAAACGTAATGAATCAGTATAAACAAAGTGATGCTATGCAACATCCAATGAAAATGTCTAACAAGCACCACCCATGTTTTTTCCACAAACGTTAAAGCAATTTGCTCATAAGAACCAGCCATAATGGTATTTGTAAACATTCATCGAGCGGCACATAAGGGAGTCATCAGCTTTAACATTTACAAGTGGCAGTGAGCGGAGCCGACGTGCAATCTGAGCATTCCAGCACGCACATGTAACACATAACAGTTTAGTTGAAGCAGACGTTTATTGTGTTGTTTTAATGTCAAAAACCCTTCTACTAAAGTGCATCAACACAACAACTGCATAAACACTGTCTCTTTATTTACGCAGGTCTGGATACTCTACGAGGGATCGGTTTAGAGAATGTGCCATTGTTCACTTCTGTCTCCTCCAGAAATGGATTACAGGACACTAGACAACCTTTCTAGGTAGAAAAGATTGAATAAATCTAGTTGGGGAAGGGTTGCCACAGTGGACCATCCGATCCACACACACAGCTTGGCGCAGGTTATGCCCTTCCTGATGCCATTTTATCTGGGCTTGAGACCAGCACTGCATCCATTGGCTGGGGTTTGGGCATTGGATGGAACCAGGGCCTTCATCATGGCAGGCGAGAAACCTACAGTACCACTGAGCCACCAATTCCCACAAAGAATCCATCTAGTAGTTGCGGAAAGGTAAACCAAGGGTTAACCCTGACAGTAATTTCTCTTTATTCTGATTTATTTTTGTAGCTGTCAGCTGGGGAAAACACCCGCAGAATCAATTTCAGATTTTGTAAGGAATGCAGAGTTAAGAGATTTTGGTGAGATGACGAAAACCATGTGACTATTTACAGGGAAAGTTTAAAACTGAACCAAGATAAAAACGTAGGCACAGATGAGTTACACAAAACACCTTCATTTCCTTTTGGGGAAGTACTGGTGTAATCTCAGCTGTTAAGTTTAAACCAGCCACTGCTTTCCTATTCTACTCCGACATGTACGTAAGGAACCTTGTGGTGAACCATTTTCTTCTCTCCACAGGGGTGCCAGGGGTAACACTGGGGTGTTTTAATCCCTGAGAAAAATACTCATTGCCTTGAGGATTCCCAGGTAAATCGGACTGTCCATGTAGGCATTTGGGAGACACTTGTTCAGTGCCATTTACAAAAGTGCCAACATGGGTAGGTCAAGAAGCATACGCTACAAAGACGTGGTAACCAGAGTTGTTCATTTCCTGACCATCCGCGTGTAAAACGTTGATGATAAAACGCAGTTTGAACACTTTCCCGGAGGGGAAAAAAAAAAAAAAAACGTGAACACCCCCTGGTACTATTAAGAAGCAAGTCAAGCTAAAAGAACAAGCTAATTACAGACTGTGAGATGAGAATAGCAATATTTTGATTAGTCATGTCACTGGCTTAGCAGTACTCGAGTCTGAAAAAAAAAAAAAGAAAAATCACTACATGGTCATTTATGTACAGTAGTTTCAACTGAATGTATTTGTTTTTATACAGAATTATAAAAGAAAAGACAGGAATGTACTGTAATGCTGGTAGAAACGTGCTTGCAATTTCAACATGCACAGGAGATTTGGAGGGGAAAAAAAGAAAAAAATCAGCCCTGTTTGAAGACGGTGACATTTAAAGTGTGACGCGCTGAAGGTCATCCATCTCATTCTGTAATGCTCTTTGCCATTGCGTGAACCGGAGTACTGTCAGCTTGTCAGTGTAGATTAGATGAACACGATTTGGTAGTGTTTGGAAAATACAGGCTGTCAACGTTTTTTTGTATGTGTATGTGTGTGTGTGTGTTTGTGATTAGGAATTTTTACAAGCTGGTAATGATTTCCAGCATGTTTCTGTCACGTTGAGTACATTCAAGCACACACAAGCCACAGTGAACCTTTATCAAGCAGGGGATTACACTTGTTCCGTGCACATACTGGAATTTTAACCAATACTGATACCAAGTTATCAAGTGGGCAGCACTGTGGCCTTGCATCTACTGTAGGCAATAGTACTCTGATACACGATAAGCGGTATAGAGAATGAATGAGTAAGTGAAAACATTAATGAATTAATTGTTTACCAGATTTTCTTCCTAATTTAGTCGTGTCCAATTCCTCCCCGTCACTAGGGGGCTCCCTCATTAAGGCTACTACTACCAC
>JAQQZT010000016.1:13107316-13123800 GCA_030068275.1 Clarias platycephalus | reverse complement strand
AAGTGCAGGTTAATTTGTTTTATTTTGACTTTATATTTTGTGTTAATTATTTTTATGTATTTATTTTTTGGGGCTGTAGAACAAAAAATTTGAGTTTCCATTATTTCCTATGGGAAAATTTAATTTGGTTTACGAGTGTTTTGGAATATGAGCTTCCGGAACGAATTATGCTCGTAATACGAGGTTCCACTGTATATAAACTTGTGCTATAGATAGATAGATAGATAGATAGATAGATAGATAGATAGATAGATGTAGGGAAGATGTAATATTGGCTTCCACACACTAGAGGGAGCTGTGTTTATTCTGTGTAAGTAATTGTGTAATGGGGCCCTTTCTCTAAATTGTTGAGCTTGGTGTTCAGTCTCAGTTGTTTTGTTCTTATGAGGTGAGATGGCAGTTTTTTGTGCTCATAATAATCTGTATATTTGTGTTATCTAGGTTAACCATCCACATTATTTGAAGTAATTATTTTAATTATGGAACGTTTATTGAAAGAAATGTGGCATTATTTTTGGTCATTGTGGTTTTTTTTTTATTTTGTTATTATACATCATAGAAAATATTGTATGTTTTAGTAGTTCATTAGTTGTTATGAGGAGATCTACTGTATATTGTTGGATCTGAATTAATATAATTGTGGCTGCATTTGTAATATTTAATTTTTGGTATTTTGTTATACTTACATTTCTATGTTTAATTGAGAAGAAATTGAATGAGTTGTTTTGTTCTTATGAGAAGATTGCCTGTGTCAACTGAGGCCCGATGTGGGGAAAAGCAACTAAATACAGAGAGAGAGAGAGAGATGCCCTGCTGTCGATCCAGCCACAAATGGTGTCCTCCCTTCTTCTTCATACACCTAACACAACGCAGAGACTCGATTGGGAGCACATAAAGAAAAAAAAAAAAATTATATATATATATATATATATATGCTAGAGACACAGATGCAACGTAATTAGCACAGAACAAATAGAAAGCAGAAAAGCTGAAAACCAGAGTTCAGCCTGTGGTTGTTCAAATACTAGGCAGAAAATTATACAGTTTAGAATTTGTGAGTGATTACTGACTACTTTGCTGAGTCTAGTGGCTTGACTCTGAGCCCCTTGCCACTAATTTTAGCCTTGTAGACTGGAAGTGGCTAGAAGAACTCTACTAGTGATGTCATAACTCGACTCAGTCAAGCATATGGAAATGTGTTTTTGGATTACTGAATCTATTGAACAGTTTTCTTACAAATCAAGTAGTCACATGACATTTTGTTTATCAGAATGACTGACTAAACTGTGTATCTCTTTGAATGAAATAATCAAGTTTTATTCGCCAAGAACAGACCAACATAGAACACTATTCGTTATAGCCAAGACACTATACATAATAAATACACAACACTCAATAAATGTACAGATTAAATAAAGATTGGGGGGGGGCGGGGGGGGGAGAAAATTCTGCGCATTCCCATTTCACTCTTTAGAATGGAAATGCTGGGCGTCTAATACGATGTGATGCAAATCTTCCCAACATCACAAACATAATATATGCTGGTTTCAAGTTTCTATTCCAAGACTACAAACCACAGGCCCATACACCAACTTAAAAAAAAATTGCATCATGAAATAAAATTACAGATGGTGCAAATTACCGCGCAGGCCACCATTAAAGAACCAAAGTGAAAGAACCCAACCTAACGAACGATTGGTCAAACCTTTACGCTGCCTTAGAATTCATAGATCACTCTGAAACAAAACGTTCTATATGGTCTGACTAAGAGAAATGTCACTGCTGTCGATGTGTGGTGTTGAAAAGATGTCAATGTTCCTCCAAAACACGTCCATAATAGTGACGATACAGCCGCTTACCTTATTGTTCGGACAGAAAGGCAGTACTTCCACATCAGATTTAGCATGGCCAGGTCATCATTCGCCTGGTTGCTCAGAAAAAAATTTCCATTTGATTCGTTTAATCCGAACGCGGAACAGCGACAGCAAAGCTAGATTACTGTATGAGGTAACTAACTTGCATCGTGTAATCTACTCGTCAACACCTCTTGGGGTCTGAAAAATCCGTTTTTTTACGTCTTTCTCCGCTTGACCTCAGGGAGAGAAATGCTGAACTCAAACTAGTTCCAGTTACTGCTGCTGTTGTTACTGGGGTGGTTGATTCGCTTTCGTTTCGTAGCCACACCAAGCTGTTCCCTTCTGGGAGGTTGTAAGGCAGGACTTGGAGATGACCAAGTAAGGCTAGCAGCTAAGCAGAACTCAGATGCGCACTGCCTCACTTCCCTAAAGTCAGATACATGATATGGAAATGTTGGAGCTCCTAACTTAAAGCCTCTCCTCTGGACGGTCATCACTTTTTCCAGCTCCACACACACACACACACACACTACGGCTCCTCTCATCTGCTGTTTGGAGAAACTCCGTTCCCGTCGTGTTTTAATTTATGAGACACCGACTGAAGTCACGTGTGACACATCTTCTTGAGGAAGATCAAACGATGCTGTTCCGACCAGTGTTCACACTCCGGGATGACATAACCTAATCAATCTTAATAAAGTAAACTGTCTCGTAATGGAATACAGATTTGACTGCGAGTTGTGGCCGTGAGTCGTTCTGAAAACCCTCTTTAAAAGACCAGTAATGTTATGGAGGGAATGAGATCATTAAAGACTTGAGTGTAAAAAAAAAAAAAAAAAAAAAAACAAGGAATGGGATTATTTTCAAACTTTAAATGAAAACCATGAGCGAAGATGACGGAGCAGAGGGAAACACCGAGTCAGAGCATGGAAGAAGGAAACAACAACAATAAAAAAAAAAGAAATACTGCAAAGAATATTAAAGCACAGGAATGCCTAAAAGAAACAAAGCAATTGTACGAGGATGAGAGTAATATTACGGAGAATATCTGACCAAGGCAAAGCAATATCTGACATTGCTTTAGGGTGATTTTTTTTCTTTTCTTTTTCGCGCAATTGGTTTTTCACTACTAGAACCATGTTACCCACAGCACCCCTACCCCCCTACGATGACTTTATCTGATAATCATGTTACTTGCGTCGGAGAATAGGCAGCTTGAGGCTAGATTCTTAAAAAAAAAAAAACTGTTCACCCAGAAGAAACAGGACAAGCAGAGTGTGGTGTTTCATGACACACACACACACACATTTCTGAACACAAACCCAGTTCCCAGAAGTCCACCCTGGTGCTGTATGATCTTGTTGTGTAGATCCGTGTCTGTACCATACACCCAGAAAAACATGATCTATATCCCCTAAAATGCTTTTTACCAACAAACACAAACAACATAAATAAAAACATTAATAAATTAATAAATCTAATATTCACAGAAGGTTTTGAAGATTCCGAAAAATATTCCCCAAATCTAACGTTCTCATTATCACAAGATGTTTGACAGTTTTTCCGCTGAACTGTGATGTGTTAAGACAAACTGCTAAAGTGCATACGGTCTCCACCATCCGACTGAGTCCGACACTCTCCTCCACCACCATGCCCTCAACTTTTTGGCATCTGTAGTCAATTTAGGGGGAAAAAAAGGCTCATGACCACCAAGACTCTGCCAATGTACTTCCCTGATTTCTCTCACACAGACACACACACACACACACACACACAGGACTGCATATTTCTGTTAGGCCCAATAGTGTTGGACAGGAAATTCCTTACGACTGAGACCTGGGTTCGATCTTGAACATGCTTACTGGCTGCTTGGAATTTTACTGGGTTGTCTGGTTTCCTTCCACTTTCCCAAAACATGCCAGTAGATGGACTGACCACACTAAACTGTTTTAAGGTGTGAATGAAATGTTAGTGTGCACGGTGCTCTGCAATGAACCGGCATCCCATCTCGCATAAAACTCCCGGGATTTGTTCTGAAATATACTGTGACCCTGACCAGGAGAAAGCAGTTCCTAAAAACAAAACACAAATACTGTACATGTTATTGTGTATAATATCCACAGATTTTCTAGGGTATGAGAATTTTATACACATACTCACTGGTTACTTTATTAGGAACACCCCTACACCTACAGGGTCCATGAGCTTTAATTAAACGTGTCTCAAACCACAGAAAATATGAAACCTTGAGGCAGATGGACTACAACGGCAGAAGCCCACGTTATCTCCTGCTCCTGTGAGCCGAGAACAGGGATCTGATGCCGGAGGGGGCGAAGGCTTGCTGAAACCGCACAGATGAAGATGCGGAAAAAACCTAGTCACCTTGTCTGCTGCGACACGCAGAGGGTAGGATCAGTATTTAGTATCCGTTTGCCTTGTGTCAACAGTTCAGGCTGTTGGTGGTGGTGTAATGGTGTGGAGAATATTTGCTTGGCACACATTAGGCTTTTTATGAGCACTGAGCACCGCCTGATTGCCACAGTTTATCTGAGTATTGTTGCTTCCACAGTAGTCAAGTCCACGACTTCTTTTTAGGTTAAGACATACATTGCCTTAACAACTTGTTCTAGTTTTTCTAATTCAAATGCAATACAAAAGAAATAAAGACATATATTTCTTGGACTTTTATTTTTAATAAAGTGTACTCATCTGTGTAGACAGTAAAGAAATGAAGGGAAAAGAAGCTGGGTTTCTCAGCAATCACTGAACTGAAGCGCTCTCAAGTTCCACAGTTTCTCTACATGCTTTCTCTTCACTGCTTCACTAAAGACGTGTCTTGTATTATATTTCACTGGGCATGCACATACCAAGAAATAACATTTTTGTGGCATCAATATCAGTTTGCATAGCGTAAACAATGTAAATCGAATCGTCATTCTTGAGCTTCTCTCCCTCTACACACACACACACTAGTATACACTATATATCTAACTATACTGGTATGAATTCAAAAGAAGAGTTTGTCTTTAATCGAAATTAGGTCTTGGTCGGTATAGTTTTTTTCTAGTATGCACACGCACCATCAGGTTTGCCACCTGGAACGAATGTACAAAGTAAGTAATCAGGGTCAATCTCCACAACCCTCGTTCCATGCAAAAACGTATTCCAAAATTAAGCTGATACTCATACAGGTAGTCCCTGACTTACGAATGAGTTCATTTCCAGGAGAATGTTCGTAAGTCAGATTTGTTCTTAAGTCAGAAAAAGTGAGTCTTATACACCTTCGACACAAATACACAATGTAAAGTGTACCAATTCACTTGAATGAATCTCTGCCCCCTTTCCCCACACTGTCTTCATGTGGCAAAAAAATTTTATTGTAAAAGGAAATTAATCTGACAAGTGAAATGCAACATTGTTTCTGTTTCATTGTCTCTGCGCCTACCTAGAATCCTAGATGCCATTTTGTCTCAGAGCTATTTTCCACTGTATGGGACTGTGAAATTAGGATTATTCACCATAGGGACAGCTTTACAGAACAACCATTTTTCTATCAACTGGACTGATTCATTGAAACCGGTGAGGCCGACCCCCACATGCACACAAATACGATATACCGGATTTAAATGTTTTATACATTCACTTACACACTGAAAATATTGTATATAATTGTAAATATTGGTATCTGGTCTATTTTTTGTACAATACACGTAAGCTAATTCCTTGGTTTGTAGAACCGCTGTCCGTTCGCATCTGCGTAATTTCGTAACTCGAATTTGCGTAAGTCAAGGGCTACCTGTATAAAGTTTCTACAGTCCCTCTGAGCTAAATCAACTTATTTATTAATTGACATTTAGTTCAAATTCAACTCTTTTCGTCCCGTTTTTACTGTATGGCTGACCAGCTAGTTCCATGGAACAATTTGTACAATCTGTACTAAATACACCATAAATTTTAAAGATAACAAGTCGGTTCAGCTCAGTGGGACAGCAGAAGATTTATATGAATCAAAGCTGCACTTGCAATGCGTTCTTTGAATGGAACGAGGGTTGTGGGATTTGGCCCTAATTACTTACACTACACTCAGGTTTTGAGTGACAACTCCACGGTAGAGCAAGAAAGCTCCGAATTAAGACAGACTTGGGGAAAAAAAACAAACAGTGAAACAGCGACAGTGAAAGTCCAAGGCAAATCAGATCCAAGCAGATTCATTGCATACAGAGTATTAATTACACTGCAGTCAATTTAAAAGGACAATGAGAAACTATTAAAGGCCTCGAGTGATTAGCTACGGACTACCGGTTTGTGTTTATGCTTGATCAGTCAGGAGTTTCACACATCCCACATAGCGCTATGCTTCGAAATCAAAGTAATTAACACTTTCACAAATTTAGTTTCTATTTATTCTCAGAAACAGCTGTCTGTGGTATCGTACCATGCTACATAAAACAGTGTGAAGGCTACAAAAAGCTTGTAGCTACGTACTATAGGTTTGTTTAGGACAACTTGACTAGCTGGGGAGAATATCAATGACCTGCTCTATACATTTGTATTGGTTGTGCTCCTGTTTGTCTCAGACTCGCTGCGAAACTCGCATTAATTGTCAAATGGATCAGACCCTCTTGGCTGGATGATATCACCTCAATGCTTAACAGTCAATATATAGGTATAAATTTTATTCTTAATCACTTGATGCATTAAAAAAAACCATGAAAACTGCACGTAATCATCTGAAAGCCAGTAAAATGCATTGAGTTGCCAGCGTGAAATAAAAGAAGCTGTTCAAGAGCTCATGTGCTTAGAATGGCATCAAGTGATTCAGCCATCCAAGCACATGTCAGTTTCTCAGATAGAGCAATGACTCAGTGACCTGTTAAAGTGGGTCTTTCCCAGACTGTTCCTCACCATGGCTACTGCAGTCAGTCCCACTGATGCATTTGTTAAACTATTGCAAAATGCTGTTTAACACAAAACAACACATTACACACACCTTAATCCTGCCTAATACACAATAGATTCTGGACTTTTAGCTTGAGTCTGACCAGGTAGGAGCTGGATCGGGGCAGACTAGAGCCTGTGCACCTTTTGTTCTGCAGGTAGGGATAGTTGGATGTTAATGTTGATAATAAAATACTGCCTGGCAACAGATCCCAACAGTTCTTGTACTCTCCTTAAACCTGAAAATGTAGAAAACCTTGTGGCCAATACTAAATACCCCCATAATTCAATAAATTGTAGATTCATCTTAACTTAAAGCAACTGTTTTTCTTATGACTTTTAGGTTTTTAGTCCATTTTTCTTTGGTCCAACATTGCTTCAGTTCATTAACGTTTTGGGGCATTTGTTTATGCACAACTCTCTTAAGGTCCTGCCACAGCATTTCACTTGTGCTGAGGACCAGGCCTTTCCAAAACCTTGATTCTTTTCTTTTTCAGCCGTTCTGATCTAGAGTCACTGGTGTGCTTTGAATTATTGCCCAGTTGCACGACCCATTTTCGCACAAGCTTTAGCTGTCGGACAGACAACTTTACATTTGACTCTAGAATGGGTTGCACAATTAGTCGAAAAAAATATCACAATTTTGATGCATTCATCTCATTTCTGAAAATTCTGCGTTCAGATCAAACTGTATTCACGTTATACATAACAAGCCACCATTAATTCACTAATCAGGCCAGGCATTAGCGAATGATTCAGTCACAGAACTCGATCGCTTCTCTCATTCTCTCATAAGGTAAAAGTCTTCCACACACACCCTGGCACATGGCTCTGGGCATTAAGTCCAAATGATTATACTCGGGTCTCATCTATCCATAGGATATTGTTCCAGAATTTTTGTGGTTTGTTCAGATGCAGATTGTTTCAGAATGTTTAAGATGTACCATGCTCAGTCAGGCCTGTAGGATCTGAGATGTAGCTTTTAGGTTCCTTTTGTATTCCTCCGACTTTTGAAGATGATTGTACACCACAAAAGCCAAATTCAAACATGAATTCAGACGAGGTCCCACATTTACACACACATGCCATAAGGACGGGGGAATGGAGAACTCTTCAGTGCCAGTGCCTGCGGGCTTTATACAGATCCATAGCTGAGATGGATGTCATCATCTTCAGTGGGAGATCTCATCTGTTCTATATACCTTAGCTGACGGAATCCCCCTGGGACTTTCTATGCTATAATGAGAAACAAAGCATAGACTACCCCAGGGCAGAGATCGGTATGTAAATCAAACCAGTCCAAATGAGCAATATTTAATATAATAAATCATAGCTGTCCAAATTTGATTTAGTTCCTGTGAAGTATGCAAAAGTAGTATTAAAAGCGGGATGGTGTCCTGTCTTCAACGATACCCATACACCTTCATTAACTCTTCAGATAATTACTAAGCACATAATGAACTGAATAAGCGGTCCTGTGAAACAATACAGTGTAATAGACTATAATGAAAGATAATTTGGTGATTTTTCTGCTGTAAAATCTCTGATGTCTTATTCTTTATTTATAATTTCTGGTCACATTATAGTGCATATCATGAAACATAATGTGAACTTCATTCTCTAACAAAATGAGATAATGTACTTTATGCCAGATACTACATTTTTTTCTCTAGTGCTTGAACTGCAATTTAAAAAAAGAAATACATTCCGGTTCCGCCATTCTGTGTTCGAGGTGATCGGAATGAACTTTCAGTCAGGTGGTGTAAACCTTTGATAATCCAATCAGTAGGTAAATCTTAGCCGTGCAAACATTTAATCTGACAAATCCTTACTTATTTGTATAAAATAAATGTTCTTTTCGCGGCATGTTTGTCCCACATGGGTGGGTGTGGGGACATTAGATGATTTGATGAGTTTCTGGGAAGGACAGGCAGGGTACACTGTGGACAGGGTGCAAATTCATTCCTAATCCACTGGTTCTCTGGCTATAAAGGGGCACTTACTGGTTCACCAATTCATATGTAGAAAAACATCTAACCCATCATAGATCTGACTTTCACCAATCACAAGGTAGATTTATAGGAAAACATGGAAATCCTGACCTAACATCAAAGCTAGAGGAAAAACTTTTTGTTCTTTTATGTTTCCAATATTCTATACGCTGGATATTCTATATGGATATTCCAGTATTCTATATGCTGGATTCTATACGTTTCCACGATCTATATGCTTCACAGCAGGCAGATTTAAATGCCTCACAACCTTTTTGCATGTGTCAAAAAGTTATAATCTGATTAATTGCTTTGAGCATGTAAACGCACATCTTGGCAGACTAGTTTCCATGTAAACAGTTGAGCTCGAGTCTTGAGCCAATCGGCTTGGAGAAATATTCTCCATGTAAACGTACTGTAGCTATTAAAACTGGTAACGCATTGAAAAGCTTTTGAAACACCTACTGGACACCAGAACTGTGTGATTAAATTGATTATGCGGTCTAATCTTTCGTGGGTCTATTCAATATATTGAATCGATGGGTCGGTTTTTAATCCAGAATCAATTCGCATGATCTGCACATGTTAACAGTTCATTTACCACACCCTTAGCTAGTACAAATTTACCTTCAGTTGAGCGCTTAACACTGGGCTCTCAGTTTGGGTATTTTACATGCCCTCAAATACTGTACTGTATGTTTGCTTGAACGCCCCGTGTTTTATCTCATAGTGGCTTCACATTACTGCTTGTTATTAGCGACACACTGGTTTTAACCTTCCCGGAGAAAGAATAAACATACATTGATCAGTCCATTACTCTTTGAAGGTTCAGTTTTCATAGTCTACTTTCTTTTTTCTTTTCTTTTTTCTCTCTCTCGAGTAAGCCATGCTGTGTCGCGCTTTCGTTTCTGTTTCTTGAGGATTTTGGCAGCTTGTAGATGCATTACTCCGTGTCTTTCATATACTCTGTCTATACACGTTAACTATCGTGTTGTTTAGTTCTGTTAAGCGACGCGTATAGCCTCGTCTCAAGGAAAAAAATCCAAAATTGGAAGGGAAAAAAAAAAAAGCACTAGATGCTATGACATAATCTGGCACATAAATGCTCATAACTTCACTTCTACTCAAACATACTCCCAAAGTTTCATGAAATCTGTCCAGTCAGTTTAGCGTAATGCTGTGACAACATCTGGCTGGACAGAGACAGACGGACAGAAAACTTTGAGACTGGTCTCGGGTCCGCCGATGTATGAAACATAAAAGGTATCATTGAATGAGCGAGTTCTGATCAACATACAGACAAAACCTTTTTTGTTTATATAGATGAGCAATTTAAATTTCACACGCCACCTATTGGTAGTATGGAAGTATAGAAGACGGGGAGAAAAAAAATGTTCGCTTTGTTTGGAAAATGATCTTTTTTATTAGTGTTTATTAGATAGTTTTAAAACTTTATGAAATGTAGTTGCTTGAAATAAATCACTGAATCCAAATTAAAAATCGCAATTAATCAGATCAAATCAACGATTTCCCCATGATTCACAGCTCTACTGGACATACTGTATATATCTATATATTCATTTATACACACTCACAACCAGACCACACAAACATCAAGCCAGGGCAGTGACGGAAGCACAGAACAGGGGTAAGTGAGGGTGTAAATGCTCGTCAGGTCAGCGGAGCACAAAGGATTCCTCGCACTAACTCATCCTAACCTGCTGTCACCTCAGCTGCTAACCCTCCTCACTGCTCCCTTTCACTGCCTCAGCTTAATGTTTTCGGATCAATTCCTGGGTTATGATTGCTGTAGCTGTAAAAAGTTAAAAGCAGGTAAACAATAATTGACGCACTGAAACTGGAAGTGATTTAGTTAGTGAAGACGTTAACATGAAAGTCTTCTTACCCTTTGTAGAAGCCACTGAGGGGCTGCAGGCACAAGAACTGCCAGTAATCCAAACACAACGCCTTAAACTTTAACATGGTCTTTATAGAAGACGGCAGAAAAATTAGCACTTAATCGACTTCACAGATCCCAGAGTCCATTGCTGAACCTACCCACATGGTTCAACAGTGCTGAATCTCTCATCTCAGCACCTGACCAAAAGGCATAGTGGTGGAGAATCATCTGCGGAAACTCCCAGCGTTCAATCCGGAGACTTAACAGCGCCAGAATATGGCATAAACATCATCCCTCTCCATGTCTCTTCCACTATGCATTGAAGATATCTCATTTGTTAAGAGACATACACAAAGGCCATCCTCCATGGGACGGCATGTTGGTGCGCATGTCCGTGTAAATGAACCTAAAAATAAAAAAAGCTAAAAAATTAAAAATTCCTCCCATCACAGACCTCATCCAGTAAGTATCTGGCTTCTTCTCACTTCCTGTTCGAAGGAGGCACAGAAGAAAAATCGTCCTTCTCCCAGGCTTTTCCAATCCTTCCTTCCCAGAGATCTTTGGGATGCACTTATCATCCCCCAAAGCCGACAAGAGCAGCTAGGCGGGCAAACCACCCCCCACCCCCCACCGGCCTGGCCCGGATTAATTATCGCGTATCTGATGGTGCACACCCTTCAGCAGCCATGTGGACAGTGAGTGAAGATAATCAGCAGAAGCACATGGTGCTCACTGAGGACATGCTACCACCCCAGCCAAGGCCTCCCTCAAAAATGCTGATGCTGGTTGCCGGGCAACGGAATCCTGACGCCGAAATACTAAACTGAGGGCTGATGAGGTTTCTGATTGGTCAAAGACTAGGAGGGAGGGGCATCCCACTGAGGACCAGATTTTCGTCTAGAATCCACAATGTGCTTATGTATTAGAGACTTTTATGATTCTATACACACACACACACACACACACACACACACACACACACACACACACACACACACACACATCTATATATTATACAGCATATTGATATACAGTAGAAAGATATATATATATCTGTATTGTTTAACATATTTTGGAATAAAACTTCAAAGCCATTATCTTCAAATCGCTACATTTTTGTTATTGTTTTTTTTTTTTTACTAAAAACTAAATAAAAAAACATTTTCATGTAGCAATTTGACCCTTTATTACGGTACATAAAGCAAAAAAAAAAATCTACAGTTTTATTTTTATTTCATTTTGGTGTGTGTGTGTGTGTGTGTGTGTGTGTGTGTGTGGACACTGGAGACTATTCTAAATAAAATTACTCTAGACAAGTAAAAATCCTCTGCTCCCTCTCACGCTCTTATATTCACCACTTTAAGGAGCAAACACATTTAATCTCTCTCTCCGTCTCAAAACACACACACACACATGCATAGAGACAGTGTGAGAGCGTCGGCTGTTGGAATAGCAAAGAGTGTTTTTGTGCAAGTGGACAGTGAGAAATGTGCTCGCTCCCACTGCCAAGTAAAAAGATACAATCGGGATGTTTCAGTTCCCACAGACTCAACAAAGGCACTAGAAAAAAAAAAGACAACCACCCAAATAATTACAAAGACCCTTGATTAATCATCAATGTTCAAAACCCTGACATGTTGAAAGTATCGAATGCCTGTATTTTCTCTAACCGCAGCATTCTATCCAGTTAGTCAGGATTTATATCTGCACGTGATCTATAGGCAGAAGGGCACTTTCACACTAACGCTGCTCCATAACAAGCACTTAATTCGCTCAGACAATAAAGCCGAATTCATTCCACGAACAGAAGGCAGGCAAGTTAGTTCAGTTTAATCCACCCGTAACTCAGTCTTTCTGCAATTTAGCCATGAAGTGTTTCTGTTTCCTGGTCACTTAACATGTTTAGTGCCCATAAATGTGTAAGCACACGGAGTGGCCACACATGTTCGTTAATGAGGCCTTGAAAACAACTCCTTTGTCTGTGGGGCAGTTAAGGGGGGGATCTTGGCAAGAGGGGGCAGGGGAGTGACGCAGGGAACACACGCTGCTGCTAAACTGGGACACATCCATCATCCAGCTGGCTGAGGCGTGTCAGAATGGAGATGTTTAGAATACGGAATAGCGACACTTTATCCGGATAAATGTGTTGAATTTTATGTATTCTTTAAAGAACTGAACATACTGGAAAGGAATAGGAAAGAGGAGGAAACAGAAGATTAGGCAAAGGGAGGCATAACTAAACGTCTTTGCGTATTTGTGCCCTGAATATAAAGGCAGGACAGTGAAGGATAAAACAAAGGATAACTATTATTTACTTGAAATCTAAGCCTCATTTATCTTCTGCCCGACAAATCCAAGCTAAAGTTAAAGAACAAAGCTAAGGAGATCCACTAAAGGCCTTCCAAGTGTGCAGCTACTTGTACACCAGGTGTTATGTCTTAGGGCCCAGCTGGGTTACGGTTCCCAGTGAATGCGCTCCAAGGCCAATAAGCGTTAATGGCCTCATTCAGCACCTGGGGAAGGACACACACACACTCACAAACACACACAACTACAGGCTTCTCCTCCATCATTCACTGCCTCCTGAATCGATTCCTCCAAGTCATGACTGGCACTTCATGATACCAGCGCATCGTAACTTGCATGTCCCTCAGGGGAAATCGGATGCCATTTAAATTTCATAGAGCCCAATATTCATCAAAGGGCACATATTAAATGCACGAGTTAATTGGGAGATGTTATCACCATTGAGTCAAGATGGAATGCGAAAGAACAAAACCTTAAATGCGAAACCTGATTAGTTTTTGATCCTCGCTTCCTACAATCTCAATTTGGGTTAACAGTTTTACTGTTGGATGAAAAGCTTCCTAACCTACGAATAACAGGGAATCGAAATTTAGGAATTTGTATGAGGTATAAATTAACACCCTTTTTTATTTTACTCCCTTCAGTAATTTGTATCCTGCGCTATTGAGGTTTATAAATCACAAGAACAGTTTATGAGTAAGCAAAAGATTGTAATTGAACAACTATCCAAAACAGCACTCCTGGAGGAGAGAGGGTCAACTTGGTGGAGCTGGGGCTTGAACCACCAACCTTCTGATCAGTAACGCCAAGCCATAACCCACTGAAATACCACTAGCGGATGTGTCAGTGTCGAAGTCAACGATTATGTAGTAAGGAGGAGCAGCATAGAACCCAGAGGAGGGGAAATAAAGATGATGTGAGTTACAACATTTATGGGACATATCGGCCCTGTTATAAAATATATTCATATTTCTTGGCCAGCTGTTTCTACAGTATTTTCTTCTACGAGTAAAACTGGCACATGTACAGTAAATGATGCAATTGACATTTACAGAAAACCTCAAGCACGGTGCGGTGATGAGGTTCTTAGCTGCAGTAAAACATTCGACTGGTGCAAACGTATTCAAGAAGGCTTTACAGTACGTCCATGAATGACGATCCCGGCTGAGGTGGCTCACAGCCTATTGCAGTGTGAACAGCCAGTGAGTGGAATTCCTGATCTTTGAAAATCGATGGACACCTCGTGACCGACTTGCAGAGAAGATACATCAGAACTGTACACATAATCATTCTCAAACCAACACCACTTGCACATTAAAGGAACTCATGCAGGAGTTATTGCCACAACCCACATACTGTACAGTCCAAGTGATTTCCACATTAAGGGAATTCTTGGGAGGCCAGCATGCTTTGATACTTTGATGTTATCCGGCACTAATGAAATGCTGGGATAAGCGCATTAGTGTAGGAGGGGATTATATAGACAAATAAAGCTAGTTTTTACTACTGTAGCTACTGTATAGCTGTGTCCTGTTATTCTGCACAATCAAAAGTCCCGGCTTGACATGAACGGCCCTCGTATATGCATTATGAAATATACTAAAGATAAAAAACTGATAGGAATTTCTGTCATAAACACAAAGACTAGCAATACTGATTAGATAAACCAAACATTGTTTTAACATCTGGTATAACACATCTGCAACATGTGAAATACAGAACACTGTGAATAAAACATATAGAATTCTGGAACGACGGCTTGGGTAGAAATATGACTCCACTGTGAGATTTACTCTTTTCCGTGTTCTTTCTTTTGTTCTATGAACAAAGGCATGGTGGTGTAAATGGCTCTGTCTCATGGTGGCGAGACAGAGGAGAAATCTTTCATCATCTTGGAAATGCACCATATTCTCTGTGATGCACCTTTTTCCGTGTTGTCGGAAATGCCGAGTACTAGTAAATGGAGCACGGCTTGGGGGACATTTGTCCAGTTCCCTTGTCCAGATATGACCTCGTGATAAAAGGCCGTTGTGGCGTTATTATCATCGTTTCTTTGGCAATACTTGGGCAGGGAGCAATAAAAGCTAAATGGAGACGGACATTATTCCAAGCATGGTGGCAGAGTTTAAAGGCCCTCACAAGGCTCCTGACTGTTCAGTCAGGACAGATGGGCGTGTAATTGGGAGTTATTGTTGGGGCACGTGGGGCCAGATGGGGTCAGAGCTGGAATGATGAGCACAGGCTGTGTGTTCATGGTCGCCGTTTGGAAAGCTGAGCAAAGGTTTTTACTGTAGGTGTGAAGATACAGTATATCTGGTCCCTTGAGCGCACTCCTAAATAATTTTTATTAGCCGTTAATATTCTGATCACATGCTTTAAAAAGGTATTCGGCAGGATATCCAAAGAAAAGCGATTTTTAAAATAAATAATAAGATAAAATAAGATATTCATGTTTTATAAACGATACTCTGAAGTTTGCATGTTTATTAATGGCACTATGACCCTTAGCGGTTAAAAGGTCAGAAGAAAATAAAGACACTGTTAAAGATCGGGATATTTTTAGATCATTCATTTGATCAAAGGCTGTCAGTCCCTCAGAGGTTTAGATCTAAACAAAGAGATGGGTGTGATTCTCACTCCCATTCCTGAATTATGTCAAAAATAAAGCTATTTTAAATCCCAAAATACATACAAAGTGCATAAACCATAACATTCTCATTCCATTTATTATGATTCAACATTACCTAATCAACATTATTATATTCTACAGTATCATCTAGCACCATCGACACATCACAGCAGCCATACAGTATGATATCTGAAATCTGCACCAAGTGTCTTGTGTGTTATTATAATAAAAGTAAAGGAGATGCTAATCATAAAAATATGACCTCTAAGCTAGATATACAGTACTACAGACTAAAAGATATAACTACTCATATCCGGCATATAGTCAGCTTCTCTGTACATGTCCAGTCTGTAAATAGTCCCAGTGCCTTAGAGGTGTGCTCCCTCTAGTGGATTTGAATTATCACCCCTTCTTATTCCAACTTCTTTCAGTAATTTGTATCCTGTCCTCCGGCACCCGCAGACATCCAGCTTGGTAACCAAAAGTGTCCATGTAAAGCAACCGTGTTGTGTCTCATGTCTCAGTGTGTAGTGTGATTAATATTGACAAAAACCCAGTTTGTAAAGAGTGCCAATACTTTAATCTTGCTGGATAATTAAAGAAAGAGGCAAAAATACCATACGTTAATGATTTTCTGTAAATAAACTAAGAATATAGTGGGCATATGGTGCACTACATGGGTTATCCTTCCTTCCTTCTGGAATAAGAAATATTTTTTGCATTAGTTAACATTAACAACATGAATGTCAGCATTAATACACCAAGTAATATAAACAAAGTCGGAAAATACAGTATATATACTCAGCAAAAAAAGAAACGCCCCTTTTTCAGGACTGTGTATTTCAACAATAATGTTGTAAAAA
>JAQQZT010000016.1:13082003-13095649 GCA_030068275.1 Clarias platycephalus | reverse complement strand
TTCCCACCCCCCCCCGCCCCCCCCCCCCCCCCCCCCTTTTAAAGTGAAAAATCATGATTAATCACAGCCTATAACTATGATTAACTAAATTAAGTTTTTTAATCTATTGACAGCACTATTTTAAATAAGACTTTAAAGTAAACTTGTGCTAATGTATGAATGTGTGTGTATCAGTAAAAAAGGTTTACTAAGTTGCTTTGCTACAATAATTTCTGGCCATTTTTGGACCTTGGTGAAACAGTTTGTTTAACATTGTATTTGATGGTACAGTATTAAGCTGAATTTTTTAATGATAGCTTATATATATATATATATTATAATATACAGTGAAAGGAATACTAACTGGTTTAAATATGTCAAACGGTCAATATATTCAAATGCATTTTGAAAAGAGACGCGCTGCGCTGAAAATGATGTAGGTACTGTAATATGACATTTAGTGTTGTGAGAGCAATTGCCCTTAGTCAAGCCGTCATTCCTGTTGACACTCTAACAATCGCCATTAAGTATTATTACACATCCTTATTTAAAAACGGGTGCTTAAATCAGGTGTGAACCATCAGACATGTCCACGAAATTGACACCGAGATGATGCCATTTTGACTCTACAGATCCATCAAGCATAAATTATTCATCATTGCACAGCGTCTATTCAGTAACACAAAGCAGCTGCGGGCCTCCTAAATCCACATGACAAATAAAACAAGGACAAAGAAGTGGGTAGGAAATGAGCAGAGTGGGGTGAATTACACCGCTCTAACAAGAATGGGATATTAAAAACATTCAGCTATATTTGCACTTGTAGCGTTTTTATTCGTTTTTTTTTTTCCCCTGTTAATTTCACCAATTTTTGAAAAAATAAATAAATAAATAAATTATATATATAAAAATAAGTAATGCCTTGGGCGTTATACCCAACAGCATATATTAGATCGTACAAAATGTATTCACTCTATACCACTAGAATTTTCCAAACATTTTGGCTTCATCACCTACCGCAACAGGCTGTACACCGCTGTGCAAACACTCTCATTAGTAAACCCGCGTGATGCCATGGGAGTTGTCAGAACTTCCCGTACTCTGCGTGAGTGTTTGAAGGAATGGCAGATGGAGCACCGTGCAGATAGATCCTACTCAATCACACCTTGGGAAAAGGCTGTTAGAAAGCAACCCAGCATCACAAAGTAACTTTGCTTTCAAGTCGAACAGATCCCAACCACATTCAGACATACAGCACAAACACGACATTTACCATGCGTCAGCACTATTTCCATACTCAAGGCTTTTTCTATTCGATGCCCAACTCGGAGAGGAAGAAGGAGAGGGAGAGGGAGCATCTCCAAGTTTGACGCAGCTGGAGCCACTCATCAGAACCCAGCATGCTTTCAAGCCTGGCGGTTTTGACAAATGGCTTGGTAATATTTCTCTCTCTCTCTCTCACTCTCTCTTTTTCTACAGACTCATTGAGAAAGAAAGGCGGCAGACGGAAGCATCTCTCTGATCCGGTTCAGGCTCAATTAGACCTCCACTTCTTCACTATCTGCGAATACGAGCCCGGTGGCTGCTTTGCACACGATTTGCAGGTAATGTGCCAAGACTTTCCTGAAAAGTGCCAGGCGGTCCTCCATCTCTTCCCACACATCTCCGTTTAGAAACTACGCTGAACTGAGGATCTAGATAAGCGACATGCCTCATTGGAGTCTCTCCAACAACTTCTCCACACAACTACACACATGCACTTGTGCTGGAGTGGCCCTTTCACAAACATACATTCTCAGTGGAAGAGTCTCTTGACAACATGCATGGCGTATTAGAGGAACCCTGCAATCAGTCACAGTTCTGTCCTCTGTGTCCTCCAGATGACGATCACTGTGATGCTACTAATCTTAGCGAAGAACTTTTATTCTATTTCATTTACAGTTATAAATATACTCAAGACGGAATGAAGTTAAGAATCGTGTCAACCGTTGGCCGTTCCCATCCCAACGGTAACCAATCTGGCTCAATTATAACATGACCATTTGTTAAGCAGACTTTCTTGCATTCCTGAATTTCATCTCAAACGTGTGCAATCTTGAGTTCCTAGAGATTGGAAAGGCCTTCGTCAGAAAGTTTGTTCGCTTTCAGAACAGCGTGTCATGTTGCCAAAGCAACTGTACTGTAGGTGTCGCACAAAAACAAGAACCTTGAATTGTACAGTAGTTGGCAAGATAAAGCATTGTTCGCATTCATAAGTTATTCAAGGGTTCATTGTTGGGGTTTGTAGGAGGTTCACAGACTTCATAAGTGATTCGTGCCTCTTCATAATGGCGTCAAATATGCCGAATTCCTCTTTTAGTCTTGACGTGAACAGTTTTGAGCCGTCACTACTGCTGCGCTCGTGAAAACCTCTCATACAAAACCAAATAAAACGGATAAGTTCGAGGTGGACCAAACCTCTTAAACAGCATGCATCAAAGCTGTTTTTTTTTAAAACAAGTTAATGTAGCTCAGAGCTTGTCCAAAGTGAGTGTGTGTGTGTGTGTGTGTTCATCCTCCAGCTATAATAGACAATACTTTTCTCTATACCTTAAACCCCCTCTGTTCTGTTCCCGTTTCATTTAAGCTCATAGACAAATTGATAATGAATATAAAAGAAGGGAATGTATTTTGTTTTCTTTGTTGTTGTTGTTGTTGTTTGTACAGACAAAATGACTAAAAAGTGAATTTTGCATTATAGGTGCCCTTTAATGCATTCTGTACTACTACACTGTGTATGTTGATGTTGATTATGAAGGTGTGCAGCAGGTTGATCGTGATCATAGTCACAGATATCCACATCATTAGGTGTAGTATAGTAGGCGCTTTATACAGTACAGTAGGTTAAACTTAGTCCATCGACATCATGAGTTGGTTTGTAGTGATGGTGTGTGTAACGTTCCACAGAAAGTGTGTAACAAATTTGTAGGAATGAATTAAATTCCAGAAATGTTTAAAAATGACAGAGTTTAGAAATACAGTACTACATGCCTGTGTGTTCTGTAAGTCGCACCCGTACCACAAACGAGTCGGACCGTCTATACTACACAGGCTGTATGGGAGAATGCGGAAACGATGCAGCGTTCTCATCATCATCCCCACGCTATCTGCTCCATTCGGTCCTTTAAGCGACATCGTGACTTTGCATACAGACAATATCAAACCAAATACCCTGAACGAGTTACACTCCTAACCTGAACCGTGTCCTTCCCTCAATAAAAAAAAACAAAACACACTGTTAAAGAACACCAGTAGGGGGCAATCTCTTCACACATCATCACACGTTTGGCCAACACCTCAAAATTACTCTGCTGTAAAGTTGTGGACCATATCGGCAAATACGATCAGATCAACTGTTTCGTCTATAAATAGATAAGCAAAAGAATTTTTTTTTTTTTCTTCTGGCTACAGTGAGGTGGCAAAGCAGTCTGACATCCATCAAAAGGAGGCGGTCCACAGTGCAGGCTGAAATCAAGCAGCTTTTACATTAAAACACCCCTGTGATGTATTTAACAGTACTGTACTGTACAGCATCAGTTCCCTCTTGACAGAGCAATGCAAAAACGATGCTGATGTTAAACAAAAAAAGTCAATCTCTACACATTACATGTATATCACTTGTTTAGATGTTTATACATGGGGTGGCACCACCTACTTATCTACTGTATAGGACAATGCTGCTGAATATCCGTTCCCTAAGTCACACTATGGTGCAGGCCTAATACACAGCTGCTCTGTCGTTCCTGCGACTCGAGGGAATTGGTCAAAATGTCAACAACAACAACAACAAAATCTACAAATACAAATGTCACACTATTATTGTCACCTCCAGGGCAGCTAACATAAAGGATCCTCTCTCGTCTCTTGTACTGTATGCTCGTCTTTTTTCTTCCCCGGTACATGGTCCTCCTTTGTGTTGTCCTTGCCGACGATAGCTCTAACCTCTCAAATCAAGATCACAAGAAAGAGAGAGGCTCTCCGTCAACAAGCAGGAAAAAAATATGAGCGGAATATCGTAGGTCGTCGTGTGCTGAACGCCACTTTTAATTCCCACCCGGATCACCCTTTATAAGAATTACAGCTGTTTTCCCTCACAGCTTCTTTTCCATTTCATTTGTTTGGTTTCACATCGCGACAATTTCCGAGCACATCGCGGCTCGTTCGGAGACGTGGGTGTTTTTTGATAGACGAGTGCATCAGCACTCGGTTACGTTCATGTTTAGCCCATTAGTGCCTTAATGTATTCTCAAATATATTTTGTCACTATTCTTTTACTGCACATTTTTTTTTTAATCACTAGATATGTTACTGCTGGAGGAACAGGGCCTGTCATGAATCCTGTGTTTGAACAGGAATATCGAGCACTTCAGATCTGATCTGATAATGTCTGCATGAGTCTTTCAAGTAATGAACACAGCCATAAAACCGCTTGTAAAATAGTTATGCAAATGACTACTGGGGTAGAAAAGTGAAAGCTTCAATTGGACTGGATGTGTTTTACAGGATGATCTGGAGACACAGAATCGAGACATGCCCTTTACTTTTCATCTCCACTTAAAAACAAATCAAACAACAATAAAATCCGGAAACACTTAAGAATTTAGGGATGTTCTTGGATTACAGGCGTGTCATCTGATAACATCTTTGAGTTAACTTGTGTAGCCATGATCCCTACAACACACCCTAGCTAGTGCATATATCACAGTAAAGACCTCCGGCAAACCAAATTCATTTATTCATCTAAGCACTTCTGCATCCGGGGTCGGAGTCTTGGCAGATCTGATATCTTTAGTTTTGGCAACAGTTAGTGTGATACCGTTAATGGAATGCTAGTTCGTTGAATGAGCTTGATATGCCTTTGATCACACCTACTGTAAAGGCAACGTACAGTGGTATAGCCGATCCGTCAGTCCACCACCTACTGTACAGTACTGGCCTGTTTTGGGAGGAGGAATCCAGCCAAACACCATATAAACAAACCAGCTGAGCATACAGTAGGATTGAAGGAGGAACCCTGAAGCTTTGAAACGGAATTCTACTCATTACACCGACTTCTTACAATATATTTTGGGCATACAGTACTGTGCTTTCCAAACGCATTACCTGGTGGAACATTTAAACTCATTACGCAGCTGTGAATCCTGAAAAAACCTCTGGATCTTTACATGTGCTACCTGCATAGGCTATACTGTGCTGTATGTAATGCCGTTCTGTTACCTGGAACCAGACAACAAACAACGCAGGTATGAAAGCGAAACATTTTTTTTAAAAGTCACTGTTATACAGTAATGAAAACCTAAATTTAACTAATTTCAATAACCTTTAAATGGCTTTTTTTTTTTTTTACACCATAAGTACCAATATTTAACTCTCATAATGCAAATTAAAAAGCAGAGAAAACACATGCTGGACATGTCTGTTTACTATCAGCTGAGAGAGAGAGAGAGAGAGAGAGAGAGAGACAGAGCCCTCACATGCAGCCTTCATCAGAGAATCTGCACACTGTACTGAACCGTTATACCCGTGTCTCCTTGGAAACAGAGGTTTGGCTAGGATGTGTCTGAGAGAAAGACAGAAGGACAGATGTGTATACACACACAATTATTCACTTGCCTGACTTGTTTTCATACACACTCACACACATTTTTTTTTTCCCTCTAACAGAATGAACTAAACATGTGAAGTCAGCCGGGTGAGTTGTAGAACAACATGTCACAGCATGTGTGTGTGTGTGTGTGTGTGTGTGTGTGTGTGTGTGTGTGTGTGTGCGCGCGTTCGTGTTGGCCGGGTTGGGTGGAACTGTGCACGTATCATATGTCAGACTGTAGAGTTGGTTAGGATTTTAATACCGTTCCAACACGCCGTCGTCCTCTAGCTACGGCACTCTGGCTCTTTTGCTGGATGCTGCGTTTGGCACCTCCTTCCTCCTGGCCTGGAAGGAGATCTTTGAAGGAACTAATTCGCATTTCTGTTTGATGGAAAAGGTCGGTCTGAGCAAATGCATCTCAACCCTTTTCCTCAATGTGCCGGCTCTTTCCACCTTTTTTTTTTTTTTTTTTTTATCCCCCAGCATGACATTTCTGCACTCACTCTTGGGAACTGACTTAAACAATATGACTTTTTTTTTTTTAAACGGTTTATTCCAGCACTAAGGTCTATTTCCTGTTGATTAAAATGTGTGAATGGCAGAGAGTGTTAATCAAACTGAGGCAAACACAAACCTATCCATTTTCCTATCTTTTTCAGATGCTTTGCACACTTGTGTGACTATGTATGACACAATGAATGACATGACCATATGTTCCCTACATGTGCAACATAAAATTACCACTAGCGCAGGATTGGGATGATAAATTACCCAAGAGCTTTACAGCGCCCTGCCATTGGATAATGTGTTTTAAACCATACCAAGATGTCTGTTTTTGGAATATTCTTCAGCATTAGTTTAGCTAATGCTGAATATAATACATTTTGACTGTAATATACCGTATTCTATAGGATTACCCACCAGTAGAGCAATGCATATTTATTAAGATATTACGAAATACCAGGGTCAGGGACATCCATGGTCCACGTAAAGCAGGAAGGTATGAATCCATCCTGGAGGGAATGCTAGTCCATCACACCATCTACACACCCGTTCACAATTTAGAATCACCAATGTACCTGCTGTCGTGTTCGGAAGGTGAAAATAAACGAAGGAACCTGGGGGAAAACACACTGTCGCGCAGAGATAATAAGAAATTGCACACAGACGGCAGCCGGAGCTCACAGTCGAGCAAGGCTGATTCACCTACTGTACAGTAAGCTCTTTATCCTGGTCAAAGTGGATCCATGTTAGCCCCTGACACTATTGCAGGAACCTACCGTAGGGTGTGAGTGAGACTGGGACGCAGGACACACACATTCACTTTTGAAGAGTGAGTTTAGCCTCGGCAATCCACCCAGATGAAGGAAACCAAAGAATGCAGAGGAAACACCTTCAGTAGTGGGCAGGACATGTGGAATTACTCACAGCCAGTAACTCAAGCTTAGGATCAAACCAGGAACCATCACGCTGTTATGAGACAGCACTGTGCCAATGTGATAAGAGTTACATCTCCACGTGCGTTCACATCTTCGCACATGTGAGGCCGAAAGCTGAAGAATTAAAAGCAAGGAATATCCACAGCAAGGCTGCCCGGGTCCAAGATATTATTCCTCGGTCATTTAAACTCAAACTGACTTCAGAGGAAGCCGGCACACTCTTTACTAGGCTACTGTAATAAACTGTGATGAAAACAGTAGCAAGATGACGAATTTAGATAACGTTAGGTGACACCTCAGAGAGTGTCTCAGATATTTTAGAGTTTGCCTTAAATGCTCAGCATGGTAGAATTTCATATGCAACGTTTTATTATAATGAGGTAAATGCTTTTGCATAACGAATATCATTACATATACTCTTATGTTGTATAATATTTTACACCTTTATCCTGCCATAAAGTCCCGTCGACATGAGATGACGGATTTTTAACTCGAACATTTAAAGTTCATTCATGGACTGACAGAAGAGAGAAATACATTTCAGCAGAAGACAATAGATTTGCTATGAATAGAACCTGGGTGTCATGTGCAGTGTAAAGCTTTAAAATGGGGTAATAAAATGTGCTAAGGTGCATTAATGTTTTCTATCCTGCTTAATTCTCTATAGCCATTAACAAGATCTTAAAATTCAGTCACTTACATTTTCTTGTTAAAAAGGATCCATAAAATAAACTTTACTGGTTAGAGTAAAACTAAAAAATACATTTGAAGCAGCAATCCATTTATTCAACATTTGGCTAATTCATTGGGAATCAAACTGAAAGCCTGTAACATTGTTAAAAAATAAATAAATACAGTGGAACCTCGGATTACGAGCATAATTCGTTCCGGAATTATGAAAAAACCAAATTTAATTTTCCCATAAGAAATAATGCTCGTTTTTCAAGTCAAAATTTATAAAAAAAAAATCTTTGCTCGTCTTGCGAAACACTCGTAAACCGCGTTACTCGTAATCCGAGATTCCACTGTAAATAAATAAAAAGTCATGTTTTGTCACACATATCTTTGGAACTATAGTGGGGGAATTTGGGGTTTTACTACAATGATTTATAATTTTTGTATATCTTTAAGCATTATTGAAATAATAACACAGAAAATACTACTTCAAGCTGACTGAAATTCATTCAGCATTCAGCATCACCAGTATACTAATCACCAGCCTGATCATCTGTCATCATCTGCATCTATTTCTCACTGATTCATGCCTTAAGTTCATGCCTGTGTGGATTAACAAACAAATGTCAAGTTACATGGACTGAAAATCAAAAGCTAAAAACTTGTTAAAAATCGGAGCCTTCAGGAAGCCGGGAAAACTATTCCTTAAGACGACATAAAAAAAATACAAGAAGTCCGCATCTTTGGAAGCAATATTGTATATAAAGAAATGAAGAGTGGTTAAAATTTTTTCCACAGTACTGTATAACTGAAGAAGTTTACAAGGCTATTATTTACCAACTGGGCGTATCAAAAGTTTACACCCCACACTTATTCCGACTGAAAATTGAAATGGTTACGGATTATACTGTAAATGTATTAGGATATGGCATAGTAGGATCGATGTAAACGCACCTACTAATGGCTAGCACCATTACCTAAAGAGCTAACATTAAGGAGAGAGAGTATCAAGAAATGTATGTTGGTGGATAAGACGACTCCATTCTAACAGCATGATAAATAAAACATTTTATAGCTGACTGCAATCTCCAGAAATGTTTGGATTCAAAAGCAACCAGAAGAGATTAGCGCATTAGCTTAGCTATACAACAACATTAACATGAGTCTAGTCTGAAATCTGATCCAATAGTCTTGAATAAACTGTGTAAAACTCTAAAGAAACACAAATGTACTATTTCTGTACTGATGTAGTCAGACATTTGTAACTCTGAGATAGGTTCAGTATATACTGTGAATCAGTCTTAACATTTGTATTATTGAAACGTCAGTAAACATTCAGATATTCTGCCCATACTGCAAAATTAACAAAATGTTTATAGTGGGTGTGATTTTGAAGAAAACGTTTTTTTCCCCTCCACGGTACAAACCAAGCAATAGTAAGAAGGTCAGCAACTGAACATTACCTAATAATTAGCCATTTGTTAGCAGACCAACTTTCTTACATTGTTTGCTTACAAGACCAAAATGTTTAACTGAAAAGGTCTGAATTAACCTAAAGTTGTCATGGAATGAAAATAATGGCTATTAGAAACAAATATGTCTTTCATGCTTTATACTTTTCCTGCTTCTGTTATTGAATGAATATGAATTTTGTGTTTATTGTGTCCACTGCTCCATCTGAAAGTGGGGGGGTGGGGGGTAGTACAGATACAGTATCTGGAAGTAGAACAAAGTAAACTTGACTTCTTTGCTAGACCTACCTCATAAGAAAGAAGTCTGACTTCTGAGTGTTGAGTGTTGACACGACTCAACTTTCAAATAACCTCACCCTGATGACGGAGAATCTTTATTTTACAGACAAAGTTTACAGTCCAAGTTAACTGATTTACTTTGGTAGATAATCAAATTACAACACTTACTCAGCCGTCGTAACTTTTTGCATTCGGGAAACTGAAGTCAGTCTGTATATCCGTATGTCCGTCTAGTAAAGAAACTTTGCCAGTCCTTCGATAACTGCCTGAAGTTAACCATGTGGAAGGCAAGTTGTGATCAGTTTTTTAGACTACTATAGCGCTTTTTCTCCTTGAGGCACACGTAGGTACAGTAGGCATCACTAAAAAAAAAATACAATTGTTTACTGCGTATACACAGAGTATAGAAACAACGGGAATGCGCCTACAAGCTGCTACAATCCTCATAAAACACAACAGCGACAGCATGGCTTACTCCAAAAAAAATAAAAAAATAAAAAAGTACATAAATGTACACTATGTAAACTGAGCCTTGCGTTTCATCAAAATGTTGAGTAGAAGGGAAGTTATCAGCAGTTATGTGTCAGATGCTGATCAGCCTTTTTATTTTGCTTTAACCTTGATTAACTAATTCTACAAACTTTTAACCCGTCAACAATGGGTACTAACGCTAGTATACACAATATACACAGAAATATAAATCTTCCCCATCCTCGAAACCCTCCTCATCTCACACACAATAGCAATTATACTTTTTCACTAATCTATTCTGCTAAATAATCTAATAGGCACTAACGCCACTGTAAGTTGTATATTTGAAATGACAGTTGCCGCAGTAACACACCGCAGTTCTAATTATACGTCACTTCTGATCCACACTGCCTGGCCACTAGGAGAAAAAAACAAAACAAAAAAAAACACATCCATACATCAGCACTGCCTAATTTATGTCTTTCATTAGATGTTAAGAGACCAAGTAACCTCTAATTTAACATGTGGCCTTGTTCTGCTGGCTAGGCCTAGCAATTGGGCATTTGAGACTACTGGAGAAATGCTCAAAGCTCATTATCCAAAACCCTCATCATTACTGAAATATAAAGATAAACTGATTAGAAAAAAAAACAAAGCCAATGTAAGAGAAACAACTGAAAGGTTTCATGTTGAACTGATGAAATTTTTGACCAAAAATGAATGTGCTTGAGGCTCCATCAATGGCTAAATGTATTCAGACTAAATGAATTTCTCGATTAACATGTTTATCTGTACCGCGAAGTTGCAAAAAAACAAAAGTTTTGTTGAACTGGTGTGTACACACGCCTGGAAATGATGCAATAAATCTCCTTTGCAATCTATGAAACTGACATCATGAAACTGAAACACATTTTAAGCCAAAGTTGATCATCAGTAAGCCAAAATATCTTCAATCTCCGTCTAAAAAGGTATGTTGGTAGCATACCTGTCATAAAGAACGATGGGTTAAATAAACTGTGCTGTGGGTTAAAGTTCCAGCCATTCTGCTCTTAGCAGTAAAGCAAGTTTCTCTTCTACTAATTGATGTCCTTTTTCTGGACTATTGGCTGGTCCATCCATCGGGTCAAGCATCACCCAAAGAGTGATGTCTCTGAGGCTTCCTTTCTGCACCTCATGGCCTGTTCATTCCTTTAAGACCCAATCCTGACCAGCATACATTGTAGCATCTAGACCAGGCATCACTAAATGGCGGACCGGGGTTCGGATCTGGACCGAGTATCAGTTCTATCTGGACCCTGATGCTTTTATAATAAATGAGAATGTAATTTAGCGCTTTTCCCCCCTCAAGGTGGTGCGGCTATATGCGTCACTAAACGGAGCCGATCAACGAGATAGTTTACAGTGTATAGACAGAACGTGCGAAAGAAACAGAAGCGAAAGGATGACGGAGCATTGCTTACTACAAGAAAAGAAGACTATGAAAACTGAGTCTTTAAAGATGAACGGACAGATCAATATGTTTATTCTTCCTGCGGGAAGTTTAAAATCAGTTTGTCTCATAGAGTACATCCCGAAACCGTACATGGCGATAATAAAAAGCAGTAACATGAAGCACCACTATGAAAAAAGAAAAGAAAGGTTGTTTCCAGTCCAAGGTGAGGACGTGCAAAATACCTGAACTGAGAGCCCAGTATGACAGAGCAACCAGAGTCCTTTGACATTCAATGACAACGTGCAAAAGAAAGGTTCACTAAAGATTGAAAATACAAGGCGATCAAAGTTTAAACTTACTGAAAATGTGGGTGGAAATAAGTTTTTTTTCACGTAGACTTACAATGATTGCATATATACTGATCTGAATCCTAACGCAAACGTGAAATTCGGACCTTGACTCGAACAAAAGTTTACTGACCGCATCTTCTTAAATTTTAATTCAGTACATCTGATCTAGATTTATTGCTCACAGGCGATGAGATGTAATCAGCTAAAAAGCCTCAGTGCTGCTTCTCATGGACTATGATACTGTAATATGGCCTATCACATAAAAGCTGAATTAGAAACATCACAAGATGTGATGCTTGGCCATGTGCTGAATGTGTGGTTGTACAAAAAAAAAAAAAAGAAGAAGAAAAAAGAAGAAGATAAAAAAAGCAGCAGCTAGCCCTGTTGCGTCTGTAACAACTTCATATGAAAGAAAGAGACGGAGCGGGACTGCCGGTTCATTCGTTTTACTATCAAAATCGCACGGGGAGAAAACACACAACAGTTCACATAACAGTGCAGCAGTATATACGCGCGTGCTCAGGAAGCACTGCCGCAGCACACCACTGAAATTAGATCCAAACACCACAAGCCCAAGTCCCCAAAATCCTGCCAGAGACAGGAGAGAAACTCCCCCCCTACCCCCCCCCCCCCCCAATCAACAGACTTAACTGAATATGTTATCAACCAAAATGTGGCATAGCGTGTCCATGTTCTACTCACTTTAAAAAAATAAAAATAAAAAAAAAAAGGAGCAAATGCAGTTATACCATGACTAATGCTACATCACATACTATAAAAGTGAAAACTGTAGTCACACAGCCCAAATCTCCCATATGGCTCAAATTCATAACAGGATTCCAAGGAGGTGTGGAGATAAGATATCGTGGTCAACAACACTGGATGCGTGCAACAACATTTGCTACAGGTGGCCACCCATGGCTGCTCACCTAGTACTTAAGCCTTTCTCCGAATACCCACTGGCAAAAGGAGGAGAGGAAAAAAGACTGCATGCCCGAGCTCTCTAATTTACCCGTGGACACACCAGCGGCATCTTGCTGAAGGCGGCACAGCGCGCGGAAAAAGAGAAAATAAAAAACTGTTTTCTCTTGCTTGTTTGCACATTGAATTTTTAATGTCACTGTGTGTGTCAATTACCATTGGTAGCACCCTTCTATTTTGCGAGCGGGGCGGCGGACTGACATGGGGAGGAGAGGCTATGAGGAGGACACCACCTCAGGTCTCCCCACTGGAAGCCTTACTGGAGAGGAGCAAGGAAGGAAGAAAATACTGTGTAAAGCTATGCTACTAGTAAAATCAGTCACATTACAAAACAGGTCATTACACTAGGAATATACTGCTCTGTATGGTTTCACAGGCATATTTCATTCTTCATTCCAAAATAATATATATCCAGTCTACACATTCCCAAAGTGAAATGGTTATGTCTCGACACTTAATTGCGGGGTAGGTAATGTCATGATGCGTGTCAAATTTCTAAATTAATAAATAATTAAAATATGATAAAATCCATCATGTGCTTAACTTGGAAAAAAGAGAGACAAAAATGTACACAGCAATGTCATCCTTTTATGTGCATAATATTGTTTATGTAATAAAATAACATCAGATTTATTATTTTTTTGTATAGACTGTAGTTGGTCTAGGTTAGGATTTTTTTGTGTGTTGTTCCTAATGTCTCAATAAAATATAAGAGCAAAAGTTACATCAAAATGTGTGTGATGTGGGGAATTCGGCCAGGGCACCATACTAGAACTGCCACTGGGACGGTAACCAATAAAAGCTAAATGGTTATCGTTTCCTAAAGGCTCAGGTGCACACCTGAGAGTTTAAATGATAATTGTAGGGGCCTCCGAGTGGCGCAGTGGTAAAGCGCTCGCCCTATCATCCGGAGATCGCTGGTTCGATCCCCGGGTGATGCTG
>JAQQZT010000016.1:13053536-13073001 GCA_030068275.1 Clarias platycephalus | reverse complement strand
GATAGATAGATAGATAGATAGATAGATAGATAGATAGATAGATAGATAGATAGATAGATAGATAGATAGATAGGTGTAATTTTCAGTAAATCTTTTTTCTTTCTTTATAGGTGTAAATTGCACATTTCAAATTTTCTAGATAATCGACATTGTTTAAAACAGTGCATATGTTGTAATGAATGCCCCTTAATGTTTTTTTATTTATTATTCTCTATATCTTTCTCTTAGGTCCATCTTTATGTCTTATATCATTCTATTCATGCTACTCCACATCTTCTCCAAGAACAGGTTAGGGTCAGCTTATAAAATTGTGATGTACAGCACTGAGGAGAACTCTGGCTGACCCTCATGATAAAGGCTTTGTCTGCTACAAACAACAAATGACTATATCATGGTTTTCTGTTGTATTAATGTGATGTATGAAATAATAATAAATAAAAAAAAAACTAATGGTCTGAGAGACATAGAAAAAGCAATGGAAGAGAAAATGCATCATCCAGTTTGGTTTTGCTGCTGCCGGCATGGCCAGTTACATAAGGGCTGAATAAACAGAGTTTCCCAATGCTAGTGTTTGCCCATGCGCAGGGTAATAGGGCAGGTTCTAATGAGGGTGCAGGGAGCAGAGATGTGGAGGAGGAAATTCATTATTCATTCGTCGATCCGTTCGTGAACAGCCAAGAGGGGCATCGGAAAGGTCCGTATTATAATTACTTTACTGTTCCAGCTGCCAATAAGATGGATTTATATGTTGTGCTTTATGGTAATTGCAAAAGTAAAAAAAAGGATTGTGTGAGCTGGCAAATAAGGAGAACAGGTGCACAGAGAGAATCAGGAAGCGTCTATAAGAGACCTAGGCCATGAGGCACGGTACACCCTGGATGGGGTGCCAATCCATTGCAGGACACACACACTCAAGTTCAAGTTCATTCACACACTAATTTGGGAATGCCAATTAGATGTTTTTAGGACGGTGGGAGGAAACCGGAGTACCCGGAGGAAACCAACCAAGCACACAGAGAATCAAACCCTCGACCCTGGAGGTGCAAGTTAGAGAAATCCAGAATAGAGAAATCCAGAAGTATATCTAGATCCTTAACCTAGTGGCATCAGTGGCAAGGCAAACTCCTAGAGATAACATGAGGAAGTAACCTTGACTTAAAATGGAACACTGGATACTGGGATGATAAATGATTGTAATACACAGATATGGAAGCAAAGTCAACCAGAACTAAGCACATACTGAAAGGGTGTTTTGACCATAATCATATTGTGAGTCTTGGGATGATCACAAAAATGCCTTTATGATTACAGCAGCATTTTTGGGTACAAGTCCATAGTACCCGAGAGAACCCAAGAGAGTAACAAAAAAAATACATAAATAAATCAGAGTGTGAGTTGAGACTCTGCACTTTACAGTTATAATTCAGCTAGCAAAACACGTATAACGTAAATTGTAATTTATAATACTACAATTTATAAAAATTTATGTAATGTTATACTAATATTATATTCGACGACACGGATATGAACTGTCATTTTTTGGCGAGATGAGTGAAACAGCTACTGCAGCAGCCAGCATTTTTGGAAAATTCACAAATAATTGCTGTTCGTATGTTTAATAAAATCTGTAATAACCTTCTGCATCATTCATTCAATTACTAATAGGTTATTTGCTGTAGCGGTAATACAATTTGTAACAATCAATGGTGAGAGAGAGAGAGAGAGAGAGTGAGAAAGAGAGAGAGAGAAAGAAGGGGGGAGGGAGAGAAAGATCGAGAAGGAGGACATGAACATATAGATGCAGGTTCTTCTCCACATTAAGGGGTCACTCTTCCCTGGGAAGGCCATGAAGCTGAGAAAAGTGAGCCGCCCTACATCTAAAAGTCCCCCTCCAATAAATTTATGAGATGCTCTGACCTGTTAAACTGCTCCGGTGTCAGACTACATGAGTAATCCAGTAGTACACGTTGCCATTACGGTACGTGTGGCTCATGGCTCGGCTCACCCCTTGCTGTGAGAGTGTACGTGCTTTGCTTTTACAGTAATGATGAGCAATTTACTCTGCAGCAATACAACAAACAATGGCACCGCAGTCACATTAGTCACGCAGGATCAGCCGTGACCAAAAAAAAAAAAAGGGGGAAAAAAAAAAAGAAAAAAATCTGTTTTGGGAGACTAACTGGTGTGCTGCGGTCTTAACACTAATCAAAGAGACTTGAGAGAGTTAAAAGGGAGAGGAGAAGAGCTGCAGTACAGAGGAGTGCGGTGCATAAACACACTTCGGTGAGTAATGGAGTGCTGACATACAGTATGTTTAAACAATGTTAGCTTGGCTTTCTGACAGATCGTGATAATGCCCCATGTGAGCTTTTAAACCTCTGTATCCATTTTGAACTCGGCAAATTTCTCAGCATACGCCGAGACAGCAGATGGTGAATGATACCAGCGTGGTGCGAGACTGTAAACAAAGCACAGTTCTAAAACGGAGTGAACTTTAAAAATAGGCCAAAACATGAGAAAAAGTCCAGATGTCCTGTCGTGTCCACACCGATTCGCATGGCACGGAGAGCCACAGGTGGGTGATCTCAAACACACGCTCGCTCACCTCTTCCTCTCTCTCACTCTCTCAAGTCATGAGTCCTGCAAGTTTTTCATGCTTTCCCAGATTCCGTTCATAAAGGCTCGTTCGCGACTAGGTAGGGGAATTTTGGAAATTTGAGTTCCCAGGAATGGAGACGCACAGTTCTCGATGAGAATGGCACTTTATACGTACCAGAGCAGCTTTATAGAGCTTCATTGATCTACGGGGCTCGGAGTGGCTTTTAATAAGCCTCTGCCAGAGACTCTACATACTGTACTGTATGGAGCATTCTAAATGGATTATGTGACGTAACCCTACTTTACTCTACTACATATCTAATTGTGGTGACGATGCATGGCCAAGTGCTTGAATAGGGCAAGGACCTCCAGCTGCGTAAGGACAAAATGACACACATACTGTTCCCTACAACAGAATATGAACATTCTTCTGAATGGACAGGATTTACTGGAATACCAGATATGGACAAAAGTATTTTGCCAAATCTTAATGGTTCAGCATACCAAGACATCATGAACAATGCTATGCTTCTAACTTTTGGGGAAACAATTTTTGAAGGCCCTTTTCTATTCCAACATGACTGTGCACAGAGCAAGGACTATAAAGACATGGTTTGACGAGTTTGGTGTGGAAGGACTTGACTGGCCCACACAGAGCCCAGTGACCTCAACCCCATCGAGCACCTTTGGGATGAACTGGAACGGAGATCGCGAGCCAGGCCTTTTCATAAACGCTCATACTAAAAAATCAGTTTGAATCAACTTTGTTAAATGAAGCTTGTTGTATGATTAATTGGCACATGCCCAGCATCTTTTGCACCCTGGTCACGCTGACTAAACGGTCTCAGGTTAACATGAACAAAGTTATGTCACCTACAGTAGATTCTGACAATAAAGAAAACATTGATAACATATCAGAATTGCGTGAAAACATTTGCTAAAGCCTTCTGCAGAATGCCAAAGAGAATGTATATAGTGGTGCACATTGGGTTTTTTTCAAGGTCAGGGGCAATGACACTACTGACAAAATGATGCCTTTTCCACAACACATGGGCAATGTGGAAAGCCCTTAACCAGGAAATCCAGACTATATACATCCCATAATGTCCATCAACACTGATAGCCCTGATATTTGGTTACCCAGCATTCAATGGGTCGCCTTTACACAATGGCGTACAGTAGTAAACAAGCGGCCTTTTCCACATCATATTTGTATGCAAGAAAAATGATGCTTGGAAAAGTCCATTAAGTCAATCAATAGTCATTCTGCTTAAAGCATAAAAGAAGACGGATACCAAACAAGCCAATGAGAGACATTAATAAAAGGTTCAGATTGATGAAATGCACTTCTACTTCTTTTTTGTATCTAGCACTCTTTAGCCCCTATAAAAAAATAAAAATAATAAAAATAATAATAATAAAAGAAGAAATCCAGATGGGAAAATTCAAGCAAAAAGCACTCCACTAATAACTAAATACAAGTAACACAACTAATTAAAAGTATGCAAATATTAAATATGTAACCAAGCATACAATATAAATATGTGAATGTATATCAGATATGTTTTGATATTATTTTGAGCCTGTTGAACAGTTCAGTAAGGGGAAAAAAAAAAAAAGAATAAGCCATAAAAACAAACAATATTTGCAATTCTAATAGCACAATACAAATGGATGCTAATGTATTCCATATGCCACTTACACAAACAAGGAAAAGCAAATCCAGTGTTTAATGCAAATCAGACCAAGGATGCATTTTTTGCATGCATTAATGACAATTGATTCTGGAGTCACACTTTTAGGATTAGCAACATATGTTTAGTGACTGTAGTGTAGTGCGAAAGACCTAAATCACCTCAGTTAACTGCCCTTCATGGGGTAATAATTCTTGACGCATTACAAAGCCATTACGATTTACTGCTAAAATATGGCAGCTGGTCAGTACAGTGTGTTTACCGTCTGTTAACGTTTTTACGAAATCAAATATTAAAACTGATCAGTACTGGAAACCATGTGCGGGTTAGTTTGTGTGCAGTAAATTAAATTTTGCATTTTTTTCAAATCCGGTTTGAGCTTAAGTACTGTATACTCTTGTGACTTTGAGAAAGGAGATAAAAAAAAAAATTATTCACCCTCCAATTGAGCTGGAATCAAAATCAATTATGTTCGTTTTTCCCCCCCAATACATTGATTTTACATTTCTTTACCAGTCACTGCAAATACTGAATACAGGGATTAACAGCCTAGGAGGGAGATTTCACAAGAATTAACCTGGAATTATTAGATAGCTGACTGGATGAATGAACGCTTAGGCATGCGTACAGCGTCTCGTGTATTAGATGGTAATTGATCATTTTTGTCTATAAGCAGTTAAAAAAAAAAACAAACAAAAAAAAAAAAACCAGCAGCCATTTAACAACATTTAGAGCGCATTAGGGCTTTATTTAGTGTTTCTCATATCCCTCCTTTACAGTACGGTGTGTGTTATCTGCTTCTCCTGATGACTAATGTGCTTGTAAATTAATGCTTCCAAACCACAGTTTCAACACAAAAAGAAATAATCCCACATAAATAACTGGCATTCATTAAATTTTCAACAAAGCTCTATTTTTACTTTCATCTCTAAAGCTCTGGTTAAATAATGTCAAATTAGATCAAACTACGCATTTAAAACGAAACATTATGATCACAATTGTATTTAAGAATTTTCAAACAATTTCTGTAACCTATTATATCTATGTCAAATGTACAGTACTTCGTGCTTCCTTTGATTTTACTTAAAAAAAAAATCTGGCTCTCTTGTATTTAAATGTAGTCATGAGGAAGAATTCTCCAGGCTTCCTGAAAGACTTTTTGACTCTCATTTTCAGCTCAGTCTCCGTACCCATGGGGGGTAATCTGTACAGGCATGCGGGTGCGTGTATAATACTACGCCCAATAATTAAAACTTCCACCATTCTTCTTCTTGTTGTTGGTGTTTCAGCTGATCCCGTCGAGGGGTCGCTACAGTTGGACCATCCGATTCGCACACAACTTGGCTTTTTCAGTTGTTTCACGCGGTTGCCCTTCCTGCCGTAACCCTCCCGTTCTGAATATCCCAACCCTGTTTGACTCTGTTTGACGCTGCTCTGCGACAATGACCATTGGGACCGGCACTACATCCAATGGCTGGCGTTTGGGCACTGGGTGGGAACTGAACCAGGGCCTTCCGCATGGCAGGCGACAACCCTACCACTGAGCCAACAATGCTATCCTATTACAAACGTCCCAATATCATATCATATAACGATGAATCAAAGTTACTAACCATTACAAAACACTAAGTGCTTTCTCAATTCAATGTAACTGGTACGCAAAGAATAACATCCCCTCCTGCCCGAGTGAGACTTGGGTATGTCCAACCAGTCCTCCGCACGCAGCAGAGTAGGTGTGAGAAGCATCGCGCAAATACACCAAGACAAGAGGAAGAGTAAAAGACCAACCAACGATTTTAAGTTGTTGGTTGTTTAACAGAAAATGGGAGAAAATGGTACGACTATGCTATATGGTTTCCATTTCTTTAATTCAATCTATATAATTACATTTAATTTAATGTAAAGAAATGAGGGTGTGCTCAAGATATGTGCATCAATCTATATAATTACATTTAATTTCCAAAAAACAACAACATAAAAGTCCGATATGTCATGACCTGGACTGAAATGGGATAAATCATTCAAACAACATCCAGGAAGAAAGTCTGCAAGGCATTCAAATATGTGTCTCTGAAACAATCAGAAAAGTGCAAACTGTCCTCGACTGCATACATGAGTTCGCAAGATTGCCTGGTGTCACCTTGATTGACAGCGGAAAGAGTAAGACATCCCTCTCACCCAGAGATCCGTCTCGTCTTCCCTGGCTGTGGCACTGTCAAAATTTAAACTCGCAATATCCCCCTGACAGGGTGAACACTTTTCTGCTGCAAGACTGCGAAGCCAAACACACAGCTCTGATCCAGGAAAACACTTGTCGGTCTTATAATCAGCTTGTGCTGCTCACTCAAGCCTACGGAATGAGATTAAAAGCTGTTAGCGGCGCTCTGTGTGCCCTAGCTGGCTAAGGTTAGCTAACTGGCACGAAGCCAGGGCCTCGTTGCAGCGATGTGTTTGACTGAAGTGAAAATTTGAAGGCTGGTCTTTGGCGTGATGATGTCGGACATACCCGAGCTGGAGTACGAGACGCACGCGGTTGAACAAAAAAATCTAACAAAACTGGCTGCCTTGACTCTTGATTTTTTTTTTTTTCCTTTCTTCCCATATTTTTAAACAACTAAAATAAATCTACATGCAGCAGCAATAATTATGTCGAACGTACAGTACTATAACACCAGCATGCTGTCAGCATACCAACAAAACAGCAAAGCTGGAAACATATTGCTATTCAAGTATGAATAATGTGTTGGATTTGCATCAGAAGCTCCAGGCGTCGAGTCAGTGTTATTGTAAATCATTTTATTTGCAAGCCTCACAGTTCAGGGAGAAAACAACTCCCACTGAAATGGTACCCCATTGTCAGCACATGAAGGATCTCTTCTCTATTCTCCCTTCTCTCTCTGAAATATCTTATTGCTCGATGGAAAAAAAAAAAAAAAAAAAACTTCCATCTTGTGTTTAGTGAGTCACTGGGTATCAATAAATTGCATGTTTCTAGGGAAAGTCTAAATCCTATGCTATACCTTTGATGTCACCAGCAAATACTCAGTAATGTCCATATACAGCATATTACTAGGGCTTGGCATAGCTGCCATATAAAATATTGATTAGTCTCTTGAATGAGAGTGCACAACACATACACATGTGCACACCCAGGAATTTTTTTTTTAATACAAAATGATTACTGAAATATATTTTTTTTTAGGACATTTGGACTCCCTCGCCACCCTCTCTATTGCTCTCTCTTGCTCTCTCACACATGGTTGTTTTCACTGCCTGCCTCCCTCTTGCTTTCCATCAACGCAGAGGCGGAAAGTTAATTAACTGCCTGTAGGAGTGGCGTGGTCCGGTGACGGGCACACGGGCGAGGGAGTCCTATTGCACACAGTGTAACAGTGATGAAGTAGTGCTGCTTTTCCTCACTCAGCCGCTCATCACCGGGCCGCCGAACGCAAACCGCCCACCCGTACTCACCCGCTCATATATCAAACCGCACACCGATGCTTGCCAAGAGCCGGGCAACAAGCCAGACATGATATGAAACTTACACCAAGTCATTAAAAAAATCCGGGAGGGAAAGATGGGGACTTTTCTGAATTAACTTTTCCAATTGAATCCAATTGAATGTGGGTGAGCTTTTGGAAATGAGTGTACCGAGGAAGGCTTCGATTGCAACAATACACTTTTACGCACGTTAACGGCTGGTCTTCTCATTTTAGAGCAATTTCAAATAGTACAGGCATCTGAACAACTTTTTTTTTTTAAAGCAACGTGGAAAATGATTTATTCTTGGTTTCATGGATGCTGGAATGTTTCCATGAGATGTTGGAACTATTCCTTTGAGATTCAGGTCCATGTTGGCACGATTGCATCATGTTTAAGTTCCTTTTTTTTTTTTTTCTTTTTCAGTTTTATTCTGAAAATCTCCCGTTGTACCACATCCCAAAAGTGTTCTACTGGATTCAAAGGCACTGCCTAGGAAGGACAATGAAGAACGCTAAACTCTAGAACTGCTCTGGCTCATGAAAATAGTTTGAGATGACTTTCTCCGGGACTTGGTGCATTCGCATGCTGTAAGAAGGTATTAGAAGATGGATAGAAGGTAGATTGTGGCAAATTGTGGAAGGGATGCACATTATCAGCAAAGAAATTCAAATAAACTGATAAAGATAAAGTGTTGCCATGCAACAGATGTGGTATCAAGAAAACCCCATGGCAAGGGGTATCTCCACACTGATACACCACCCTCACCAGCTTGGCATACTGTATTAAGACAAGCCATGTTTCATCCATGAATTCATGCTGTGGCCTCAGATCGTGCCTCGGCTGAAATTGATATTTATCAGACTAGATTTCCCAGTCTTCAACCGTCTAGTTTTGGTGCGCCTTTGCCCACTGTAGCCTCAGCTTTCAGTTCTTGGCAGAACCCAACATGGTCTTCTGCCCTATGGGTTGAAGTGTTGTGCATTTCAAGTTGTTTTTCTGCTCACCACAATTGTAGAGAGCGGGCAACCTGAGTAGTAGGCCTTTCTGCTTGAAAGAGTCTGGACATTCCTCATGAACCTCTCTCCTCAACAGAACTGCTGCTCACTTGATGTTTTTTTTTTTTTTTTTTTTAATTGTATCATTGAGTAAACTTTAGAGCCTGCTGACCATCTGAGATTTTCATGCACAACAATCACAGAAATACTCAGACCCGCCTGTTTGGTACCAACAATCATGTCACAGTCAAAATCACGAGCTCACATTTTCACCTATTCTGATGGTTGATGTGACTAATACTTGAAGATGCTGCCCCGTAATGAACTGCCTTATAATCAGATAACAGATAATTGCACAAATGACCAGGGGTGCTGGGGCGTTCAGTGAGTCTATTTGAAATGTGAAGAATTATTTTACGTAATTTGTCAAAATCAGAATGCAAATCAATGTTTTCTTTCATCTCCTGCTATGTAGATATCCCACAAAAGAATGAGGTGATCTAATGATGATGATCTAATCAAAACAGTATCAGCTACGCACAGTGCTATGAAACAGGATTCACTCCCTCCTAAATTGCTATAATTTTGCAAATTTCTCATATTAAATGGCTTCAGATCCTTATACAAATTGTAATAGACAAGGAGAGCATGAGGGAACATGAGGCACGGTTTTTAAGTTATTGTTTCATTTATTGAGGAAAAAAAAATTAATCGTCTGATCCATTTACAGTACATCACTGATGTGAAAGTTATTACTGCCTTAAACTTAATAACTGGTTGCGCCAGCTTCAGCAGCGACATATGGAACCAACCGCTACCAGTAATTGAAGCAGGATCATTTATGTTATTGTCCAGAAGTCATATAGATGAAATATATGAAAATCTGGCCCTCATTTTTTCAGAATTGCTGTAATTAAGCCACAATAGAAAGTTTTCTACCAACTTTTGAGATCCTATCTCAACTTAGGACTATAACTAGCCCAATCTAAAACCTTAAGACTTGACTTGCTCTTTGGATAAACTGCTGCATAGCCAATTAAACTTAATTAAGCTTAAGATCACAGACTGATGACCAGACCATCCCCTTTATTATATTCTTATAGATGGCAAATTTCTGTAAATTATGACAAGCCACTAGCCTACCAACACCACCACATGTTTGACTGCTGGCATGGCGTTTTTATTGTAAAATTCTGTTAGCTTTATACCAGCCTAGCGGAAATAGGCTGATATTATTCAATAACCTTTTCTGCTGTTTCTTAGTAGAAGGATGGAGGGATGGCGTGCTGCTTGTCGAGACCTTTAGATAGGTATATGTACTGTATATGTTAAGGTTTAACAGACTGGTACTGCAGTAATCAAACCCAGGTATGTCTAATCTATTTTAACCTAATTAGCGATTTAATTTGTTTAATTGGATAACTATGTAAATAAGGGACCAAATACTTTTTCACACAAAACCAGACTGTGTTAAATATTTTTCCCTGTCTTAAAAAAAATAATTTTTAAAATCTGCTTTGAGTTTACTCACGTTGTCTTAGTCTTCTATTAAATTTAGTTTGAACATCTGAAATAACCAAGTGTGACAAATATGTAATAGAAGCAATAAGGAAGAGGGGCTTCACTTATTCCTTACTTATTCTGCTTTGATTGGACCATCATGTTTTCCTTTTTATCAATATATTCATTTCGGCCAAGAAGCTTTTCATTCATTTATCTTCTGTGAGGCAGGAAATGAGAAACAACATCTGGAATACAGATTACATGTAAATGTACAGCAAAGAAATATAGAGGGGTAACAATCCATAATACAGTATGCATTGTATTATTTTCCCCTTAAGAACTGAAATGTTGCATTAAGTTCGAATCATTTTCGGCATACGAAAAGTTTTGATTGTTTTTATATACAAAAATACGATTATAATGTTGGAAATTGGTAATATTTTTTGCGTGGTTGGAACGGATTATCTGCATTTACATTATTTCCTATGGGAAAATGTGTTTTGCAATACAAACTTTCATTTAAGAACTCGCCTCCGGAATGGATTCAATTCGTATGCCAAGGTACGACGATTTAAGAGAGCAATAATTATCCGTTTCTGAAGAAATCTTAGTGGCTTTCATTTAGTACATACTCTACCTTAAGAATGAGGTCTCCGAAATCCTTAAAAGTGCATACTTGCTAATGATCTGCGAGAATTAAGACCAAATGCTGCTATTGACCGTGCGGTCTGTGAGCAGAATACCGATAAGCTAATAAGTAGTTGCTCTAATTAAGATGTGCGCGTTAAAGTCAGCGTGTTGCAAAGTTTATGCAAATGCAACACAAGGTTGGGCACCTAGCAGCACCCTTTGCTTTAAATACATGGACTGCTTAATTCATGATGACAGTCATTGAGACTTATATTACACTTATTCTAAAAAAAAAAAAAAAAGACTATCTTGAGTAGTTTAGCTGACTTCTAAAGCAGTAATTGTGTCCATCTAGTCAAAGGCTATTTCCTGTAACAGTCTACACTTTATTAATAACAGCCGCTATCATGGTCCAATGGGGAGTCACAGCATTCATGCTTGGTTTCAATCACTGCCTGCTTCCCTCTAGATCCTTATCTGTTTATACATTGTACCCTCAGTAATGAAGGTACTATTAAACATGTTGATATGATCAACTTACGGATAGCATTCAATCACCTGTCTACTAGCTTCTCCTATAAGCATTCTTCTTTCTTTCATCCCTTACTTTATCCCCTCACGGCTCAATCAAATCCCTTCAGTGGGAAACAGGGATTGCAATCTCTAAAGCCTCTGAAGATTAAGTCCACAGCCCCAGGGACCCACGATCACCGTTTGGACTCATGCTCAAAGTCTGCCGTAACCGCTACTAGATGTGGTCAGTGGTAGTTAGCATGCAGGGAAAGCCTAAAGCTTTACTGTGCTCAGTAGAAGTAGCAGATAGCATGTTGGAAGTAAGAAGGAAAACACAAAAGACTACAGTATGCCATTATATGGTAACACTACAGTTGCATTTAATTTTATGAAATGTGCGTTTTATCCCACAAATTATAGCAGTTTCTCACCAGCCTCTCCTATAGTTTTTTGTTTCAAGTAACAAAAAAAATATTTCATTTAATTACTTAAGCAATATCACATAAGAGTGCTATTGCGATGCGGTCGAAGGTGCGAGGGTGCAGCCCGAGTATCAAAGGCATTACAGCCGGCATTACAAGAGTGGTATTGCTTTTATCCAACAATTCCACAAGCAACATTTATTTGTTTCAATTATTTTGCTCTGACGACGCATATTCTTCTGTAACTGGCGGAGCTACCTGACTATGGAGCTGGAGACTGATGAGTTAGTGACCGATAATTGTAACTGGGGTGGAAGTAGTTAGAAATTCTTTTTCCTACTACTGTATGTAGCCTAAAGGTAAGAGGAGTAAACCATGGAGGTGGTGGACTGTCCTGACAAACTTAAGAGATTTACTTTAAATTATGAAACAACGCCATGGCAAATGGAGGCTGTCATCAAATCTGAAGGCTGTTCAAAGCAATTTTAGTGTGTGCAATTTTTTGGGCCAAGCAGTATATTATCCTACTCGTACAACAATTCGTTCTGACCGAGTAATCTGATTGGATGAGAGACATTCCACAAGTGGTAGTAATGGAGCATAGGGCAACAGCGTTGGGTAATTGAACTATATGTATAGCTCCGGGTCACAGGAGTTCTCTCAGTCGTTAATCGCACTAACTGCCACCAGCATGGGGAACGTAAGTTGGCACAGTCCACAGTACTGGAAAGAGTAGAGAGCAGCTGCTTACCAAAACCCACAACCAGTCATAGAAGCACTTTCACCAAGAAAACACATCTGATAGTGTGAGGTCATCTTAATGATCTTATTTCATCGCAACTAACACTTCTATCTAAATAATCTGTGTTGTAAGGCCAGGTACAAAAGCTAACTGGCTTCTAACACAAGGTCTAATCCCAAATCCCTCTCTAACTCCTGGTCAAGAGCATGGCCTAGTTTATGGAACAAGGATTGCACACGACTGTTAACCACACCCACAGTTTATTCCCTTCGCCTTTGGCTACAAAGTAGGAGTAAGAATGTAAAACTTCTATATGTAAGCTTTATAGCCAGTTACTACTGTAGATGCTCAGTTAGTTTAATGTTTTGTAGAGGTAACGTTACTCACACATCCCTAACTATGACCTAGACCCTTACAAATAATCAATCAGCTTTGACAATTCTAACCACAGCAGCATCACATTCAGATGTTACATACATTCCAATCTAACTTACAGAATGTCATACTTTGACTGGACGTTGTAGTAAATGACACTGATAACGTTACAAGTTATCAAAAAAATAATATTTACCTCTTGGGTTAGCTTGTGAAACATGGCCAATGAAATGCAAAGTTCATAAAAAAATAAAATAATTCTGTATTGGTCATGCATCCCGTAGGTCCTCTGAGCCAGGCAGCTGATGTAATGTTTTGTACTGGTTTGTGGAGCTTTGTGGAGACTGTGGCACTTTGGCTGTGCTTCTAGTGAGAAATACAGTAGAAAATGGCGGTTCTTCTAAAAAGCTTGGTACTGTTCGGCAGCCCATGGTTGGGGAAGCGCTAAGGTAGGTTCCAGGTTATTCAGGTTATGAGAGCCAGGTCTTACGTACTGTAGAAGGTGGCTCAAAATCTGTACGGCCCGTTTTCTCACAGTAATTTTATAGTAGGCTGCCTCAGTCCGAAATCACAAGTTGTTTACAGTAATTTCACAGTTTGCGGCTTGGTAGGTGCTCGAGATAACCAAATTTTATATAGTCAGCCCCCCAAATCTTTAATTTATACACACTTCAGGAAAAGAAAAACTTGCATCAATACTGCATTTATTGCTATACATTATATATATTTATATATATATGAAATCATGATACATCATACTATTTTTCTTTTAATGGAATGTCTATAAATTTTTTTAACTCTGTGTATATAGATATATACATACAGTATACAGGATCCGTCAAAACACAGTATTAGTGCTGATTTTATTTTTATTTTTTACATGTTGTATAAAGAAGCTACTTCTGAAGTTGGAAGAGACCAATCTTACTTCCCTAAAAAAGTTGCTACTGCCGTTTCGGAGAGATGATTTTATACCTGTATGTGCTTTAAAATTTGCCATTTTTAGCGTTATACTGTCTTGCTTCAAATAATAATAACTTAAATGCAAATTATTAAGATTTTTTAGGAGTATTGATACTAAAATTTGTATAAGCTTCTAGAAGCATAAAACTATTGCTTAAATTTTTTTTTTTTTTTTTTTTGCAAAAGCTTACAACGTCAAAAATCTGTAGTGTCCATAACACTTGCAAATACATGTTGATATATCTTAACAATTTTGCATTTTAAGATAAACATAAACTTGAAAAAAATGTATTTTTTTCATTTGAAATCTAAATTGGCCAAGTTTCATCTAAATGACTGTAAAGATCCTTGAAAGATTTGAATACAAAAAAAGTTATAGACACGACATAAAATACCATAAAATTGTATTTAATAAATGTGTTTCTTTTTATCGGATATGCATCTATTTTTTGTAAATATATGCATATTTATAAAAAAAAAAAAGAAGCATGGATCGGGAGAGAAAATATTATATGATCATATCTGAAAATTCACTTATTTACCTAGGTGAGTCACTATTTATGACCAGTGCCATGTTTTGGTCGATATACAGCGTACAGTATATACAGTACAGAAGCACTAAAAAAGCCAGCGTTCCATAATGGGACTTTAAATGTATTTTAGTGTTAAAAGAATTGTTTCCAGCTGAAATGTACAAATCACTGCAAAAAGTAACCAACCAAAGGCTCTTAAGTATTTGCTTATTTCATTTCAAACTGTGACCTTTTTGTGTCCAGAGAGTGTATTACTGATATCTGAGGCTCCACAGCATAAGGGTTATTGATCATATGGACAATAGGTGGATATGTATATTTAGACATAGGAAATTTACAGTAACTGCTGTTATGTACTTGAACAAACACATGAACAAACACTTGTACTTCTCTTGTACTTCCCTATAAACGTAATATACTACCCTAATTCTAACACCCTAACTGTACCGTACACACACTGCTGATAATCCAACTGCTGAAATGGCAAAGCAGCGGGAAATGTTAACACGTCACGTTTGAAAGGATCATAAATAAAGACTACATTAAAGTAAAGATGATTATATACAACCCTAAGTATAAGCTTTCTTTAAAAATATCTTTAGGACGACATGATCATTATAAAATGGCATGGTGGTGTTACCTTAAAATAACCAGATAGATGCCTGCAGCTATTAAGTTACATCGTGTTAAACTGTCTACTTCACAAACCAAGTCAAAAATCATTCATTCACAAGTACAACTGTGCATTCTATTAAAATTAATATGATCATTTCACATGCACTACCAATCATTTAGAACATTTACTTAAAACAGTTTAATATACTGTATTTTCATGGAGCATCTACAGTATATACCATCTGTATATCTTTGTCTAAAGAGAAAGACATTGTAATCAGTTATTGATATTGCAGTATTTCAAAGGACAAAAGATTTTTATCCAATTAAAGTAAAAAAAAAAAAGATTGCAAGAACACCACGCACAGTTTAGAAAATGCACACACACAGCACAATACATCATACATATTGTACTTCATAGCAATTAATGAACAAGATCTTCAGCATTAATTTGAGGAGTTTATCTGGAAAACCAGAGAATTAGTGCATTTTCACAGTCAGCTTTACACTGAAGGCATTTGAGTTTGAGATCAAAAGATGAATATGAGACATTAGATCAGACATTTAGCTGCATTTCCTGACTTTTACATCCAGACCTGGTCAAGAAAACCACCCGTTTTTCAAATGCTAAACAAAATTGTGAGATTGCAGGGTGTTCCAAATGGAAGGATCTTGTAGGGAATATTGTACAGTATAAAGTGCACTGTGGAACAGGACACAGCACACAAAGGCCCAGCATAGCTACTGGCTTTCATTCCAACCATATCGGAGGCATACTTGATAGTTGATTGGAGACCTAGAAGACCTGACAAGTGAAAAGTGGAATTGCATGTGACTCCTGCCTGTTTGGAATGAAAGCCTCTAGCCAAATCCATCCTTTGTGGAGAAGATTTGTTAAAAGGACAAAACATCATGAAGATCAGAGAGACATCTATAGGGAAAAGTAAGACATACAATAAGTAGCTGAGCAAACAGGGAACATGGATCAGAGCAACTGACCAAGCATTGGGCCTTCTGATTATGTGAGAGATGTGAAGAAAATCCACAAAACAACAATCAGTGACACACCACCAACCTCCACAGGACGGGCATAAAGTCTAAAAATACACTGTTCAAATCAACGCCATAGCACAAGATTCAAACCACTTATCAACAGGAAGAATCAGAAGGCCAGATACTGTAGGAATTGCGAAGAAATATGAAAATGAGCCATAAACGTCTGGAATCATAGTTAACCTCCAACAAAATGATGAAATAGCCAAAGTTTGGAGAGAGAATGGATCTGCTCATGAACATTACAACCTAATCAGTCAAACATGGTGGCGGTAGCTTGGGCTTACATGGCAGCTCATGGAACAGGCTCATTGATGATGATGGTAGCAGCAGATTGAATTCAGAAACGTTCTTGCTGTCCTATTCCTGTGCACTGGATGTTGGTAAAGCCAACTTCCCTTAACAAATATCCTACATTTGGACCACCTTGCAATGCCACAAATGCAGACATACAGTAACTACCATTGTGACATCACTACCATGTACCATTTATTACCTCGGTACAGTAACCACCTCGGATACCTGTTGCTGCTGCCGTAAAAGTATTTCTTGACCTGACTATACATGGCTTACTGAGATTTTACAATCTGACTGTCCTTGCACAATACCTACTGTATGGTTGAAAAAAAATATATATTTATATTTTGATTCCACATCAAATCGACTATCGTGTGTGACGCAATTACCGACTGTGGTGCAAAATGGACATTACTGGCACCAAATGTTTCCAGTTACTGCAGTCGTTAAATTATCAGCCCAATAGTAATACCATAACGTCTATCCCCGTTTGAGCTTCTACATCTTGTCCTCATTCCGGCACATAACTCTGGAAATCCACTGTCCACATTCCGGTGCTGCTCTCTAGAGTAGAGCATTAATAGCTCCCCCTTGTGGAAAGCTTTACCGTGCTTAAAGGTAACGAGTTAACGGGAAACACTTCTCCGTCAGCAGGGCCGCAGAGCAGAAAGCATACGGAGCACAGAGCAGTTAATGCCTTTACATTCAGACACAGCTGTCTCAAGAAAAACAAGAAATCTTTAGGGATCACTGCAGTGCCTAATAAAATAAGATGCACCGGAGGCAGAAAATCTGTATTGTCTGTAGAACAGTTTAGACATGCAGGATCTGCGCGTCAACAACCAACTGAAGTGAATAGTAAATCTTTTCATTTACCCGAAAGACGCTGACTTCCATTTGCGACAGGGGTAACTTCTTCGACAAAGAGGTGTAATATAGGTTCCTTGGTTTTCTGTGACTTCAGGGGGCAAAGAAGTGTGCCGTCTTTGAAAAAACAAACAAACAAACAAAAAAAAACAAAGAAAGAGAAGACATTTTCAGATTTTTTATGCATGCTCACATTTCATACTATTTGACGTATTTAAAGAATGGATAGCAGAAACTTAAGGCACCGAACACGATGATGGCAACATGGATTTCAGAGACGGCTGTCTCTGGTGTGAGACAATGCACAATGGACATAACATGCCTTTGAGCTTCAAATCATCCTCAAATTGCAAAGGCACACTTCTTTAACTTGAGCGAATATGCATTAGAACAAGTGCTGACTGTCGCATTACTGAGCTCATTATTTTCAGCTTGCGGACTTGGCATCTTGAGGATTGCAAATCAGGGGTGGTGGGTACCTTTGGAATATGCATAATCATAATTGGCTGGAGAAGCTCTCATCTTCTTGCCTGTTTAAAGGGTAGGAGATAAAAGAAAGGGGAGAAAGAGCAAACACAGGTGGATGGCAGCGGTACATGCACAGATAAGTGTGGATTTCGATGTGCAGACATGTGGAAGTGTGTGGTGGAAAAGAACAGGGTGACAGATGGAAGTGGGTCAAGCAGTCACTGAGCGTCCCAAGGGAAACGGGACTAGACTAGAACTAGACAACTCCCCTGTGCTGCTCAGACATGACAACCCTGGTTTACATGCAAATGTGAACAAATTAATTGTCTGAGCTATAGTGGCATCCTCCTCAGAGAGGTAAACATGGTTTACAATCACTGGATTCTGGATCATCATCCAGTGCACACAGCTACGAAATCATCTCACATCACTACAACATCAACTGTATTGTTCCATCCTACTATCATCAACTGATGACTGTAACTGCAAGTTACAGTATTTTAGGCTTTTAGTTTTCAGTGAAGGCAGAGCACAGAGTTTTATCCATGCACAGAGAGGAAACGTATATGATCCTCTCATATACGTTAGAGTGTGGTCCTCTAACGCTTTTGCTTTTCAATATCACACGATTTATTATGGACTGAAAGCCCCTACTATTATTATTGCCCTTTTTTAAGTTCACAATCACTGGACAAATATGTGGGTCGTACCATGAAATATGTGATTCATCATCTTTCCTCACTTCTGCGAATGCGGTTCTAATACTTTTCTATCGAAATAGACTGATGCTTTTCCCACTATTCCTGTTCAGTTCCTGATTCAGACTAGACAGTCGTATCTCCCACAATTTTAGATGCACCCACATGAAATGTATATTAAAATGTTCAGCTGTGTCTCCTGAGTGCTATGGAAAAAGTTGACCTTGGTGGAAAATGCACCGTTTTCAAGTTAAGACAATTTCCTCGTGACCGGCACTGACCCCGCTTTGCTCCCACGGCCCCAGCTCGCGCGCGTCACTCAAAAATGAATAAAAATGGCCCAAACTCGCTCCCTTGAACATAGAAAGAGGTTTTATAGTGTAAAAACAGTGAGTCATCACAAATCTTATTTCTGACGTTCAGCTGGGACTCCTCTCCCAATCCAAAAAGCAAAGCTCGAGCACAAAAGGTTCCTGAGCCATGCAGAGAGCCACACCCTTTTACTCACACATACTCACTGGACTCAAAGCCATTATAGGGCTTATATCTTGAGAAGCATGTGGGGAACAAATGAACCACTGTCTCAAGTGGTGCACCATCCTTCAGCCCCTACTTCACAACTCTCCGGGGATATGGTCTCTTTAGCAAACCTCCTGATTGGGTATTTAAGGTGAATGTTCCGAGTTGACTCATTCAGAGTCGTTTAAAAAGACATAACTAATAAAAATAATCAAATTTGCTTTGTGTGCAATTTGAGATGAAAAGTGTCCATGGTCAGTGGCTCTGTTCATCTTTACTTTATATACCCTTATAAATGTCTAACATTATTCTGTATATTAATTATTTGAAATTACAATTTATAAAAATATATATTTAGAATATTTAGAATCAGAATCTGGTTTTATTCGGCAAATACAGTGGCTTGCAAAAGTATTCGGTCCCCTTGAACTTTTCCACATTTTGTCACATTACAGCCACAAACATGAATCAATTTGATTGGAATTCCACGTGAAAGA
>JAQQZT010000016.1:13042227-13053436 GCA_030068275.1 Clarias platycephalus | reverse complement strand
CATGTATGATTTTCGTTCCACTTCTCACGTGTACACCACTTTGTATTGGTCTTTCACGTGGAATTCCAATAAAATTGCTTCATGTTTGTGGCTGTAATGTGACAAAATGCGGAAAAGTTCAAGGGGGCCGAATACTTTTGCAAGCCACTGTATGTTGACACAAGGAATTTGATTCCGGCTGTTTTTGGCACAGTAAGTACACAACATTCAATAACTGTACGGATTTACTGTAATAAAGACAGATGTTCTTTTAAACATAGCTTCGTAGTATAGTAGTGTGCATCACATATAATAAATATAATAAGTTGTGCAAATAGCGAGATCGTGCAGTATTGTGTAAGAACTTTGAAAGAAACATGTTGGTGCTTTTACACAGTATAAAGTACAAGTTGTTTGAGCAAATATTAAATATCGTCTCATTTAAAATGACGGGTGTAATAGATTATGACGGATCTTTACAAAACCTTGTCTGTCAGTCTGACAGACAACAAGAAAGTTTTCACTCAACCTTTATAATTTTTATATCCAGAATAATTTCTGTGAAGCTGCTTTATGACAATATCAATTGAATTCTAATAAATACATTCAAATTGTATTGAAGATATTTTAAAACCAGCAATTAGATTGAACTCTCATTTATTGCTTATGGCAAACAAAGGGAAAGTCTAAGTACAAACAGTAAATCCATGATGTACAGGATTTCAATTTGTTCAATTTTGTACATTTTCTGCTTGAGGATACTGCATACTGTAAAGATTGGGAGAGAAAAAGGGGGATTATGAAGCGGACAATGGCCATACCAGGCAATAATATAAAGGTCTAATGCAGCTACTGAAACTCAGACGCGTTCTCACTGTGGTGGACTTTTTAAACAAGTTGATGAAAAATAAGACAAATGCATTTCTCTTTTCCAATATCCCAACTTTCTAGTGCATGTTCTGGTGTTGTTTTTGAAGATGACGTGGGCTGGGATTTAAGATGCGGACTGGAAATTTTGCTGAGACCTGGCAACACTGTACACATTATACCAGCACAGTAGTGCACTTTGTTTTAAATCAAGAAAACTACATCTGTGTCAGTTACACATGATGGATAGGGACAGACAAAGTTGGGCCAGCTGTTATTACATGTGCTCACTCAACACCTATACCGCTTTTTCCTGTATTCAGGGTCATGGGAAACTGGAGCCTAACCCAGGAGGCTTACAGCACGAGTGCACCCTGGACAGGGTGCCAATCCATCGCAGGGCACACACACACACACACACACACCCTACGGGGAAATTTGGGAATGCCAATTAACCTAATCTGCATGTCTTTGGATTGTGGGAGGAAACCGGAGTACCAGGAGGAAACCCACCAAGCACGGGGAGAACATGCAAACTCCATGTTCCATGTCCCACTAATATCAGTCCTGCTCAAAACCTCATCTATGCAAATACAAGTTGCATTCTGTAGTTTTGAATGCATGTTTGAGTAAATTTGGAGGATAAGGTTGCTAATGTGTTAGATTCATCTTTGTATGGAGATTTTTTTGGGCATCATATGGAATATACAGTACACATGGTGTACAAAATGCCTCACTTTACCAAACTGTAAATTTATTGTAATTAGTTCATAAAAACATGCGGCATTGTTTCTCCCACTCATGAGGAACACTGATGCATGTACGTCCTAAGTGTTCTGAACGTGACAACTTCCCAATCCATCTCTGAGAATGATTTCAATGTTTTTTTTCTTATTTATCTGTTTTTCGCCATAGCCAACGCTGCCTATGAGACAGAGACAGGGCACATGCTTCGACTGCTCCATGGTCCAACTCTGAATACTCACATGCCCATGATGGGTAAGGCAACATGGGCACTTTGAAAGTTGTCAGAACACATAGATGCAGCATAGATGCAGACCGGTCAATCACAACCAGTATAAACTTATTCAGCAAAGTGTACAACAATAGCTCTTCTGGGATAGTGGACCAGATGTAATAACCTTTGCTTTCCACGCCATCAGTGACCCTAACGCACCTGTTGGACCACTTTTGGTAGGTAACCACTACATACTGGGAACACTCTACAAGATCTGACCCAGTCTTCTCACATCTCACACTCAGATCCTTTCGCTTGGCCATGTTTCCTGCTATATCCCACCCCTTGACAGGTGCCATTGTTATAAAATAATATTCTTCACTTTATGTTTTACTTCTTTTAATGTTGTTATGTCTGGTTGCTGTATGGAGTACAAGTATAAAAATCAGCACGAGGTGACATTAGTTCATGTTTTACACGTCTAATGCTGCCAGTGGAAATCAAATCGATTGTGATAGCAGGTGCCTTGCTTGACACAGCACTGATGCTTATTAGACTGATGCATACAGCACTGTTTCGAACACGCAGCAGCATGAAATAATGCATAGTCCTGGTGCCATAACTTAAACAAGATGGAAACTGTAGTGTTATTTTAAGTGTAAGGTCAAAAGTTAACCACGGCGTTTGAGCACAGCTGTTATAATGATAATCACATTTTAATTATCATTCATTTTAAAATGATCTGTAATGTGTTAGATTTTACCCTTTTTTTTCTTCCTCGGTTGGGAATGTCGAAAGGACAAGGGGGAATTACTGATGTGAGAAAGGGTGAAAGGGGGTGGGTTTCCAGGCTGTCAGTCAATATTAGATTAATTATAAAGACCTGTGAGACTCCCAGTCATTCCAGATTCACGTGTCAAATAGATGTGATTATTGTGTGATTATGTGATATTATTATTATTTGGTTCCTCCTGTGTTGTTTACCAAATGGGGTGATGGATTGCATTATTTTTATAGCAATCCGGGCTTTGGGACTGGCACCGGTGGTGTGGTACTGTATGAGCATTAAGAGCTTTGCCCATGGGCTCAACAGTGGCAAACAACTGGTGGTGGAGTTGAACCCATGAAAGCCACGACGACCACCTGAGCCACCATTGCCCCAATAGGATCATTACTAATTTCGAATTTGATTAGAGGCTTGGAAGAAGTTTCAAGTTTGACAATAACTGCTTTAACAGAAAAGTACAAATCATAATTGTCAATGGGGGATTCTGGGAATCGGTGATCATGTGACACAACTTGAAGTGGTACCTTTCAAACTAGGCTTATTCCATTATTTTAAAAATATTAAACAGTAAATATTTCTTTCAAAACAAACAAAAAACAATGAAATAGTATAAATGCATCTATTCAAAACCTCTACTCGAATGCTGGCATTGCCCAAACGGAATAAAATCAAAGCCTGCTCCTGCTCCTTCTCTTGCCAGTATTGCACACAAAAAAAGGCACGAGTCAGATCGGGACTGCCTGAGGGCTTGATGCAAGGCTTGGTGCAATACTTACATGAGGTGTCGGGTGTGAATTAAAAAAAATGACATCGCATATACTTAGCATGAAATTAATGTTACTGACTTTGATGTAGTGTCATCGTGTACATTAGTTTAAGGTAGTCAGGGCAAACCTACATACAGTACACTACAAAAAAAAACAGACTCTTCTAGGAGATTCAACTAATAAATAAACATTTCACAATAAAATAACATTACTGTAATAAACATAGGATTGCAAATAAACTGCAAGGGTGACGGCATCGTTCTCCACTCACGAAGCTGTAATATTAACATAATATTAATCTTTTAAAGGATGATTTGTCAATGGAAATATGAACCACCTTGCTACTGTATATTTACTTTTAATTAATTCGACTTTTATAACAAACTCGATACAAAGTATGACAGCATTTTGTTGATCAGAAGCAAGTATAAATTAATAGATGTTAGATTAACACAGGTAAAAGTCAACATCTTCAAACTTGGCTCTTAAAGGTGAGCTCAGACAATTTCTCTGACTCTACAGTATGTACTGAGCCAGAATGCCCATCATTGGGATGTGAAGTCAAATCTCATGTTATTAGCCTTCGTGTAAAACCAGAGAGATTTTTTAAAAAGTGTATAAAAGACCATCTATGTGGCATCTGTGTCCTAAAATGCACTGATTGTAGGGATAAGGGTAGGTGAAAAGTAACTAGTCATTAAAAATTGGAAATAAAGTCTATATTTCTAATACAAATTTAAGCAACAAATTGTTTATGTACTTCATTCCATAGGAAAATGATAGCAAATCTTTACATTTCAACATAGGCACCAGTGGCACAACCAGTTTCCTTGAACGGCCGGGGATGGAATGGAGATGGTTATTTGGGATATTGCTGAGAACCTCCTTTGGTCCTGTACCTTTACTCCTTTGTGTAGAAAAAAAAAAAAAATCACATGGACTGACACATGAACTGCTTGGTGGCCATTCATGAGGTCCATGTCGTCCAAGTCAACATCCTGAAAAATGCAGGTCTAAACACGCACGTAAGAGCAAAATAGGGTGGTGAACCATTGGGTTGGTGCTCCAGTGATACTACAAGTTCTATAGGCAAGAACTATCACCTAGTTAATTTTCACCCACCCTGTACAGTAGATGATGAACTTAACACCACAAGGCACAGATCTTTTTAACCTTTAGCTTACAAGATTCCACACCATGTACACTCCATTGTACTGTATTTGGTTTTTATTTCATATTTATTTTAAGGCAACCCTGTTGAACTCAGTAACATTCTAACAAGCTACTTTAGCATTTGCTAATCAGTCTATTCCGGCAGCAATGATTCCTTAAAATGAGAAGACTGTATTTTAATGTTTAACTTTAAAACTGACTTTAATGCTTTAACATCACATCCTAAGACCAAATGATCAAAACCCAATGCACAGTCCTCCTTTCTATTCCTGCTTATTGAATTATTCATAAGCAAATGCTAATGCAAATGCTATTCCTATTCTCTAGCAAGGTATCCAGCACCTTGTGGTATGAATTATTAAAAATTGTGCAGTTTAAATCTATCTAAAGCCCTGCAGTTTAAATCTATCTGAAGTTGTGGAGACATATTTGCACATAAATACCTAAAACACCCTACTTTGTTAATTAGCATTAGGCTAACTTGCAACACAAACCAAAAGTACCTCAGGCAAGAACACCCACAACCACCATATACTGAGGTATAGCCTTTCTGAGCATGGTCTCTGGCTGCCATAAACCTCCTGTTATCATCCCAGAGCCACATTACTATTCCATGCCAGCTGTACCCAAACCATCTCACGCAACTCTAAAAAGTTTGCAAGCAACAACAAAACTTGCACCCATACACTAAACTACACACGGCATTTCGTGCAACAGGATGATTACTCTTCCTCTCGTCTTTTAAACGTCCAGTCTTCCCCCGGTGCTGCGAGTCCGCCGTATAAGGCAGTTCGACATGGGTGAATGACCTGGAGAGCAGCAGCTAAATTCTCATTACTTGTGGGCCTCTGCTTCCACCACCCTGCACTGATTTATAGAACCTTTGTAGCAATAGTATCACATAATAATTCAGGAAGAAAAAGTGGTCTCTAAATAATAACTATAACACCTGAAAGAAAAACAAAAAAACAAACAAAAAAAAAAAACCTGTCATTATTTTCTGCAGTGGTATTCAATCTTATTGATCTGGCTTGCACAAACCCCTCAATAAAAAATCCCCTCCAGGTAAACTTTCACACTTAGCAAAATTTCTCACAGACTTCAATCCATTAAAATCAGACATGTGTTCCATCTTCCACTTCTCCCAAACCACGTTCTGGGTATAGAGCATCAACGTACAGTATCGCGAGTGTGAGACGCCGGTGCGAGGATGCATTATTCAGCTTCCATGTGGACTCAGGGAGTTGAGATGCTCCTTTCCGCTGTTTATCACTGCACTAGGAGTGGCTTTTGTACAGCAAATAAGAATCACCAAACACAGAAAGCTTGGTGCCCTCCAGGTTATAACAATGAATGAATAAAAAAATTAAATTAAAAAAAAAAAAACACCAAACACCAAAGGGCTGGTTGCAAGGGAGATGATGAAAAAAAAAAAAAAAAAAAAGATATACAGTACATAGCAAGTAGAACAATCTCTACAAATTCCCCCCAAAAAAGTCAGTCAAAAGCTGTCTATTCTAGTCACTTATTTACACTATAACCCTTAGATTACATAGGAGTTGTTTAGCTAACAAAACAAATGCAGAAATGTGATACTGTATGTGGACATGTGTGTCCATATTAGGCGTGTCACCTTTCCTGTAAAATATGGAATTGTCCTGTATTTGGAAACTAAAAGACCTGTTCTATATGTATGTATATTGTATTCACATTTATTTTTATTATATTATTTTTATCTTATATATATATATATATTATATATATCTTTTTTATTTTATTTTATTATTATTATAATTTTTTTATAATACTTGCACAATATTAATACTACTGTATTATTCATATGCATATTTATTTTTATATTTGTACACCACTATTGCTTGTGTAGCTTGCACATAAGAATTTCACTCACATGTACTGTACCAGTGTACCAGTAACGTGATGTGACAATAAAAGTGATTTGATTTCATTTTGTTCCATATTGAACCGATACTAAGACGGGGTGATTTGCATGAGATGCAGTGAGTCAGTGGGTAGAAGGAAACCCCGCCTCTCTCTCAGTCTGTCTGTCATGTTCTCTACCAAAACACTACAGTACTACTACACTACTCTTTGCACTACTCATTACAGAGAACAGAGACTGCACTACTCATTGGTTGGGACTCCAGACCTATAACGGCATCTTACCAGGGAACGTTTAGAATGATGACGTTTGCGCGATCGGTTTTCCATCGCTCATTTGCACGTCATACTTTTTCATTAAAATTGATTTTAATCTTCAGAGGCAGAGGACTGACTCTGAAGGTCTCTCAATCGCCACGTAGAAGATGGGGAGCGGGGGGGGGGGGGGAGGGGGGGCTTGTCGACATCATCTCAGGTCTCCCTACTGGAAGCCCGACTCGGGGGATGAGCAGGGAAAAAGTTTTATTATCAAACTTTCTACCTCAATGCAATTTCTATGAAACGCTGCAGAATAAACCAGGGATTATTCATTATGTGCATATATTCTATATAGTTTCACAGGCATATTTCATTCTTCAGTATGAAATCGTTAAGAATAATATATAACCAGTCCACACACCTCCAAGGTTAAATAGTTTAATCTTGATTCTTAATTGGGGTGTGGATAGAAAAAAAAAAGTCAAAGCCATTAGGTGGCCATTTTAGAAAATGACACGGCCACATGTATTTACCATATACGTAGGCTCTCGCCATTCAGACATGTGCTACAGCACCAGAGCAAAAGTTCCTGTGAAAGTCAAACACAGAACAGAACTTACAGCTGTGTAATCCGGCTAATGGAAACACTGCCTCATCAGGAAAATTAACAAAAAACACCTCTGACACTCGAGTGTGCGCACACATTAACAGACTCACTAAAAATAAAACAAATAAACCTGCACTTTACTTTTGAAAAGAACCGTGACAGAGCAGTGTCTCCGTTAGAGTGTGTGTATGTGTGTGTGTGTGTGTGTGTGAAGAAGAGAGGAGGAGTCAGTGCAGGCTGATAGAGAGAGAGAGAAAATGGATCTTTAACCTCTCTAATCAGACTTGATTTTGCTTTGCATGCGCGCTGTACACATACAGTACACACAATCAAAGACAAAATAGAATTTACACGCACACACGTGGTCAAGTGTTCTGGTAAACAGTACACGCGTGCACGGATGTTGATTATACCAGTGAGAGACGCGCACTAAGACCGAGCAGGGGAGACGATTACCCACAATTGCGCAACGCAAGAGAGAGAAAAAGTTGTGATCACGTGACGCTCGGTGTCAAAACTAGAAGCGTGTGCGTGCTACGTGATACTCGGTACTCGTAAACCAAGACTCGTTCGTTTTTCAAGTCAAAATTTATTAAAAAAAATCTTTGCTCGTCTTACAGAACACTCGCAAACCGCGTTACTCGCAATCCGAGGTTTCACTGTATATACTGGATGCAATGCCGGTCCCAAGCCCGCATTAAATGGGAAGGTTGCTTCAGGAAGGGCATCGGGTGTAAAACCTGTTATATTTATACGCGCACGCAAATTATTTTCAACCAGCTGCTTCCAAGAAAATATATACTGGACGTACAGTAGATAAGATTTTATAGTATTTAATTACCATATGACGCACACATACTATACACCCACACACATGCAAGCATACACACGTACACATCCGCACCATACTGTATATGTATTAATAGTATTTGTTTGCATATACTACATGTGTCTCTCCTGTAGTATGAAAACCATAGTTTAGGAATGTATTTCAAATTATTGCTAGGTGACATGACCTCAAATTAATAACACAATTAATGGTACACTATTATCAATAATGGATTCCACGAAGAGAGAGTCGAACCAAAAGTAAAAGCTTTCAATTTACCAGTCGATTTTCGTCCCTACCCTCACCAACGGTCTTGAGTGCTGGGTCACACCAAAAAGGTCAAGGATGCATGGGACCAAAATGGGTTTTCTCAGCAGGGTAGCTGGCTTTTCCCTTAGCGATAGGATGAGAAGTTCAATCATCCGTGAGAAACTCAGAGTAGAACCGCTGCTCCTTTGCATTGAAAACAAATCAGTTGATGTGTTTAGTTTGGGCATCTAGTAAGGATGCCACCAGTACGCCTCCCTAGAGGCCAGGGGGCAGACCGAGAGATTATATCTCCACACTGGCCAAAAGGCTCGAGATCTCCCAGTCAGAGTTGGTTGAGGTGGCCAGGAAAAGGGACGTTTAGGGTTTCCTAATGGAACTGCTACCCTGTGACCCAATTGTGGATAAGCAGTTGAAAGTAGATGGATGGATGGATGAAACACCAGCATAGTGTGTATCAATAATGTCCTACGGAGCAAGACTTATTCTATAACTGCACTGAAAAGTGCTTGGAGATGACCATTACCACTGGAAGAGGTTATATTAATCTTAGACAGTCTAGAGAATGTAGTAGCAGATCAGACTATATGGAGTGTATATCTATAATTAAGCCCCATGATTCTGTTGCTTAGTCGCTGATTCCCCTACAGAGTTTGATGGTCTGTTTTTGCTAATATTCTGAGCCAGACTTCAAATCTCCCAGGCCAGCATATCATGTTTATATTGGCCTCACCAAGCAGTCAAGGCTGGAGATGTACGGATCACACGCGGCTACCCAAGAGCTACTACTGTAATAACAAGTTAGTCAGAGCTGAGAATTAGTGTATCGAGGGAGTACCACTCTACCGTTGAAGCTAGCTACAAGCTCCGCTAGCCATCTAGCTGGCATGGCATGTGGAACACTTGAAGGAGACGTCACCAAGCAGGGAAATAAAATGCGGTATGTTCCACTAGCCATACAGAAAATGGAAACTTTTTAGTGCATGCAAATGCATGATACAACTGAGGAAAGACATCCGAGAAGTGATGTGATAAATGCAGAATAGCAATGCTATTGATGAAAATTACTTCAAGTCTAATGATCCTATTCGATTTTTATATGACATACAGCTCAATTTAGTGTTTATGTCATTTAACATGCACAAAGGCAAAGACATAAATGTAAAAGCAGTGCTCTAGAGAGTTTTGGTTTCCCCTCTCACTTTTAAATTACCAAAGCAAACCTCTAACCTGTACATCATTTCAGTACATTCGCTGCTTTAAATATTGCTGTAAAATGTAGATTTTTTCCACATTATTTCAATGACTTCATGTGGACACAGCCAGTACATGTCCAGGCCCGTCTGAAGTTTGCTAGAGAGCATTTGGATGATCCAGAAGAGGATTGGGAGAATGTCATACAGTGACATACAGTCAGATGAAACCAAAATAGAAAAAATGACAAACCAGGTATTCCGATATTTATGCACACCTCTCAAACAAAACAAAACATCATCCACATATAAAGAAATTAATAAATAAATACAGTACTGTGCGAAGGTCTTGATCCACTCCTCACTATTTTGCTTTGAAAGAACCAGACTTTCTTGTATATTTAACATACAGTACTCTTGAGGAATAGTTCAAGTCATACTGAAGGACTTTTTGAGCTCTCATTTTCAGTCCAGCCCCTGTACCTGACCAGTTCAGAGGAATGTTGTTTGTTAGGCAACATGTTTTTACATTTTTTTAATTTTTTTATTTAAGCATTAAAAGTCTACCTTAAGGTTGTTACTTAATTAGTTTTTTTTTTTTTTTGGCATCCCCGCAAAACCTTGAGTTGCATATTCAGTTCCTTTAAAATACATTTTCTAACATTCGTCAATATCACTATTTATGATAAGCACACAGCTTGTGGTTTGCCTTCATCACTTAACCTTGAACACAGAACACCATGTCAGCATAGTGAAAACACTAAACACACACCCGTAGAAATAGAGAGCTCAAGCCCAGTTGAAACACACACACACACACATACACACACACACACACATACACACACACACATACACACACACGACCATACACACACGCACGACCATACATACACGCACACTAATGATGCGCGGGTCGGGTATTTATCCAACCCGCGGGTCCCGCTTTTATGAAATTATTTGGCCCGCCCCAGCCCGCACCACTGTATCTATTTTTACAACCCGCCCCGCACCCGCGACTATTACTAGGCATAAATTCCCGACCTCAATTTCTCCCGCACCTTGTCTTCCATCTTCACTTTTATTTCTTTGTTTTTGTTGTGACTTGCAGCAGTACATGAATTTTTTTAATTTAATTTTGTTTTTAATGACCCGCCCCGCATATAATGTGACAATTTCTTTACCTGCCCCAACCCGACCCGTGGGTTACCCGACGACCCGTGCATCACTAACGCACACACAACCATACACACACACAACCATACACACACACAACCATACACACACACAACCATACACACACACACACACACACACACACACAACCATACACACACACACAACCATACAACACACACACACAACCATACAACACACACACACAACCATACAACACACACACAACCATACACACACACACAACCACACACACAAAACCATACACACAACCACACACACACACACAACCACACACAACCACACACACAACCATACACACAACCACACACACAACCATACACACACACACACACACAACCATACACACACACACACACACAACCATACACACACACACACACACAACCATACACACACACAACCATACACACACACAACCATACACA
>JAQQZT010000016.1:13010136-13020596 GCA_030068275.1 Clarias platycephalus | reverse complement strand
TTGAACCCTCGACCATGGATACATGAGGCCACTGTGCAAACCACAACGCCACTGTGCAAACCACAACGCCACTGTGCCACCTCACTTACAACTAAGCAGATAAAAGTTTTAGAGTACAAGGAATCTGTACACCTTGGACTTTCAGTCCAAAAAGCTGTCACTAGAAGTAAAGCAAGTCATCGTTAGGCTGAAAAATGTAAACATTAGAGAGACCGCAAGATCAAGCACAGCATCCAGGGGTAGGTAAATCTGTGTCAAAATCAATAATCAAAAGAAGTCTTCATCAGAGAAAGTACAGAGATTATAGCATAAGATGTAACCCACTAGTAAGCAGGAAGGACAAATTAGAGTTTACAATAAATAAATAAATAAGTAAAAGAGACACACACTCAAACACAATTTAAAAAAGTCTGTACAGTTCTGGAACAACATCCTAAGGCCAATGAGATAGATGATGAAGAGTAGGCAAGAAGAAAAATTACTGCTCATGATCTAATACCGAGAGCACGTGTGGCTGCAAATGAAACTGGTTCCCTTGTACTTTAATGACCTGACAAAAGCCAAAGCATAAATCCTGAAATGTACAGTATATGGCTATATTACCTGCTCCGATTCAACCAAATGGTTTAAAACTCATCGGATGGTGCTCCACAGGGGGCTGATAGACAATGACCCAAAGTATTCTTTGAAATGTATCTAATACATTTTTTAAAGCTCTCTTATATTCTATTTGACAAGAAAATTTCAGGCTTAACCATGTCAAGCTCTGGACCCCAAAAAAATCTGAGTGGTGTCTTACCACTCAAATAACATCATTCCTTAAGGAGCAGTGCAGTTCATTTATCAAGTCCAGCATTAGAACAGAATCCCAAGAAGTGGAAGAGGCCAGTGGTAGTGAGCACAGACATCAGTAGATAGATGCTGCATTGGCGGCTGAAACGCATGTCAGCGTGTCCACCATATCGGTGCAGGCAAAATTAGCCCGTAAAAACGAAAAACAAACAAAAAAAAAAACGGAGCTGTATTTTTTCAGGATAAAAAAAAAACAAAAAAACACTCTTTTAACAATGACACTTTGTAATTGATAACCGTCAGATTTTGTACTATTACATTAGTGTACTGTTCACTGTTTACTCATTCACTTACTCATCTACACCGCTTTATCCTGTATTCAGGGTCACGGGGGGCCTGGAGCCTATCCCAGGAGGCTTAGGGCACGAGGCAGGGTACATCCTGGACAGGGTGCCAATCTATCGCAAGGCACACACACGTTCACACACTACAGGCAATTAGAACACCAATTAGCCTAATCGGCATGTCTTTGGACTGTGGGAGGAAACCGGATTAACCGGAGGAAACCCACCAAGAACGGGGAGAGAACATGCAAACTCCATGCACAAAGAGATGGGAATCGAGCCTGGCCGGGAATCGAACCCGGACCCTGGAGTTGCAAGGCGACAGTGCTAACCACGACACCACCGTGCTGCCCTCACTGTTTAACTTATTTAACATTTTTTGCTTGAATGAGTCTGATGGCATATAAACTACAATAATCTAATGCCTGACTAATGGTATTATGGTAAATTGTACTTTCCAACAATAGGAGGTATTTGTACTTTTCTTATCCTGCCTTAAGTACAGGTAACAGCACAGGGAGATGATTCCTGGCAATCCGTACTCTGATTAATTCTGGATTTTTTTCAATATTGAGAGAAAATACCGGTCATCCTGGTAATTATGAAATCATTAGCAATTTAGATCTTTGAGCAATCTTGATATTTTAACGCTCATCCAAGGAGGTTTCATCAGTTCACCATTTGCAATGTATTACTGCGTTGAAACAGTGTGTAAAATCCACCACCACAACCAACATCAATTTAAGGAAAGATGCTTAAAGAAGGGACCAGAAATAATAACAGTATATGACAGGACAATATTGCATATTTAGTAATGAATAGATACAATCTGTTCAGCTCTCCATCGCAGGATGTCTTTCACACACACATTCAGTGCTTGATCCAGACCATGCAGCGTCAACAGCACTTATCGTTCTCAAAGGAATGACATGGACACCCAAGGCCCCATTTAATGGCAATCGGATTTCTATCGATTCTTGTGTCAGTCCCCGGCATAGGCTAGGATGTCCTAACCAAGTACACTCGATTGAACCAAAATACCGATTTTACTACCATGTTAAATTCCGGCAAGCATGACACCGAGGAAGGAAGACATGGTGTCTGAAAGGTTAATCACGTCAGAACTAAATTAACTCTCTGCAAAAAAAAAAAAAAAAAAAAGGCGAGTGAGCAATGTTTTGGAGGTCACGACACATCTGCTGGCATAGCAATTTGGATCTTAATCAGACATTCTGCTGTTGCACAGTACCTTTTCCGTTGTGCTTGGAAAGGCGCACCAAGCTGTAACGCTACACTTTAATCGGCCCTGGAATGAACTGGAAAATTTGCAATACTGAGCAAAAATCATAAGTATGCAGAGATATGAAACTGCTGCTGAGATATCCTCATAAACGGCTACCATCTGACAGATGTTTTGTGTCTACGCCTTTCTTATGGTAATTGATTGCCCAAATAGGCAACTATTGGTGAGCTTAAGAGCCAGAGGAACACGGGAACTTTCAGCAAGTTTAATGGCCCCTTAAAGAGGTGGCTTTAATGAAAGAAAGGAGAAGAAGGCCAGGCAGAGGGCCAAAGCTGCATAGAAAAAGTACTATACGTTCAATGTGTTTCCACTCAGGGAGAGACTATTTTACAGCTATCCAAGCAGGTGTACTAAAAGGCAAGGTCACGAACATCTCGGGCAGTTTAATATGCTTGTGTTGCTGTGAGAAAGTTGATCTGTAGTTTCAACTCCCCATGTTTGATCTGTACTCATAGGTGATGCTGAATTTAAATACAACATTGGGTTAACTGCCGCCTACTTCTCAAATTCATTATTTTATTTTCAAATTTAAAGAAATGACCGGACAATAGACTTTTCAGGATGGTGGAATAAAAATAAAGGAATGCAAACACTTCAGCCAAAAGTTTGGTCTTCCTTTATTATTTTCAACATTGTACATTCATCCGGAAGACGAACAGGCAGAACACATGGAATTATGTGGCAAACAAAAATATGCTCCAATATGAGCATATTCATAAGCTCTGAATATGCTTAAGATTGTTCAAAGTAGCTGCATTTACATTATATTGTAGCTTTGATGACCGCCTGGCACACTCATGGCATTTTCATATCAGATTCTCAAGGCAGTCACCTGGGATGGTTTTCAATTCACAGGTATGCCTTTGTCAAGAGTTAATTTGTGACTTTTTTGCCTTCTTAATGTGCTTTAGACCATCTTGTGCAGAGGAAGGGTGGGTACAGAGTCAAAAGCCCTATTAGTGCTGCTACAACTACTGTACAAATCAATGTGATGGCAAGAAACGCTCATTTAAGCCATGAGAAAAGACTGCCCATTCAATCCAAAAAATCTCAAGAATTTTTAAAGTATCGCCAAGTTCAGTCGTCTAAAACCATCAAACGACATGATGAAACTGGCTCTCATGAGAACCGTCCCAGGAAAGGATGAGAGCTACCATGAACTTCCTTTGGTGCAAATGATAAGTTTATTAGACTTACCAGCATTAGGAACCGCTGACTTGTACAGTAGCACCTCAGATAAGAGCCCAACATCCACTGATCAAAGGAGAATGCGTGAGTCGGGTCTTCATAGTTTTTGGACGAATAAGCAGAAGAGACTTGTTCGGGCCATAAAACACAAGGAATGGACAGCTATTTGTCTATGAGGGAGAGTGATGGAATGCTGCAACAGAAGCCCAGGCCTCCACAATCACCCGATCTAAATCCAACGGAGATGGGTTTGGGACGAGGCGGACAAGAAAGTCAAGTTAAGCCAACAAGTACTCAACACCTCTGGGAACTCCTTCAAGTTTGTTGGAAAACCATTCTAGATTACTACTGTACCTCATGAGGCTAACCGAGAGAACGCAAGAGTGTGCATACTGTATCTGCCATCAAAGTAAAAGGTGGCTACTTTGAACAATCAAAAATATGAAAACATTCTGGGTTATTTGACACATTTTTGTTGACTTCATAATTCCTTATCTGTTCTGTCATAATTGCAATGCCTTTAGTATTAATATACAAATGTTGAAAACAATAAAAATAAATAAAAATCACTGAACAAAAAGGGGTGTCCAAACCTTTGATTGGTACTGTATACTGTATGTTTCTGGTCAACACCACAATATGGTTGTACTCTGCTACATGAGAGAATGTTTATATAAAAGCATATTCACTGATCTTAAAATAAATAAATTAATTAATTTAAAAAAACATTTATACTCCTAGCTATACAGAATGTGTGGCTCTAAAACATCTTTGGAATAAATAGTCCTTTAAATAAATAGGATATTTGGAAACCGCAGATATCCTCTGCAATTTTGTTACGGCTTGTCGTGCCAAAAGATAATATTCATGCATTTTAACACTAAAATATTAAGAACAATATAATTTACTAATTTGGTATTTGGTAACAAATTTAGCACAAAAAAACTAACGAACAAATTTTTAGCACTGTAGAGAGAACACAAATCAACTGTAGAGGAAAACGCAGCTTGGGATGGTAAATTATTCCTGCATTTACCCTACTTATACCCCAAAAATGACAAAAACATACCAAAGAAAACATGCTTGCATGAATTACAGTACATATAGGAGTCGCTATTATACATTCTAGCACTGCAGGAGTCAGTGCAGTACTTTACAAGCTGAGTGGCATGGTGGTGTCGTGGTTAGCACTGTCGCCTTGCACCTCCAGGGTCCGGGTTCAATTCCCGGTCAGGCTCGATTCCCGTCTCTGTGTACATGGAGTTTGCATGTTCTCCCCGTGCTTGGTGGGTTTCCTCCGGGTACTCCGGTTTCCTCCCAAAGATATGCAGGTTAGGCTAATTGGCGTTCCCAAGTTGCCTGTAGTGTGTGAGTGTGTGTATGTGTGTGTGCCTTGCAATGGATTGGCACCCTGTCCAGGATGTACCCTACCTCGTGCCCTAAGCCTCCTGGGACAGGCTCCAGGTCCCTGCGACCCTGAATACAGGATAAAGCAGGTATAGAAGATGGGTGAGTGAGTGTATTAAGCTGAGATTGAAACTATAAAAATAGGCATTTATAGGCATTTTTTTTGCCCAATGAAACATTTGCGTTTTTTACAATTCGTAACGTAATTTTGGGTGTCGACTATAGTTTACAAATCACTCTATATGCTTGTATGAAAAGATCTCATGGTTGTAGTGACCTGACTTCTCATTATTATTTGAATAATCGTCTCATATGTCTCCATTCTTCACTACATGTCAAAACTATCTGTACGTGATCACACAATACCTGGGTGCCACTCAAAAGTTCATTTCATATGAATGTATTCAATTAAAGCTACAACCTGGCATTCCTGTAATGAACTGTGGAAACTAGTGCCATCACATTAATGCTAATCCAGAGGAACAGCCAGGCCACGTCTCGGTAAAGCGAGCAAATTCATTGTTGTCCACTTAGACCAGTATTTGAAAAAGGATTGAAATGTAGCTTTAGAAGTCAAGCAGGCACAACACCTTTCCCCTAAGGTGGATTTCGCTGTACACACCATTAGTTTTTCCCTTCACATTTGTGTTTCTAATTCCTCATCGACTTTGGAATGATGACTTCCCTAGAAGGACCTTCAAATGTTTGATTACGAATATCATGCTTTTAACAATAATGAACATAATTATAAACACTATTCATATGTCCAGGCTTAGGCTCCGTACAAAGAAGATACATTTCTTAGGGTGCTGTTTGTAATGAAATGTCCCTGTCCTTTTCAGGATGAAACATCGTGACGGCTATAAAAGATGAAATACTTGTGAAAAGGATGAAGTCAGATGTTGACTTGGTGACGAAGAAAACCCAATCTGTATGAAAGCACTGAACAGTGTGAATGGCTGACATTATCAAAGCCAGGTAGTGCATTGCTCTGGCCAAAAAAATAAAAATGCATGTAATGCTAGTTAACTCGTGCGAAGCTAACCATGTTCAGCTAAAAATCCCATGGGGAGCTCATTACAAAAACTATGGCAGGCAAGCCAGCCTTTACCATCAGAATGAGCCAATGATCACAGTGTTATAACAATACTATCAAACAGTTGAATGGATTCGGGGATGAAGCTAAAGATCGGGCTATGATGTAAATAACTTCTTGAGTTGGGTTCATGGCGAACCAAAAATTGTTCCAGTGTTGTACCGTACCGTAGCTACCTCACCACCAACTTTGAATATTCCAAACTAATTCTCTCTTATGTAACTTTCCCAGTAAGACAGAACGGGCAATTAAGACAATATTTTTTTTTAACTCCACTAAATTAAAAAGGGTAAAACTAAAATTTAGATACAAATGAAGTAAATATCGTTAATATTACAATAAACAATGTAACAGAAAATCCACAAAAAGTACAGATACCTCGGGTAAAATATTACTTAAGTAAAAGTAGAGGCCCTTAATTAACATTTTTGCATGAGAGAAAAATGAGAAAAAGTACAAACGTATTTACTTTAAAATTTCCTGAAGTATAAAAATTTGAACCCTTCCACCTTTGATAGATAGCATGGACGTACTGTATATATCATCTGAAGTGCATTGAGGGTAAATTGGCCGTTAAGGTTCTGATCAAATCATACAGCAAATAAATTTGTGCTTTTCCGATTACCCTTATGTTCTTCAACACTTTCCCACAAAGCAATAGTTGGTTTAAACAGGAACGATATACCGTCCAACCGTTTCCATTGTGGCCGTAGATTTACTAAGCTGTAGCAAATATGCAAAAAGCACTGAAGATCTCATACAGCACCAGAACCAAGGGCAGGCATATTTATTTGAAGCATATGATGAGATGGGCTTGTGTTCAAAATGACATGATATGCACAGCCAGAGAATATCCCACTCACAAGATGGATGGCAGCGAAGAAATATGTTTGCTCGTCTATCTGACAGAGCTACAGTATTTACACCGTGTTTGAGCTGCTGTTGGTAATGTTGCAGAATCAGAAATACTAGTCTCCATGCCAAAACACATCAGATGGAGATAGAGGAAGATTTTAAAGCATTGCAGCATAAATGTATAGTAGTTTGCAATTGACTTGAGCTACCCCTCATTTTCTTCAAAAGGCAATCCAGACTTCCTGCATGACTTTTTGCATCTCGTTTTCTAGTCTGGTCCATGTACTTCACCATTTTCTGAGAGAAGGGTTTTTTTGTTTGGTTGTTCAGTGATCTATGAATCATTCAAGCATTAAAGAAAAACATCAAACTTAAGGCGTGAACCAGTGAGAAACAGGTGCAGATGATGACGGGTGATCAGGCTGGTGATTAATATACTAATGATGCTGAATGGTTGGAACAGACAAGAGGGGAAATGAGGTTGCTTCTAAAGCCGTTACATTAATAACCTATTTTAATTAGTCTTTAGGCACTTTCCAGCCTGTCACAGAATAAAACACATTCGTTCCCATTTCTTCAAGTTAATGCTCAAGTCTAACGTTTTATTTCATTTATTTTAATATGAAGAAATGAGAGGTAGCTGAAGATTTTTGCATAGTACTATCAGTATTTCTTGACTGAGGAGAAGCTACAGGAGAACTATATTTAGTTACAACATCAGTACATCTACAGAATAATATTTTTTTATGTAATGCAGCTTATCCATAGACCCATACTACACTGCTTTTTATTAAAGAAAAAGCATTTATGCATGGAATTAAATGAATATTACCTTATTTATTTATTTATTTTTTTACAATATCTTTACCTGTGTATAATTACCACATATGGACATGTTTGACTGTACCAAAGAAAAGAACAGAAATATTGCTTACTACAAACTCACAGATACAATATCTCTTAACATTTAAGCTAAATAGATATTCTATAGAGCACATTCATGAGGTCCTCAGGTATGAGCATAAATTCCAACAAACTCACATAGTAATGCCTGATGCAGTATTTGCAGTTATGAACCCTTTCACCTTCCTTATGTGGATCCTTTTTATGGCTCTTTGTAGACAAAGACTTGTGGGTTTATCCACAATTCAGAGAACTATAGCCAAAAAAACTGTGTGCCAGGCGCAAGAAAGTAACATTCTTCTTCACCAGTCATTACTGTCAAGGGCACAGAAAATCACCTGGACAACATGGATCAAAATGTCATGAATTTAATCTTTGACTATGCTGCCCTGGTGTGGGGATGGTGGTAATGGGTGGTCAGGGGTTGAAGAGGGATGGGGCTATTGGGACATGGTGTATGTACTGTAACAGCTAGATGTATAACAGAAAAAAAAAAAGAGAGAGTAACATGCTCTTTACATTATAACCATAAGGAAGATAATCCTAGTAAAGGTCACATCTGTTTAGACAAGAGAGCCCGTTGCAACTTTTCTACAGCAGAGGATTGTATGGCTGCCATCTGGTCTAAGCATCACCATAGGGAAGGTACTGGAGACCAGAGAAAGCAATCTACAGACTGGTGCCAAGTCAGCTTCCAAGATTACATAAAATGACTGGTGGATCCTAGTTCAAACACAAGGTCATCCCACAGAACTCTATGGACCAACATGTGAAAGGTGAGCTTTTGGCCAGAGCATGTTTTTGCTGAAGTAATCACCAGCAAACCAGCAATCAGGCATCCTGCATAAAGGAGGTATAAGGGGTCGCTTCAAGGTCAGCATGAGAGGTAAAGCCTACACAGGGATCTTGGGTAATAGCAGCAGACACCTCACCCTTTAAAGAAAGGTTGTAACGAATTTATGAGAGATGCCATACGTTCGTGGTGCTGTGACACACTGCACAACCCACTACATACAATGAAGTGCAGATGGGGACTTTCCAATGTATACATTTCCTGCAAAGGTAGTATTTTGGGAAATAAGCAATACGCTTGACCTGGCACCGGATCTATGAAGGTCTGGCATTGTAGCATTGTTGCCACCGGTTTTCTACCAGGCAAATGACCTAGACGTACTGAAAATGGTAGTTTTTAATACTATATTATCATCATTCAAGAAGTAGTTCTCAAACATAGGTGGCCCATCCTCACACTTCTCCAATGAGGGTTTTAATCAATAGAATGTAATAGAAAGTAGGGCTCTTGAAACTGGTAGTGAGACCAACGATGTTGAACGGTTTGGAGACGTTGCCACTGACAAAACCACAGAAAGCAGAGCTGAAGATGCTGCGATTTGCTTGAAGAGTAACAAGGATGGAGAAGATTAGGAATGAGAATATTAAAGACTGGATAGGACAGTTTAGGGACAGAGTTGGAGAGGTCAGATTACGTTGGCTTGGACATGTGCAGAGGAGGGATGAAGGGTATATTGCGCGGAGAATGTTAGAGATGAAGCTGCCAGGCAGGAGGAGAAGAGGAAGGCTTAAGAGGAGGTTTATGATTGTGGTGAGAGAGAACATACAGAGGTTGGAGTGACTAAGGGAGATGTGGTAGACAGAGATAGGTGCAGACAATTGGTCCGCTGTGGCGACCTGTTAACTGTCTATAAGTGACTTAATCCATTCTGGGATTCTTACTGTATGTTTATCAGTCATTCCCTGATGTGGGAACAGGAAGCTGTTTAAACTGTAGTGTTTGCATCAGATTTAACTGCAAATCAGAGTCAAAGTCAAACCAGCCAAGTGCTCAGCGTAGATATCAGCACAAAGCACATATCTGGCTCTTGTTTTCAGCTTCCAGAGGATTCACTGGGTACACAAGTGCGAGTCTTCCATCATGGTTCGGTTAACCACCAAAACAAATGGTCTGTTATATTTAGGGAAGGCCAACTCTAGCCCCAAAGCGATGCATTAACCGTAATCTAGCTAACGTGGATGACTAAACCAAGCCTGATGTAGCCACAAGTACACTGACAGAGAGACGGATTGCTGAACAAAGCGAAACCTGTCGCCAACCGCAGTGCCGTGTAGTCGTTGAGCTGGCTAATGTAGTGCAGGCCTGCAGTGAACAGTGTACGGGAATTTATATTTTTTTAAATTACACAACCACACGAGCAGCTCTCAATGGTTGCTTGACAGCAGGGCATGTAGAATACTCCAAGAACACAAACCAACCTGTACCTTATATTTCCTGTCCTTCAAACAGGAAAAAACCCTCAATGTGGAATTCCTACTTGAGATCAACTTTGCAACTCGGCATGCAACATCAACTAAACATGGCCACATACAGCAACAGCAGTGAACAAGGTAGCAATTATACACTTCACACACACTATATATACACATTCATATCTATTTATCTAAAGTATCTACTGTATATGTATATACATGTGTGTGTGTATATACACTACCGTTCAAAAGTTTGGGGTCACTTTCTAACTCCATGATGGTTCCTGATTTTTATTTCTTTCTACAT
>JAQQZT010000016.1:12995482-13008513 GCA_030068275.1 Clarias platycephalus | reverse complement strand
AGTTCTGAAGGCGAAAGGGGGTCAAACACCGTATTAGTATGGTGTTCCTAATAATCCTTTAGGTGAGTGTATACACAAACACACGCACACATACACACATAAACACAAATAAATACTTTTCCTTTTTCCGAGGGTTGTGACCAAAAACGTGTACAAGCTATCAGATACCCCACATGCCATGAGACTACAGCCGTCATAATTCATTCATCAAACCGAGTATAGTCAAGGTTGTGGATCATTCCTATCAGAGACCTTGCACAACATCAGCCTCTTTCCATCTTCAGAAAAACACATTCGGAATACAAAACCAAAGTGATGAGAGAAGATTATTTCAGGAGGAACAGTCAGAGGTGCTTGAGCTGCCCTGAAAGCAATTAAAGCACAAGTGTGCATTAATTAATGAACAAATCTGTTTTTTTTTTTTTTTTTTTTTAATTAACAATAGTAGTGGTCCTTGGTACTTTATTTTTGTAAATAGCATCAACGACTGTTTAAATAACAGTGACTGAGAGTCTCTTCTGAAAATTTCCTGCAAAACATGAAAAAATGCTGCAAGGAAGAATTTGCCTAACTAACCATAAACATTTAATTACATTTACACTCTGTATAAGCTGTTTATGACATGGACGTGTTATACCGCATGATGGTGTGGAATCGACGCCGTGGACTCTGTTTGTACAGCTGGTTATCAGACGCAAGAGGAGTGAACGTGTCTCCATGGATACACACAAGCAGCAGTTTATCCGTATACATCGGTGAGCTCTTAAATGTTAAATTCATGATCAGTGTGCATTAGTGCCACAATACCATCAATACCATGCTGCAGCATCAACTACTACTGTACACCATGAAGCTTCTGAATTCCCGTATCAGAAGGTGTGCACTCGTGTATATATACTGCATATATAATTTATTTTGCTAGTCCTCTTCATCCCCAATTTTTTCGTTGCATATTTTTCCCTGAACTACATTCTTATCCATGCACTTTCTATCTTAATGTCACTGGATAGTAGTAAAGATAGAGCCAAACGGTCGCATGGTATGCTCTCACTCACTTATTGTCTGTACCGCTTTATCCTGTATATAGGATCGTGAAAGTAACCCATTAAGCAAGGGGAAGACATGCAAACTCCGTGCACGCAGACCCGAGGCAGGAATCGAACCCGGAACCTGGAGGTGCAAGGCAACAGTACTAGCCACTAAGCCGCTGTGCCGCCAGCATGGTATGCGTAACAAGAAAACTGACTGACCGGAGAGAGAGAGAGAGAGAGAGAGAGAGAGAGAGAGTAAGTATGCCATCAGTTCCACCCGAAGAGCGCAACATCCAGTACTGTAACTTTGCTCTCTTAACCCTCACCACGAATGCTTGTAGCATTATCAGGATTCAGGCTTACAATCTCCAAATGATGGGCTGAACGCTTTTCTGATGGGCAACTCAGGAACCCCATTGACAAATGACAAATGTACAGTAGTCTAACTGGAATAACACACTTCAGGTCATCCCGTTATAGGAAAAATCAACCTCGGCTTTACTCTGGGCAACATCACACAACCCAGATGGGAATACTTTTTGCATAACAGCACGGCTTAGCGGAACAGAACAGGTGCTGAAATGCAAAGAACACGGTACTGCTTAAGAGTTCATCTCAGTGCAGTCATGGGAACAGCAGGCTTTCTGATAAGCTCTACTGAGGCCAGGAGATTACACACATGCACTTAAACAGACCACGTGCAACAGTATTAATACATGCCCCTCGCACGTAAGGGTTGGGTCACTAATTTTCCCATGCTTAACCCGTTTCCTCCTCATTCCCTATATGGCAATACTACCTATGGTTCCTTTTGATGGCTCGGGAACATGTGAACGGCTCGTGCTCTTTGTTGTAGTAACAGATGGACCCGACACGCCTGGACTTTGTATCCACTCAGGAAATGGCTAAGAACGTAATACCTCTCTGTCCTGCGATTAAATCATAAAATATTCTAACACACGTCCTGTGTGTGTCTGTTTGTGTCTCTCCTGGTCAGCCACCACGTTCAAGTGTTAGGCTGCAAATTGCCTCAGGATTCACTATGACCCTAACCAGGATAAAGTGGTTACTGAAAAACGATGAACATCTATTAATTTGACATAAATTTAATTTATTATGTGGCACTCTGGGTCGATGACCGACTAGGCTACATCTGACCCTGAAAAAAAAAAATAACAATAATAGCACTGGGAGGATCAGTTGGGCGAGTATGCGTCCACGAAGTGAAGCTCTATTCACTAAATATGAAATGTGGAGTTGGATAAAAGCAGGTAAATGTCTCACATTTTTCAGAATGATTCTGGTGGCAGGTGATGGGAATCGTCTTCCTCTGAGCCACTTCCTACAGTAGATTTGTGGCACAATATTTTTTCATACTGTTTTTTTGTAAAACACAAAAAGAGTGAATAAGAGAATTTAACTTGCAAATAAAGTTGAAAATCAAAAAGAAAAAAAAAGAAAAATAACATACTTACATCTAGATGCACCAAGTGGTGCAAGAATAGTAACAGCACCAGTGGAAATGTTATAGTATTTATACATCATATCCATAGCAAATAATGCAAACATTGGGTCCTTTAAATAAGGGACATTTAAAGGATTTTTTTTATATTATTGTCACAATAATTCATTAGTATGGTGTAGGGCCTCCTTCTGCGGCCAATACAGCATCAGTTCGTCTTGGGAATGACAGATACACAAGTCCTGCACAGTGGCCAGAGGGATTTTGAGCCCTACGTGATGCTGGTGGAGGAAAACGTTTCCTGACTCGCTCCTCCAAAACACCCCAAAGTGGCTCAGATCTGGTGAGTGTGCAGACCATGGGAGATGTTCAACTTCACTTTCATGTTCATCAAACCACTCTGTCACCAGTCTTGCTGTGCGTATTGGTGCATTATGATAATGATATACGGCACCACCTTCAGGATACAATGTTTAAACCATTGGGTGCACATGGTCCTCCAGAATGGTCCGGTAGTCCTTGGCAGTCCTTGGCAGTGGCGCGGCCATCTAGCACAGGTATTGGACCTAGGTAATGTTTGACTCTGGGCATGCAACAGTCTGGGTGGTACGTTCCTTTGGGGCTTCTCCAAACCGTAACTCTCCCAGATGTGGGAAACACAGTGAAGGTGGACTCAACACAGAACAAACCCTTTGTTGTTTATTGACTCGCATCTCATCTCGAGATGTTACTCAACACTAACCCTGTTATTTGGGGGAGTTGAACTGCCTGGTTTTGATTATTGAGGGGGTTACAAGTCCCCTGTACCCCCTTGTAAATTCCACCTATGCTTTAATACTTAAAATACAAGTGCTTTATACACTTTGCACATACAGTACAACACTGTTAAAGCAGTATGTAGTCTTCTGGAACATTGTCGTAACAAAGACACATACAGGTATAGTGTAGAACATGGTGTGTTTGGATAATGAGCAGATGTCTCATTATCCATGGCTAAAAAAATATGTTCTGGAAGTTCTGGAAGCAAATTGCGTGTACGATGTAGTGTGCTCATTTAGCTTTGAAGCGCAGGACTGCTGAATCAGGCAATGATGAACTCTTTTTAGACAGCGACAGGATGCATGTACTTGTCATGTGTACTTGCTTGCAAGCGGAGGATATTACGTTCATAATTTAATGGAAGCATGTGAGGTTATTACTTAGGATGGCTTTACACCTTCTTCATTACAGTGGATTAAAACTTGAGTGATAAGAAATTTAAAATTAAAGCTTATACTTTATTTCTATTAGAAACTGCATAAAACTCTACAAGCACTAAGTAATCCAACAAATCCTTATGCACATTTAATGTGACTTTAAAGGACATTTTGGAAATTTGTAAAATGATGTCAACTTGCGATGTACATTAAACGGAACGTCATATGGTCAAATTGCAAACCAGCATAAATATAGTGTTTCGTAAATGATCGGGGTCGGCGCTACTGCATACTTTTTTTCTTTTCTTTTGCATAAAAATGGGGTATTTTCCCTAGTTATTTCCGGTCTATCTACAGTAGTTGGCCTACTGTAGATAGACCGGAAGTCACTACGCATGACCCAAGTTGTATTTCGGCTGGAAAATCATCAGACACCATTTCGGGGAGCACCAAGACTCATTTTGAAAGACGCATGTGAGCTTTAAATCTACATACAGTACAGTATCACTTGATGTTCACCATGGTATCTTATGCTGCATAATAAAGTCATGTGATTCTAAACTGGTTGCTACCTCTCTGCAGAACATAAATTGGAGATTTTCAATCTACTGTAGGCATTTCTCAGTTAACTCCGATGATGTACATCTGACTTAAATTTACTAACAAATTCAGTCGTTAAAATGGACACGCGCAGTGACGTCAGAAGCTAAATTTATTTGGAGACGGGCAAAAAACATAACTTTAAAAAAATCTCTCTCTCCTAGTCATGAAATCCACATATCAAACTACTGCCTGGCAAATCTTAAAGTTCTGTTCAGACTATTGCGGTCAATTAAAATCTTAATTAAAATTTTAATCACAGATTTATTTGTATTATAAACATGCAATGTTGGAATGAATACATGTATGAAAAACTGGTTAGAGGAAACCAAGTATGCAGTTGCATAATATCTCAAACATTAACATTTAACAAGTGTTTAATTTAAAATCTCTCAAATGGGACCAGTGGCTGGGGAGTATGTGGTGTAGCAACCCATTAACGGCGGGGCTCGGCCCCTTAGATCTAAATAACAATCTACTGTAGAGCCTTCGCCGTCCGAGCCACCGCTCACACATCTTACAATTGTTGTCTTCTTGTAAACATGTTTCCCCTTGACGGTAGCTCGAGCACACAACTTAGATTTTATCCAAACTTCCATCTAGAAGCTTTTTATAATTGCCGTTCAGCACACCTGGTGATGTTCCTCAGTCATCCTATTGTATTATCTGTGCTAAACATGCCATTACCACACAAAGCTGGTAAAAGTAAGGAACGAGATTATGGATCGAAATTGGTTACATGATTAATTTGATAAAAAAAATATATATATTAATGCCTTAATATGTTTAGATTAATTACATGCGTTAGCGCGTTAATATTGACGGCCGTAGTTCAAACTCAGAAAACCTTGCACTAAGCATAAGGGGTTTTAAAAGAATATCTTATCTTTAGCTCACATGCGTTGACACGGAGATGGAGGAAATAGGAAGCACTGATGTGATGTGTTGCCCACCAGATTGTAAACAGATTAAAACCTAATTAGCCAGTCTGTTAATTAAAAATCAAAAAGGACAAAAACTAAAAGAAATCATAAGTCAGTGAATTACAAACACTGGCCAAAACAGAAAAGATGATGAATGGTTTTAATGCAAAGCAAGTTACAGTACAGTCACAGAGCACTGCTTATACTGGGTAGAGCCTCCCTTTGCTCTTAAAACAGCCTCAAATTTTTTTTTGTGGCATGGATTCTACAAGATATTGGAAACATTACTTTGATATTCTGGTCCATGTTGACATGATTGCATCAAGCAGTTCCTGCAGAATTTTCAGGTCCGCTTTCATCATGCGAATCTTCCGCTCTGTCGTATCCCAAAGGCGTTTTTGAAGCATTTCCATGTCAAGGCCACTGACTTCACTATCATGTTCATGAAACCAGTTCGAGATGACTTAAGTTTTATAAAATGTAGGGATGTACATGGTCCCCAACAGTATTTAAATAGCAAAGAGCTGTAGCATACTATATATATACACAGTAGTAAAGCGTGGCCCTATACAATCACACCATCTCCACCAGCCTGAAGCATTTATACAAGGCACATGGAGTCATGCTCATCGACATTCACCACACCAGGCTACGCTTTTCCAGGCTTCAACGGTCAGCTTCCTGTTCTTGAACTGACAGAAGTGGAACCTGAGGTGTTGTGCATCCTGAGATGCTTTTCTGCTCATCACAGTTGTACCAAGTGATTACTTTGTCCACATAATCTGGTCATTATTTGACGATCTCTCTCATCAACAAAGGCCTTTCTGTCTGCAAATAGGGTTTCTTTATTGCACCATTCGGACTAAACTGTAAAGACTGCGGTGTATAAATCCCTGGAGATCAACAGTTACAGAAATACTCAAACCTGCCAATCTGGCGCCAACAATCATGCCATGGTCAAAATACTGTAACACACACAAACAGACCATTCTTAATGTATGTTTGATTTGAATATTACATGTATGCATGTACTGCATGGCATGTATTTACAGTATATGATTTTTTTGCATTGCACTGATGTCAGGCACATGATTGGCTGAATAAATAGCTGCATTAATGGGTAGGTGTGCAGGTCTTCTTGATACAGTGGTGGATGTAGTGAGACAGGACATAGTCTAAGCACACAGTTGGGCTGATGGGGGTCAAGGGTGTTGCGCAAGAGAATAAACATCAAATCATCCATTTATGATTTTAGTCACACAACAACAATATTAAACCTGGACATACACTACATGGCTTAAAGTACCGACTTCAAATACAGATAAAAGATAAAAGGTAGAAATCAAGCTTTCCTCACATGTAGGCAAAAAATATCCCTTGACAAAAAAAAAGTAGAACAGAGCCGGCTATTTAAACATGCATCAAACATTCTTACTTCGTATTCATTTTTTAAGGTAAAAAGTGACTGGAAAGGGAAAACATCGTCCATATACTTCCGCAAGCTTTTTTTCCCCCCATATGCATACATTAGTTATCCAATTACGGCTCTGACATTACTACCAGACAGGTTTGAAAAATTCGCCACTACATAATTAAAGCATGGGGTTGGAAGGCTTAAACCTCAAGTCATTTTTTAAATCTCACACTACCATCATCTGTAAAGGATTTCACATCCACAGGTTTCTGAAAATACTTTTTCCACTTATAAAGATTTGTCTGTTTGAAAGAGAAACTCAGGATAAAACGGAGCTTTGATGAGTGTGTACCTGGTAAGATTCACCGAGTCATCTTTAGTAAGCGCGAAGATCTGCAGCTTATCCTAAGACCATTAGACAAGGGGAATACATACTCGTGACATGATTCACACACATTCTCACACACTCATTCGCACCTGGGTGATTAGCATCATCAATCCACGCACTTGGAAGAAGCACATGTACACAGAGGGAGAACATGAACACCACACAGACAATACATGCATGTGTTTCCTACAGATTCCTCAGCGTTATACATCTGACCGTCCTAAAACATGCAAGTAGGTCATCGAATAAAAGCAAAGAAAAACAAAAGATTAAAAATTGATAAAATTCTATTTTTATGATTTTATGAAATCTGACAGAGCAAATAGTCCCAATACCTCTCGACTGTCATTTATAAAATGAAACATTATCTACATATCGGAGCTGATTTCGATCATCACCAGGACTGCCGGACGTTCATACGTACAGTAGAGTTCCCTTGAACTTCCACATCAAACATTGTTTCTACTTAACCTGTTGCAAAAATCTAAATTATCCTCATTAATCGTGTTGTAATTACCGAAGTGGCAGAGCCGAGCGAAAGCAGTCTTGCTTAATTGGCTCCTCGTATCGAGAGCACACGCTGAGGCTCTTTCATATCCCAGCTTAATCAGAACCTCTCAGAGGAGTGGTGCATCATCTCCATGACCTTTGACCTTTTGGCATACAGCAGTTCTCACCAGCAGCCCTACCTCATGCTCTGAAGTCCTGCGGGAGCTGAGAAGTACAGCAGGGAGTCAGACAGACCACCTCAATATCGGTTAATGAATGCCAGGGAGTATTGGCGGTTGGGCAGGTACAGTATACTGTAGAGAGAAATATATTTACCAAAAAAAATATCCTGAACAATTTGCATGTTTAACAATTTTAACACAAGATCATGTATGGTGTCCAAGATTTATTTTTCTAACGTAATTAACTTCCTACATTACCTGTGTAACTGGTGTCAGTTTAGAAAACAAGAATAAACTGCTGATAAGAACAATAACAATACAATTTAAAAACTATTTATTTTTATTATTATTCAGGGTTGAGTCTTCATTTTATGTCAAATCTTTATGGAGGAGAAAAAATAAGTCTTATGTCAGTGCCAATGTCAAATCTCAAATCCAGATGTGCATCCAAGAGGTTAAGCTACAGTACAGGAACGGTCCGAAGTGGAGTTGTGTGGGATCCTTAATGTTCTTTGCGTCTCTGGATCTGCACTGCCTGGTATAGATGACCTGTAGGCGTGGCACTGCAGGGCTACAGTTTCTGTACCAGTCAGTGATGCTCCCAGTAAGGAGGCTCTGTGTACAGTCCTGCAGTAGAAAAGATGTTTTGGATAGGGTAGATGTTGAACTTGCTCAGGAGTCAGAGGTAGTAAAGGCGCGGTCTCGCCTTTCATATTGATAATGAAATGTGAAGAGTTCCGTTTCTCCTTTTAGTTAAATATAATAAGTATAATAACTATTGATGGGACGATCATTGATTACAGACCCATCAATAGTTATTATGCTTATTATATTCCTGTGCATTTCAGGCAATTGATTATGAAAGATGAAAAATTCCTTATACACATTATGTCGCATGTGTTTTTTTTTTTTTTTGGCGCTTCTTAGCAGTGCCAGATTGATCGCTGTTGCTTTTTCCGCAGCTTCCGAACATTGTGGGCTTGTACTGCACTACTGTACCTTATACAGTACAATTCTGTACAAATACACCACAACCACTTGTAGAGGAGGCGATCTAACTTCCACGGCTGAACATGCACAAACACGTGTTCGTATCTTCAAAAGTTTGTAACTTGAATGTTTGTATGTCGAGGACTTACTGTATTAACATTATAAGCCACAACACTGTCAGAGCAGAAGTACATCATCAATGTACTGTAGGCCAACTAATATTCACTACTGTATGCATACTTGCATGCTCGTCATGTTAAGATTTTTCTTTGGTAGTGGTTTACTTGTATAATGCTTTCCTAAAACTAAAGTATGCCCATATCTGGAAGCGGCCTTACCTCCGGAAAATTGCATAACAATTCACTGTGCGATGCATCGTCTGCCATTTTACACAATCGTGTTGTGAGCATTGGCAGTTTACACACATTATACGTGTTTCCTCTACACAGTAGTTGCCCCAGTGTGCAACGAGCACACATGGCTTCGGCAAAAGACAACTGCAATCCACAGCACCTATACAGTATGTAAACATTATCTATTAGTAAATAATACCTTCAAGACATGTTGACTTTGTCTGAAATTCTTTTTATTTTGTCTTAAGTCACGTGTGGGGTCATTGAGGGAAGATGAGAGAGAGAGAGAGAGAGAGAGATCAATCAGTAGAACACAATCTTAGTTTCTTAGTGTGTGCATGTGTGATGTGTCTTTTTTTTTTTTTTTATGTAAAAATGGTTTTATAGCTGGTGTGTAAAAATTGACCTTTAAGACAGTCTTAGCTGTATAAAGAATTTATGAAAATATGAAAATAGAAATAGTCAAAAAACATCATTTATGTTTCTTTCTGTTGTTAAAATGGTCACGGGTAACATGACAGTAAGTTTACATGTAATACAGATCTACAGTATATGGAATGTGAAAATGTAATGAAGGACTTCTTAAAGGCAGATATCATCAGACTATAACAATCTCTCTCTCTCTCTCTCTCTCTCTCTCTCTCTCTCTCACACACACACAAAGGAAAATCTTAACATGACCAGCATGCAGAATCGGTCAGAAGGAGAATGCATACAATAGTACTGTAAGTTTTAGTTGGCCTACATTGACAATGTACAGTACTTCTGCTCCGACATTGCTGTGCTTGTAATGTTAAAGTGCCCCTATTATGGTTTTTCAAATATGATCTTTCATGCAGTGCGTCATGTGAACATAAACTTTTACTTTTAAAGTTAAATCAATTTTTGGAGAAAACTAAAGTGTTTTTTGACCTTGCGTACATGTAAACCTGTTTTAGGAGACTCATTAAGCAATAATAGCAACCTTTAAAATGGCATAATAGGGGCACTTTAATACAGCAAGTCCCCAACATACGAACATTCAAGTTACAAACTTTAGAAGATACAAACACGTGTTTGTGCACGTTCAATCGTGGAAGTTAGATCGCATGTCAACATGCATCCTCTACAAGTGGTTGTGGTGTAGTGTACAGTACTGTGCAGTACAAGCCCAGAATGTACGGAAACTGCGTAAAAGCAGCGGTGATGAGGTTAGGGCTGTTAAGAAGCACCAATAATGGAGACAAAAATTTAAATTATTAAGAGAATGGAAAAGCTGGCAGACACTGCTCGTTCTTTGAACAGGAATTGTTCAGCCATGGGCATGATTGGCTATACACGGTATTACTGTACTATAATATAATGTGTTAGGATTCTAGTACATAGACAACGTTTGTTGAACTTACGAACAAAATTAGACTTACGAACGAGCTTTCGGAACGGAACTCGTTTGTATGTAGGGGACTTGCTGTATATTCCATAATATATGCTTATGCGAGTAATCCTAGTTGATGTACGTATGTGTAATGTACTTGGTAGTGTTTACTGATTGGTGGTGGGATAGAGTATGGAATGTTCATCCTTAACAATAACCGCAAAGGCTGTTTGGTTCTTATTTTGGAACCTGTGCTGGAGTGAGAAAACCAAGCCTTCAAAGCTTAATACATATAAGGTATGATAGAACAGATCGTGATTCAGAGTCCTGGAGTGTGTGAATTTTTTTCAGCTGATTTCGGGTCAATTGGAAAATGCAGGTCGAACACAGGACCCGTGAAATGTCAAAAGAATTTAAGGAGTTCCTTTCATCATGACCTGGAGTGTTGTAAATTTGTGCCAGCGAGGTTATTAAATCGAAACACAGGCCAATTAAAAAGCATCCTCACAGAGTTGCAACGAGAGCTAATAAAAAGCACCAAAAAGGACTGACGCGCTGAATAGGTCGAGTGTGTTCGAGCCACCGATCCGTCTTACGTTAATGACATCACATGCTATATTTATCTGAAAGATGCCTGTAAGCCTTCCCACTCGTCAAAAGATCTTGCTCGAAACAGCGTCTTTGAGGGAACAGCCGGGGAGGAGAAATGCGCAGCTGTCTGCAGATAGCATCACTTTGGAAAATGAATAAATTCAAGGCGCTGTGCAGATGTTCATCTGATAAGTAAACAGATTCCTCATGCCTGCACTCGGCGTTCAGAAACAATGGTGCTTCTTTCGGAAGGAAGGCAAACAGATGATCCGCAGATATTTACTGTTTCAACATTTGGCTAAGCGCTACCGTTCTGCATTTCGGAGACGCGATTCGGCTGTCAGCTGAAGCCCAGCTGAAAGAAAGTTGAGCGAGGCTACGAACATAAATTTTACTAACGACAATAAGTCTTGCTGATACCAAGGCAGCCCGGTCATTACCAAAAACACCATGCAGTGCTGAGTTTGGGAACGTGTGAAACTAGTTTCAAGAGTAGATCATTTATAGCAAGGGTAAGCCTTGAGAAAGAGCGAGCCATGTCTGAGCCAAGCATACACAAGTCAAATGTTTGCAAATGTTGGTTCGGTAATGCACAAATATTTAAAACACTCCATAATATACATAATGTTCCATGCCTAAGCCGCTCAGTTAATGTTTCCCCTCATTCATATGCATTAACTATAGTGCATACACTGAGGCCTCTATGGCAATCATGAAGAAAATGAGATTTCCCCTAGTCTAGCTTCTGGTGATGAAAGCACAATAGTGCATTAATAAGAACACATTACAAATGAAAAAAATTGAAATTCTGTGGGCATTTTACACCGAGGAAATTTTTATAAAGAATTAACTGTAAAAGATTTGCCAAGAATATAAGCATGTTAGAGAGCAAAAAGAGGATTTGTAGACAGATATCCTAATTTGCTCCCCAATTAATGCAGCACTCTCTCCATCCATCTCTCAGGATTACTCACTGTAGTGCATTAAACCAAGACCCAAGACAACAGCAAGCTGGAATGAAAGAGAAAGCCATCAACAGACTGTTACAACACAAGCAGCGCCATACTTATGCGCGTGTGTGTGTGTGTGTGTGTGTGTGTGTGTGTGTGTGCACAAGCGAGAGATTGTTATAGTCTGATGATGTTTTTGCCTCTAAGAAGTCCTTCATTACATTTCCACATTCCAAATAGATCTGCATTACACGTAAACTTACTGTCGTCATGTTACTTACTGACCCTTGTGTTGTCTTAAGGGGGAAAAAAGTACCTGTGACCATTTTAACAAGAAAATAAAAAACCCTGAATTATGTTATGTTGACTATTTTTTCTACTATATTTACTATTAGTATGTTTACTAATGTTTGTTATAATGTTTTTAAAATATTTATTTAGATTTTATTTATTAGAAGAAAAAAAAGAACCATTTTTTTATTTTCATATTTTCATGAAGTCTATACAGGATACAGCTAAGATCGTCTTAGGGGTCAATTTTGACCAGTCAGCTATAAAATCATTTTTACATCACAGAAACACACATGCACACACTAAAAATCTAAGATTGTGTGCTACTGACTGATCTCTCGGTCTCTCTCATCTTCCCTCAATCACCCCACTTATGACTCAAGCTCAGACAAAAAAAAGAATTTCAGACAAAATCAGCATGTCTAAGGTATTATTTACTAATAGGGAATGTTTACATGTAGGTGCTGTAGATTGAAGTAGATTTTTTTGTCGAAGCTACGTGTGCTCGTTTCAGTGTCCAGCAAGTTTAAGTTCCTACACAATACCTGAACTACATACTGTATCTTGTTAAGGCCTCACCTCAAGAAGCAACTGCTTTATATGCAGTAGGACCGGGTTACCTCGACCGGCCAGTCTTATTATTAGACAAATACAATATATATTTATTTATTTATTTATTTATTTATTTATTTATTGGATGAGACCAAAATTGAGCTTTTTGTCATCAACTCGACTTGCTGTTTTCGGAGGAAGAGAAATGCTGACTATGACACTAAGAACACCACAGTCCCTACAGTCAAGCACGGAGGAGGAAACA
>JAQQZT010000016.1:12961024-12978488 GCA_030068275.1 Clarias platycephalus | reverse complement strand
GCGCAAGTACCTCTCATCCCTCCCCCCCTGAGAGAGCTCGGCCAATCAGCTCTCTCTAGACCTCCGGCTGTGAGAGGAAAACAGCATCATCCGGGGTTCGAACCTGCGATCTCCGGATGATAGGGCGAGCGCTTTACCACTGCATCACTCGGAGGCAAATGACATTATACTTTGATATAATCTTCAAATAATAAATACATCTATTGGTGCACATACTGTAGATATTTCACGAACAGCCTTTAATTGTGTACCTTCAAAAGCTCACTAAAACGCCAATTTGTGCCATGCCCACTTTCCGCTTACAATACACTATGAGGTCACTCTCGACAACAGATTTAACTGTGGGTAACCACAGAATCCGACTTGGACGCAGTACTGTGCTGTGTGCTGCACTAATTATCCCTTTATTCACTGCTTGACACAGGCACAATCAACGTTGCATTTAACGCTATGTATAAAGTTTCTACAGTAGCCTTTATAGACATGGTCTGGATTGGCAGCTTGCTGTGGCTGCTGTGGTCAGCAGAAGGCCGAGAGCTGACGTGGCAAAGCGCATATGGAATGAAGGCCAGTGAGCTGTTCCAGTACAAAGCAGCTCTGGCCATCTCTCTCCTTGCCCTTCACAGAAATCCAGCAGACAGAATCAAATACAAACTCATTAGCATGACCAAGCAACTAGAAACTGTAACAATATGAGCTTTGGAAGGCAAATAGAGATGAATAGTTGTTGACAAGTATGACTTTTCCTTCTAAATTGGGGCAAAAAAAGCTGCTTTCTCACACTCCACCATTACAGGGATGATTAGAGGAAAAAAAATCAGCCCATGTCGAAAATAAATAAAAATACCCACAATCAATACAAACATTGTCAATAATTTAAAAAAAATCTATAAAAGAAATTTATCATAATGGTGCACACAGCATCTTTAGCTGGGCTGAGAGCGTATGATTCCAGAAGGTGCCTTAATATTTGAGCATTAAAAACATACGTGCAAATCATTCCAGATTGGTTTATCTGCCATTTTGGGGATTTAAAAAAATAAAAATAAAAAAAGACTACCCTTGTGCCATATTTTAGAGTAAACTCTCTCACACTCACTCGTTTTCTAAAATCACGTATCCTGTACTCCTGAATCATTGGAGGCCTGAAGCATATCCCAGGGTACAGCATGCACTACACAGGGTAGACCATGGCCAGTCCATCACAGCATACACACACACACACCAATTACATCTACTGTGCATTTCTTTGGACTGTTGGAGGAAACCGGAGTTCCTGGAGGAAACCCACCAAGCAAGAGGAGAACATGGAAACTCCATGCAAACAGACACAAATCCAGGACTCAAACCCTCAACCCTGGAGATGTGAGGCCACAGCGCTAACCACTATGCCATCATGCCACAGGATTGAAAACTCATTACAAGAATATGGCAGTGTGTTAATCAGGCAACACATTCTGATCAGCAGTCTATTCAATTCAATAGTGCTGTGCTATATACAGTATATTAAAAAAAAAAAAAAAAAAAAAAAATCAACAAAACACATCTCAAATCATAAAATACATGTGCAGGAGACATTGACTTGTGAGGGGGGAAAAAGCAGCACAATATTTCATTGCACGGTTTTTAGCTTTGATTACTGTGCAAAATTTGGTGGCCAATTCCAGTGAGAAAATGATTCCCATTTGCCCGAGTGGCTCCCAGAACCACTTCTTTCACAATCTGATTCCTGGAATATACAGTACCTGCACCATGAGGGAAGAACAAATCCATAGATCGAATAAACCTGGTCAATCAGCTGACATTTTACTGCCACGTAACGTTGCTGAGCCCAGACCTGAAGCAACCCCAGATCATAACACCACCTCCAGAGACTTGTACAGTAGCCGCTATGCATGTGAGCATTGCTTCATGCACTTCCCTTCTTACCCAGACATGCCCATTGCTCTGGAATCTGGACTCATCAAACCACATGACCTTTTTTCATCACTCCTAAATCCTTTAGGAGTTTATGCTCCGTAGAAACTGAATTGTTTTCTTTTCCAGATTATACACACTAGCAAGTGGTTTCCTTTTGGCCACACAGAAATGCTCTCTCTTTTACGGCTAAAGTTGATTTCTAGTGCCATTTTTTTATTTATTTTTTTTTTTTTACAATGCACTTTTATCAAAGGCTTATGTGAGCTCTTCATTCATTCACATTCATTCATGATTTTTTTTTCCACCCAAAATTCCATTCGATCACATTCATTCATGATTTTTTTTTCCACCCAAAATTCTTTTGCAAGGTTAATAGTTAAGAATTCTTCTTAACGCACTTAACAGTTCTTAACCCAATTCCAACCATTTCAGCAATCCCTGGCAGTTTAGCTTACTTATACAGGACATTACAGGACAGAAACAACCAATAGCACCAATATCCAAAGATACCATTACAGAAAAACAATATTAATGTAAACAAAGTATGTCGGGTTAATAACGTGTTTGATGTTCCTCGGAAATGACTGGCATCTCTTAGTGTGCAGCTGCACTTTTCTAACATAAGGGCCTGATGAAGTAGTTCCCTGCTGGCAGGTTGAGGGTTTCGGGGTTGTCATGTGTGTAACACTATAGGGTTACAGGTCAAAAGAATGAATCCAGATCTTTGTTCCACATCTGTGGAGTCAGTCTGCTGAAACCTCCTCCCTGGCTAACACCGACACTTAAATCAATGCAACTGCAACGCAAGAAAGATGACTAAAGCAGGGTATACCCAACACCACTTCTCCATAGATTTCAAAAAACTAACTACATCTCATATGTTATGCTCAGCATTTTAAGTTATTCCCCCACAATATTAGACAATCAAAAACTAGGCAAAGTCATATCACATCACCCTTAAAATCCCAGCCTTCATAGAAATCATCACAGTTTCAAAACCATACAATACAAAGATGTGCAAGTGTAGATGGAAAATGAGGAGGAGGGTATGTTTGTAATTAAGTATCCCTGTAATTCATCTTTATTTTCCTCTCTGTGGTCTACTGCACATATGGAGTGTTTTTAAGATTTATTTAGCATCCCCCCCACCCCCCCGCAAACCTCAATTGTCTCATATGCCTTGAATCATAATTGAGCTCCAGAACTGTAAATTTGCTTCAAAGTGCAATTCACAAGCACAATCTGGGATACGGAAGAAATTGAAATCTAACAGAGCATTTTAAAGCAGAGTCTTTTATTCCTGGACTTCCCTATGTAAAAGTGCATTGAAAGCCTTGTCAGGAGACAATATAGCGGTTTCACAGCATAAACTCTATTGCTAGTCATTGGAAAAGCAGGCAACTGTAAAATGCACAATGTTTAAGTCATGTTCCATAATTCCTTAACTGAGAATCCAACGACCACAGAGAAAACTGAAACAATTCATGATTAACGAATTGCAAACCAATGGTCTTTTGTGGATGAAATAACCAGATTACTCACGGATTTGATCTACATGTACCATTCAAGGCTGAAACCCCCTCCACACACAGCTAACACTTGGATAGGGTGAAGTCTGGTGGTTCCCTGACTCAATTAATCAAACTGCACTAGACTCTAGACTAGAACTGGAGGTGGACATCCTCGGTTAAGCCATTGTTTAATATTCTTATGATGTCTTGGGGCAATAACATGGACAGGACACTTAGAAGCTGATCAGCGTACGCTGAAGATCTTCATTTATAGATTACAAAAAGAAAGGACTAAATGACCCACTTAGTAATTCAAAATCGACCTCTAATACCAAACTCCAGTGACTGCAGGCAAGAGGAAGGAAATGGTTTAGATTGTACTTTCAAGTCAAAACATTTCTCATCAGGGATATTTTCCCTGTGAGGAAATGAAGAAGGTAGACACTGTGTCCTGTTTTGTTAAGATGTGATGGCTGATGGATTTAAGAAGAGGAACAAACTTATACACAGCATTGGGCCAAAGCCATCAGCTCAGCATCTGTTCAGTATTGTATTACAGTACAGAGTCAGAGAGAGAGAGAGAGAGAGAGAGAGAGAGAGTGCACTGTAAGCAGGTGCTGCTGCTCTGCCAATTCATGTCAGTCATCAAACAGGATGGCAGGAGGGCAACAAACGTCTACAGACACCAAAGGAGTTATAGGTTTCTATAGGTTACAGCATATTAACTTTTACACCATATGCATACTTCAACAATGTAGGTGTGTGACTTGCACACACATCAGCAAGTCAAGTTTAAAAGTTAGTTCCCCCTCTTTTTATTCTGTGTTTTTTTGTGTAAAACATCTTCATATTAGCCAAATACAATCTCAGACGAACATCATATTTTTTATGATTTGTTCAACAAAAATTAAGTCAAAAAGAGGAAAAATGTGGCCAATACCAAGTACTCCCTTATGCATTGCAGCCAGGTGCTTTTAATCATGAGATCACCAGAAGGTGTGCAGATCTCTACAAAAGCAGAAGTTTTGGCAGTTTACTGGTCTGGAGCGTTCAGGTATGATTTAACACAATGAGTGAAAAATACATAAGCATGGTCATAGAAAAAGAATTGTTGCTGCGAGGGTCATAAAACCACTTCCAAACAATTTGAATGCTAACATTTTACAGTGAGAAAGTTTATTCACTGATGGAAAGCATTCAAGACAATTGGCAATCTGCTCAGGAGTGGGCGTCACAGCACATTCACCCCAAGATCAGGCCGTGCAATTCTCAGAGAAATACAAAAAAAAAAAAAAAAATTGTAAACACAAAACAAGAACTACATCTCATACACTACAGGCTTCACTGGGCAAGTAAAATGTTAAGGATCATGACAGGACAATTGGAAAAAGACTGAACGAGTACGGTTTGCTTGGAAGGGTTGCCAGGAGAAAAGAACATGAACCAAAGTGGAGTTGTTCAGACTAAATGCCTAGCGCCATGTTTGGCAAAAACCAAAAAGCATTTCAGCAGAAACATTTCATACCCACTGTCAAGCATGGCAGTGGAGGAGTGATGAGTTGGGCTTGTTTTTACAGCCAAGGGACCTCTGCACCTTGCAGTCACTGAATCAACCATGAACTCCTCTGTATACAAGAGGCATTCTACATCAGAATGGCTAAAAAAAGAAAAGAAGCAAGGTTTTGGAATATAGTCAAAGTCTAGACCACCAAACCCAATTGAAATGGCAGGACCTTAACAAATAGCCTTATAAGCAAATAGCTGAAACCCTTAATGAAATGAAACAAAACACACTGATAGAAAGGTGTCAGTACACAAAATCCATTGCAATATGATGTGGATGGAAATGCATAGCCACAGACTGGACAGGGTGCGTGTAGACATTTTCTTTTACATTGTGTGCATGGCTGGGTGTTTTTCTTTTCTTTTCTTTTTTTTTTTGCAGTGTTCTGCTGGGAAATCCTTGGTGCTCCCATTTATGTGAATGTTACTTTGACACGTAACATCTAACCTAAAAACTGTTGCTGACCACGCACACACCTTCATCAAAATGGTATTCCCTGATGACAACGGCCTATTTCACTAGTATAACACACCCCATCTGACTGCAAAAATAGTTTAAGAACGCAACAACGAGTCTGAGGTGTTGATTTGGCCTCCAAATTCTCCACATCTCAATCCAGTCGAGCATCTGTGGGATGTGCTGGAAAAACAAGTGCAATCTATGGAGGCCCTACCTTGCAACACACAGGACTTTAAGTCTTAAAGGATCTGATACCGACAGCTTGGTGCCGGATAACCCAGCACACCTTCAGAGGTGCATGCCTCGAAGGATCAGGGCTGTTTTGAAGGCTACTCAAGGCAGATTGTAGTAATGTTTTACACACATACACAGAAAAAAGGAGAAAAAAAAAAAAGGACCCCACAATGGGTAGCCCCTGGATTAAAATAAATGGATTAAAGAAGTAAAAAACTTCTACACAGAAATTAAGCCTCTTTTAAAAGAATGTGCTAGATGGAGTGCTTGGTGGAGCCCTCCGCTCCCAGTTCTCCAATGAAGAAAACACGACCCAGTGCATATCAGCGTCAATCCAGGAATGGTCTATAAAGCCCAAATTTATGAATCAGAATCACAAAGAAAACCCAAACCTTTACATGCTATTTTAAGATAAACTCAAGTGTCACACATACTAAACCTTAGGTAATGACCCATAAATATCCAAGGATTAATGTTTCTCTCTGCTTCCCATCCACATAAAAGACTCAAACATTGCAGCATGTTGGAAAGAGAGTGAGACCGAGAGAGGGCGGGTTGGTCAGAGCATTACCAGGATTATCGACTGTAATAAAAAAATATATATACACAGACAGATAAAGAGCTTGATGGGAGAGTTTAGTGATGCTGTGAGGGTGTGCACACAAGTAAATATGCTCATGCAAATGAAAAAGCTGCTTCACAGTCCACTAAATTTCATTCTTTAGCTCGTTGTTGACAGTTCCAGCACTGCTTAGCTTTTACACAACGTGTACAACGTCCAGGTCTTGCATACAGGTTGGGATTTTTTATTATTATTATTTTTTTTTAATAGGAGGTTTGGATATGCATGTAAATAGCACCCCTTTAAAAGCACACAATGCAGGATAAACCCTAAGCGTGCATGCCCTGACAGATAGACATATCAAAACCCATTAGACTTACAGCTGGACGCAGCTGTATTCGTATACAAACGGCTTCAAATCAAGTCTCAAATTTCCTATTAGAAGTATACAGTTTAGCTGTGTCGGTCCTTCTCCGTTACGCATTAAAGCGGGTTTTCTATGCTGATACAGCAGCGTGCGCCTGAGGATGGAACAGGTTTGCTTGCCACAGTGTATCGATGACATATAATAATAATAATAATAATAATAATAATAATAATTCATGGCTTTAGATTGTTTGCACCTGTCTAACCAGATTTAACACAAGACTTCTGGTTGGTTTGGCTGGGGTTTTCCCGGATCAGTGTGTGTGTGTGCGCGCGCGCCGCGCTTGTGATCACCACTACAGTTTCTTTAGGATTAATCCCAAACCTAGGCAACACTTTCCCCACTACACACGCGACATGCCCAGTGCGTACAGGCTCAGGTTCGACGCAACAAGCGCAGTTAGGTTCTCAAACCAAATACACACGCGCGCGCACACACACACACGGAGAAAGTCTGAACTTACTTCTCTTGCATGACATTTTCTTTGATGGAGCTGAGCTGCTGCAGTCTGCAGGTAGCCAGGTGCCGCTGGTGCTGCTCCTTCAGGCACGCGTTCTCCTCGCACAGATCGTGCACTTGAGCCTCGAGCTCATCGATGCGACCCTTCTGCTTCTCCAGCAACTCCTGCTGGGTCTCGATGATGTTGTTGAGCTCCTTCAGGTACTCGGCCGCCTTGCTCGGGTTTTCGACCGTCGCGTTTTCCATGTCGCCGTGCGCGAGCCGCGCGTCCATTGCGGGGACAGACCGGTGGACGCCGCAGCGCGCTCGCTCTCACGCACGAGCTCCGTGCCGATCCGCGGCGACGCGCGCTCGCCGCTCGGCCATTGTTTCCGCTCTTATCGCTTCTCCGAGTGAGGAAGTTGGCGCTGGCTGCAGCAGCGCGCCGTCCACAGGCTCTGCGCCACAATAACTACCCCCAGAAACCGCGCTGCGCCGGTGGAGGAACTCGTTTAACCCTTTAACGGGAGGAACCTCACCAGCGTCTGTGCGTGTTAACGTCCACAGCTGCATCGTCTGGATAATGAGCTACAACCCTGTTAACCTTTTTTCCGTATTTGCAATAATTTAACTTAGTCATAGATTACACATGCATTTATTAAATCAACAAGTAGCCCGAAGGCTTCAAGGTAAGGGGGGAAGTTACGTCACGCGTTGCGTTTTGGCGAGGCATCACCTCAATCACCTCCACTGTCACCATCACCACCCAGTAATGAAGAATCCACTCCTCAGAATTGTACTTGGGACAAATCCTAAATTAAAGGAGAATGAGGTTTTACTAAGCCCCCCATAGCCTAATTAATGACCAAATCAGCACGTGTTAGTTACAGCAAAGGCAAATGTTAACAGTATTCTGGGTCCAAGTGTAAGGATCCACATTAGGAGTTTTATGACGTTTGCAATCTCAGCCAAAACAAGCCCACTTATCACACACTACAGTATATGCGGCATATTAATTTCAGATTGAAAATAAGACAGTTTGAAGCTTAATCCAAGACAGGGCCTAATCAGTGTGAAGTGTGTTTTGGCAGCCAGATTTGGAGACGTTCACCAGGTCATCATTCATTTGTTATACAGCGAAGAGACCAGCTCAAGACAAGCCCTCAACTCATGTGTGAAAACTTAGTAAAGTAAAACAGCTGACAAGAGATCTGAAGATATGCTCTGGAATATGGCGCCAAGATGTTAGCATCAAATTCACCTGAAGGTGTGCTTTGGTATTCGGTTTACGCCCTGTAAGTTCTGAGGTGTGGCCTTCATGGATAAGACTATTTTTGCCCAACGCATCCGATGCTTGTCAGATACGTTGGTTTTGGAATTTAAATCGCTATCTTGAACACGTTGTCATTTTCAGTTTTTGCAGTGTACCATGGTGCATTATCTTGCTGAAAGAGAGCTGCTGAAACAGAGGTCTACTTGTCTGCGACAATTTTTCACATAAATGCAGAGACCCAAGGTTTTCTAGCAGAACATTGCCCTGAGCGTCACACACTACCACTGCTAGCTTGCCTTCGCCCCATATGCAACGTGGTTCCATCTCCTCCCTAGGCAAACACACACTTACTCAGCCATCCACAAAATGTGATTCAACTTACATTGCTTAATTTTCCAATTCTGCTGCTCATTTGCCCATTTTCTGCTGTGGAAAGGGGTCAGCATGGGCGCTCTGATCGGTCTGCAGCTACACAGCCCTATCGCAGCATGCTGCGATGACTCCTTTCTACCATAGCCAGGAATAATTCAGCAATTTGTACTGCAGAACCTTCTCTGTGGGGTCAGACCAAATGGGATAACCACTTTTGGTAGGTAGTAAGGACTTCATCCCAGGACCATCCCACAAGACCTGCCATTTTTTTGTGGACGCTCTGACTCAGTCATCTAGGGATCACAATTTGGCTTTTGTCAAATTTGTTCAGGTATTTACACTTATACATTTTTTTTGCTGCTTCCAGCAACTTAAATTCAGGAGCTGACTGTTCAGTTGATGCCTTGTTGCCACCCCCACGCGTTCACCTACAGTATCAGTAGTTTTCATTTTCTCGATGATTGTTTTACTCACTAATTGTCTTTCTTTGTGATAAACCAATGAATGGTAGTAATTCAAAACAACACACAGAGAGTGTATTTATTTATCCTTGAACCTGGACTTTTTCAGGCTGCCTGAATTCCTGATTCTACATTATTAAATCCGAGTAGCCTTATATACCATAGACATCATAGGTGGGTAGGTAGATTAGATAGGTAGACTTCACTGGTTAGTCTGTGCCAGTATAATCATTATGAAATATGACGATGAGATTGTGTGTGTGTGAGAGAGAGAGAGACCTACCATTTAATCATCCTAATTCATTAATATGCAACAAACACCTAATTTTTATGCAATATTAGAGAGGCAATGCTGGTGCAGATTCAATCATCTCCCCCTAGTGGTTATATGTGAGATTGAGGTTTTGGGGTTGTAAGATGAACAAACAAATTCTGTGATTTTGTATGTTTCATTTCATTCTTATGTTTTAGGGATTTATACTTTGTCAGTGAAGCCATGGTTAATTACACGACTTTGTAATGAATGATCCAAAACAAACCAATACATCAACCCATTAGACCGCATTGAGGTTTGTGAAATTATGAATGTAAAAGCACACCATCAAACTTGTCATGAATGCTGTACTGCAGGCTGAAGCACACATATTGATGGAGACATAAATATAAAATGTGCACACATACTGAGGAGATATGCAAACTAGAAGATTCTATACGCAGCCTAATTTCCCCAAGGAGTGAAAATACTCTGGTTCTTCCTCTCTGATGCTTGAAACCTTCACAGCATTGTGCAGCTAATGAGGAAAAGGGAGCAGATAATGAGCATAATTCACACTTTAGTGTGTGTTCTTTAACATCTTGGGATTATCTAAGCCCAGGCACACTGACAGTGATGTGGTTGAAGCTGGTCGGCGGATAGCCTTGCTTCTCCTGTATTTTTAGAAGCCTTTCTATTCCCCCAATTCATCTTTCATCCGTACTTTTTGACTCAAGCACCCGGGACTCGTATTGCTTTAGGCTTTGCTTTTTAATATGAGAGCTGCTTTTTATTCAAAGCTTTCATGTACAGCATTCTATTGACACGTTCCTCACAACAGGCCTCAGAGTGATTATGTAATCTAAAATGCTCACATTGTCAAAGCATCCTTAAATGTGTTTTCGGTTAAAACGCTTCATAATCTTAAACCACATAAAGAGAACATCACGAAACATAGATGATATTATGAGCTGCACTGTTGAGAGCACTCTTATCTTTCATTATATAAAATTCTCTGAAGTAGAATTTAGGCGCATTTCTCATCTATTTAAAACCTTATAAAAAAAAAACAAGTGGTAAATCAGTGCAACTTTAAAAGCTTTTTAAAGCATTCTTATTATAAGCATTCTGCTCATAAAATATAATTATTATTTTTTTAAACTACACTTTTAACTGGCGGCACAATGGTGTAGGTGTTAGCACAATCACCATGCACCTCCAGGTTCGATTCCCACCTCAGGTCTGTGTGTATGAAGGTTGCATGTTCTCTGGTTTTCTCTCTTTGCATTGTGGTAGGGTGCATTATCCTGTCTAAAGCGGCCACTGCCATCAGGAAATACAATGTCCATAAAGGGATGTGGTCAGCAAAAAATCTTAGCTAGGTGGTGAGTTATGGTAGATTGATGATGCTAAGTCGTTTAAAAAAATAAAAAAACAACATAATGAGTGCCATTTACAAAAACGATTTTGTCGGTTTAAAGTAATTTAGATATGATTAGCCAAAGTGACACAAACAATCACATAATTCGAGGAACTAATCCTATGGCACATGTGCTCTGATATTTCCTCCCTTACAGCTTTAGTTCCTATCTGCAGTTAATTCCCTATTACTATTTCATGCAGAACAATGGTTGAAGAACTTCTTTAAAAATGTCGGTTTCTGATGCTGTTATACAGTAAATGTCCCCACATTAACTCTGCTCAGCTCTTTTGCATCTGACATCACAATGTCTGTCCAGCATGGACACTTATGGATGGAAAAATGGACATTGATTAGCAGGTACCAGTGCCAAAACCCACTTTCAAAACCCTAAACCAGTCACAGAAGCTTTTTCAGTAAGTAAACACATCCGATAACATTTTGCCATCTTAAACAACACTTTGTTTCCTTAGTCACTGAGTCTGAATACGTCATTCAGAATTGTGTGTTCCAACGCCAGCTACAACTCTTAACTAGCTTCCAACACAACGCTGAATCCCAAATCCCTTTCTAACCCCTGAACTATTTGATGTGTGGAACGAGGAATTCTGTACCCTACATAACACACTTTTACTTTTAATTTCAGATTTAAGCCCAGAACAGTTATTCAGCAGTGTACAAATACAGTATGTGATTTGGTGGCATTTGCTAGCGATAGCCTAAGATAATTCAGTGCTTCGCATTTGCAACAGAAGCACTGAATGAGCTAATGCTATCGCTAGTAAATGCCACCAAATCACATACAGTATTTGTACACCGTCTCAGATTATCAAGTTATGATAACAAACTTAGTTAAAATCCTTATTATGTACCATCTTTATCCATTTTCACATGCTTGTTTCTCTTTTGAATAAGTCCACCACAACATACTACAGTACGTACGAAAATACTCAGCAGACCAGAATCTACCAATTGCTACATTATCTGGTAATCCAGAAGGTAATCTTTTAATCAAAAGTTAGTCTTGCTGTTATTTCTTTATTTTTGGATGTCATAGTAGTCACTTGTTTGCAAAAAGAGAACCCATAAATTACAATCAAGCCCAGAAGGAAGTTCAGGACATTGCTGGCATCATTGGCGATTAGTACAGTTAGCTGACTTTTCTAATCTCATGACAAAGATATTATGAAGCTTAGCATATACATATAGGACAGGCCACACCCAGACGTGACGAAATTAACAGCCACATGCCCACAAGAGAAAAACTGCTGGTGACATGAGCGGCTCACTAGTGTGAACATAAGGTAAAAATAACTCTGGTAACTCTGTGCTTTTCACTATTATAGAGATTGTGTAAAGCTGGTCTTGGATCCCCTGCTGTCTGACTAGTTTTAATCTGTGATTGATACAGCATGCCTCCTAGTCATTTTATATCTGATGTTCTGAGTTCTTTATCTGATTTTACACAGACCTTATCCTAGAGAGGCGGTGTACTTTCTCTCTTTCTCTCTTTCGCTTTTGTCTCTGCCTCACCCAGAGGCATAGCTACAGGACAGGCAAGGCAGACAACTGCTTGGGGCCCTAAGTTCTAAGAGGGCCCCCTGAAGGCTGACACCAAGTCAGTAAAAATGTCAAATTGCAAAGTGCAGAACTCCACAAACCATCTAATGGGTAATGTACAATGTATAATCTTCACCCTCCTCTTTTTGTCTGCAGGTGACTTGAAGATGTCTTGCTGCAACACACCCCTTGAATCAGGCTGTGGACAAATCCAGTCTGCATCTGACTTGCTGCAAAGTCTGCCCCAGCCGTCTGTGCACCTAACCTACTGTATAGACCACCTCAAACTCGAATGACTGAACCAGATATCAACAAGCGATCTGTATGTTGACATCCTTTATGCGGTGAACAGAGGGTGAAAGGGTGCCCCAGTAGATGATATTAAAGGCCGTTCAATGATCTATTTCTCAATTGTGCTACGGTTTATCCACCTTACAGACAGTTTGTGGCGAATGTACAGCACTGGGCATTTCTCCCCCTCCAGCATCTGGGACAAAATGGCCTCTGTCCAACATATTGGTCTGCCAAACAAAAAGGAAAAATCTTTTGACTACAACAATGGGCCCCCACACCAAACTGCATTTACTGGGTTGAAAACTCATTTGCACAGATCTCTTGACTGGGCTAGATCTGGAGCGCTCCTTTTAGGGAGGTCAGCCAGTGGACTGGTGACCTTTAAAATAATTAATAGACAGTCAGCCCCAGAAACTGGTGCTCACTACCTTTTTGGTCCTATGTCTCAGGAAGGCCACAATTGCTATAGTCATGTCAGTTTGAAGATGCACCTGCCCATGTGTGTGGTAAAGGGCCTTTTTTCATGGGTTATTTGGTTTTGCCAATGTCATTTAGTCAAATGATTCACATCTAAACAATCACGTAGTTCACCAATGCAGGACATTAGTTAGATGTCAAACTTAGACACTGGATAAACTTTTCTATAGTCCACACAGAACCTGACCACACGACCACACGGCTTCCCCCAGTGCTGTGAGATTCCTTGGTTAGTATGAATTCTTCTTTTGTTACTGGGCCACCTGTGTTCGCCGTAATGTCGAAAGGTGGCCTACACAGGGGATGAATTGGGCTGTACTTTTTGGGATTACGTCTGGAACCAACTCAGGAACTCTCAGGAACTACCTTTGCCTGAGACAAAGGCACTACTTCACTCCATGATTTGAGGAGATTACAGTGGTTAATCTAAAGTGCATCACCTCTGTTTGATCATTTATCCTCATAATCACCTTCCTGACTCGATGTGCGACCTAGGAGGGTCCTTGCCGCTTGGTGTGTAATTTAGAGCTCGACTTGTGCAGCAATATGAGCACTTCATCTCTCCAGTGTTTAGAGTTTCTCTCGGCTCAAGAACATATTGAGTTTCGTTTAGGCTGTTAGAAGGTCCCTCCTCACGTTTTTACAAAAAAAATTCAGATTTGGAAGAAGAGTGTTTCTGGTTATAGTGTAATCCACTATAACTAGCACAAAATAATACCAATGTGCAGTTTGTTCCAAAGGCCTGCCAAAGGGACCTTGATTAAAGGGAGAAATTGAAATAATAATTTTGTGGTAGCCAGCGGATTTACCACCTGCCTGGCAAAATGACACACACTAAGACTAGATTTGTGTGAATGCCCAGCTAATCGAAATGAGTGATGAGTCAGGTTAGTGTTTTATCCACCCATTGGATTATGATGAGCTGCCTGAAATAACACTTCCAGGAGCTTATCAGGATCCTATGTAGCCTATTTCTAATGATAGCAACATATGTTGGGAAAGTGCAACATTGTGCTGAATGTGTTTGTGTTTTCATCAATCGCGCTCACTTTTTTTCCAGTGGAAAATCCCCAGAAAGAGGAGGAGAGGTATAGCAGAAGACGAGCTGCCCCTTTCGACTACTGTACATTACCCATTGTTATCCAATGCTGCTGCAGTATGTTCGATGAGAAGGATAAGTGTGCTGACTTCTGCGTCGTTTATTTGAGCACCCCTAGCCAGCACCTTATGATCCTTAGCCTACACTTGGAGCAGTGCCTTTTAGAACTTTGCCTGCTCAGCGCACAGTTGAACAAGTTCCAGGTGTTGCCTAATAGTAGATACAGTTGAGAGCTTGAATGAGCTCAGCGATGAGCAAGGAGCTTATCATCCTTCAATTTCTGTGTTTTGGCACCAATGTGACAAGAAAACTATTTCAAAGAAGAATGGGGGGAAAAAAAAAACAGGTTGGTAGTAGCTATTCAGCCATGTTGAGCACATGCACTCATAAGCTTGCATGGGGTGTTGCTGGCCAAACGTCTCTCTAAAGGCTCTTTTCTACCAATAAAGAAGACACTTAAAGAGAAGCCACAAGTGTTACCTGTCACACCCTTTGTGCCATAGCTAAGCAGCATCAACTTTGGACTTTTGAAAACCCTTTGAAATATCGAATACACTTAATCGCACAATACACAATTTGGGAACACCTATTAGCCCTAATCTGCATGTCTTTGGACTGTGGAAGGAAACTGGAGCACTTGAAGGAAACCCACCAAGCATGAGAAGAACATGTAAACTCCATGCACACAGACTCAAGGCAGGAATCAAACCCACAACCCTGGAGGTACCAGCCAACAGTGCTAACCATACTGACAATTAAACTTAACTGAGACAGCAGAAAACTGTAAACCTTTTTAGCCTATGGTGTCTGGAATGAAGCATGAACTTGAAACCCCACACGAAAGTTTTGTGTAATCAACAAAGATTAAGTAGGAATGTGTGACTTAACTGGGAATGTCTTTTGGGAAAGCCTGCATATGTTGAGCTTTGTTCATGGTATAATGCTATAGGCATTTGCCAGAAGAGGATTACAGTAAAAGCAATTAAAGATGGTAATCAAATTAGGGTTGCTTTGATTTACACATCGTTTAATTTACATTGTGTTTTAAGATCTGAACCATCTGAAGTGTTAGTTAGCTAGGTTTTCTCTGCTATTTATTCTGTAGACTGAAATCACAGGCAGATTTTTAGCTTTGGAAACAGAAATCAATTATACTAGGCTTATTTTTAATGTCATGGTTGGATCTTAAATTGTTGGCATAACATGACATTTATGGGCTTGATTTTCTATATCATATCAATAAAGACATTTACAAATTACCCAGATTTGACAAAATTAATTATGAGCATGGGAGGAGTAGATGAGTGGATGGTGGACAGATAGATTGTGTCTGTCCTTTAGATCAGTGATTAAGGCTTTGCATTCCCAATCAAAAGGTCATGGGTTAGAGATCCCAACCTAAATATTTACATGGATGCTGTTACAATAAGCACTTACATAATACAAAGTATTTAATTAGAATCATTTCGGCATGCGCTGTTCACCTGCTGTGGAGGCAGAAGTCTCCTCTATGATTGGTTAGATGCTTTACTACAGTATGTAAAAAAAATTATGAGCCAATCAATGCTCCTTGCTTAGCCAAATCCCCAGTAGATGAAAGTCTAAAGTACATTATGGTGCGAGAGATTTATCATCATGAATTATACTGATCAGGAATGGAAGCCAAATTTCCTGCCAAGAAACTCATGACATCATTTGTTTCCCCTCGTCTTGGCCAACCGTACAAAAATAATACATTTATTCCAACAAAAGTAAAACGTTGGATCAAGTGGCTAATATTTACTGTAGTCTGTTCTGACTGCGGTGTTTAAATGATTCAAGTAAATGCAACTACTGTTATTTTCTCAAGCAAGGTCTCTACAGTACTGTACCTGTCTCTGTTTCATGGAGACTATGATCTGATCTGGGATAAATAATAAAACCTGGGTTGTGCAAAAGAAAAGACTGTCACTGTACCATAATGTACATATGACAAACTTCAATGAAAAGCAGATTGATTTGGAAAAATGAAAAAAGATATGGAAAATTGGTTACTTTTCTGCAGAGCTGACAAGTGCTGTGCTGTGACTTGACTGCACTGCTTCACACTGCAAGGGAAAAACTGTCTCGTCTGTGATTCCTGGTTGCTTTGATGTGCTTAAAGTGTGAAGTTTTCCAGACCTTACACAGTGTGAGAAACCTCAGGAAAATGGGCTGTTTTCTTTAGCAGGCTCTGCCTTCGGTCCTTCACTCTGTTTCCCATAAGGCGTTGTTGCAGCATGTGACGGCAGGGGAAGATAACAGCCTTAGTATCCAACTCCACCATATGGCTTGTGTTTCAGACTTTTTTATCAAAGCTCCTGATGTCTACTGCTGTGATTCGTTCTGTCCCGAAGGATAAAAGACTATCTGAAACACACCCTTGCACGGTTTTGTTAGCTTTAAAGGGGGTTCTGAAATAATATGTGGAGAGTACTAACCCATCTTGTTCTCCTCTTGTTCTGCACGTCTTCAGGGACTGATTTCATAATCAATAACAATCTTTCAAATTATATTTCTCTCCTTTTTTTTGTGTTTTTTTGCATGCACCACAGATATTATTGCTCTTATTATATTATTCCATGTAGCCATAAATTCTGCTTTTGATATAGACAACCTCTTTCCTGATCTCGCCTAGTGGGAATGCTGATTCTGGTCTTTCATTTATTTACACTTAGTAAATACTTACTGCTTGTCAGGGTGGATTTGAAGCTATCCTGGGAACACTGGCTATGAGGCAGAAATAGAGCCAGGGATGCAAGTCCATTACAGAGCGCCATACACAGACATTCACACACAAGTGCAATTTGGGGTCAGTTTTTGAACATCGACAAGAAATAACTGCACAGGGAGTAATTCTGGCACCAGGGACACTGGTGCTGTGAGTCTACCTACTGTGCCATGTGCTACCCATAGTCTTGCTTGGTGTAAATCTTGTATGAATAAGAAATACACATATAACCTTAAAAAACAAGGGGAAAAAAAGATTGGGGGTTTAAGCAACAGCACCACCAAGGTACCACTGTTGACCCCTTGAGCAAGGACCGTGTGGTGGATTTTTTATTCTCCCCACATTGAAGTTGCCCTAATTTTAAAACAATAAACAAATACTGTAACTTTCA